>BLBF01000004.1:70666200-70681613 GCA_015471245.1 Laticauda colubrina | reverse complement strand
CTATTAATTCCATTTTATGCTTAATTACATCCAGTTTCAATTTAATACCTTTTTTCTGTGGCATTTTCTGTAGTTCTTTTTCAAGTCTTTTATATTCATCTTCCAAGGTCTTGGAGGCTTGTCTTTTCCTAATATTCTTTTTTTCTTGTATAATCTATTATCAAACCTCTAGCATATGCCTTCATTGTATCCCAAACATTCTGTATTGAAGTATCTTCTTTTTTGTTTTCTTTAAAGAAAAAAACCAATTCCTTCTCCATCCATTGTATAAAGTCTTTCTCTTTTAAAATAGTGTTGTTTAATGTCCATCTCGATCTTTTTTTTTTTTTGTCCCTTCCATTTAATTGTCATTGGACTATGGTCTGCCCAAGTACTTATTTCAATACTTGTTTCTTGAATAATGGATATTAATTCTGTTGAGATCCAAATCATATCTAATCTGGACCATGATAAATGTCTATTAGAGTAAAAAGTATATTGTTTAGCTTTAACGTTTCTTTCTCTCCAATTATCTTTTAAGATTAATTCATCTGTCATTTTAAAAAAAGATTTAGGGAGAACCTTTCTATTTTGTTTTGTTGTTGTTGTTATATAGTCCAGTTTATTGTCCACAATTCCATTAAAGTCTCCCATCATAATTATGTTAACATAGTCCAGTCTAATTATTTCCATATGTAGTTTTTTATAAAACTCTTCTTGTTTATCATTTGGAGCATAAATTGCAATCAGGAGTATTTTTCTATTATTGTCCATTATTTCCACCATTAATACTCTTCCATCTTCATCCGTGTAGATCAGTTTTGTTGGGATATCCTCTTTAATGTAGAGAACCACTCCTCTTTTCTTACATTGAATCAAAGAAGTAAATATTTTCCCTAATTTTGGCTGTACTAACAATTGCTCATGTTGTTTTTTAATATGAACTTCTTGAAAGCAAATTATGTCAAATTTTAATTTCTCTAATTTATGAAAAGTTTTTCTTCTTTTAACAGCTGAGTTAAGTCCATTTATATTCAGTTTTTTTTCTTCCATAATTATGCTTTATATTTAGGTCTAACAGCTCTCGTAGCTCTCACTTCACGTTGTTCTTTACTGTCTACCTGTCCACCTACAACTCCTTTCTCTTTTTCAATCTCCAGTTGTTCCTCCTGAAACTCAATTAATGAGACCTCTTTCTCTGCCTCCTCTCTTCTTCTTCCAAAAAATTCTGCGTAGAAAAGTTCTGCTTTCTCAATCAAGTCAATTCTATGTCTCTGCTCTTGCCACGTAAAGATTAGTCCTTCTGGTATCAGCCATCTATAGTTCACTTCATTTTCCAGTAGCATTTTGGTCAGAAATCGGTATTCTCTTCTCATCTCTCTCACTCTTCAAGGTATTTGTTTTAAAACCACAATCTCTTTGCCTTTATATTTCAATGTTTTCTCTCTTACCACTTGTAATATTTGCGTTTTAATAGATTTTTTGGTAAATCTAATATGGACTTCCTTTGGTAGTTTATTTCTCATCGCATATCTTGTATAGACTCGATATATCTCATCTACTCCATCCATCATCTTTTCCTCTGTAATTTCCAGAACACCTGCCAACATTTCTATCATTATCGCAGCCAAATTTTCTCCTTTTTCCTCTTCTATATTTTGGAATCTAAGGTAAAATTCTGACCTTTCCATCTCCCACCTCAACATCCCATTTTTTTCTTGTTCTACCACTGTTAATCTAGTGTCAATATTTCCAATCTTCTCCTCTCTTTGTTTTCCTTCTTCCTCAATTTTTTGGAATCTCTCCTCATACTTCCCCATCATTTGTTTAATATTTTCATCAGACTTCTCTATTCTTTGCTCAATAGTATCCATTTTTATCTTAATATCTTGGATTCCTTGCATAATCATCTGTAAATTTACTTTTTTTTGTTCTTTATCTTGCTTCAACATTGTCTGAATTAAATGTTGTCCTTCGGATGGTGGGGAAGCAGAGGTAGAAGCAGAAATGCCGAGTGATTTTGGTTTCCTGCTCATTTTAATGCTTCCAAAGCTTCAAATTCTCTTTGACTTTCAATCCAGCTGATAGAGTAACCAATTATAGTCCAAAAAAAAAAAATCCAATAGTAAA
The DNA here is from genome assembly GCA_015471245.1 of Laticauda colubrina. Lineage (NCBI taxonomy): Eukaryota > Metazoa > Chordata > Lepidosauria > Squamata > Elapidae > Laticauda > Laticauda colubrina. The sequence goes on along the minus strand of BLBF01000004.1, from coordinate 70,679,504 downwards.
AAGCCCAGAACCAAAGAAGAAAAAGGAAAAAAGGAAAAATAAAGGTCTTCAGGTTCTTCTAGACCCTAGTCCAATTGAAATAATCCACCATAAAAAAGAAAAAATAGAAGGAAAAAAAAATAATCAAAAAAGAAAAACAAAGTGATCCAGATGGAAGAGGCAAAAAAGCAGAAAAAAAAAGAAAAGAAAGGGCTCTGAGGCTTTCCCTTTAAAATAAAAAGCAAAAATACTAGAATTAAAATTTACAAAAAGGCTGGCGAGTAGGAATTTCACAAGTATATATATATCTATATATGCACTGCACACTGCACTTTATTTCTTTATCTAAGGCTCTTATTATGACTGTCTTCTCCAGCAGCTTCAAAGCCAAGCCTCAAATGTTGATAAGAGTCCAGGAAAGCACCTGTAATAATATTTTACTGTGTTCTCCCTCTATCTTATCACATTGAAATGTCCTTAAAAAGGAGTGTTTATACATTTTTCTCTCCAATTCAAATAAAATATTTTCAAGCCTCTAGTTGGCAGTGTTGCAACATCTCTTAATACTCTTTCTCCCCCCAGCCAAAAGAAAAAATATTTATAAAAAACTCAAACAAGAAGAAAAAAAAAGGATAACCAAAGGGAGCCTCTATCCTAAAAAAAAATTAAAAAAAATCAAAAGAAGCATAAAAATATATATAAGAGAAAATTCAATCCGGTTACCTACAGAGTCACATTAAAGTCCTCAAAAAATAAAAAAAAAATAAGGAAAGAGTCCAAGCCTCAATTTGACATCACTTAAAAAACGCCGCTCAACCAAATTCCAGTCAAAGAAAAATAAAATCACAGATTTCTTCTTTGTTCAGGATGTCCTTTCAAGTCTCAATCAATTTACAATAGAAAAGAAGTTTCTCACCCAACCGATACACGCTCGCTCCAGCCACTTTCTTTCCATTGCTGTCCCGACTTCAGCAGCTTTGGAGGCTGCCTTTCCGCTGCCAGCAAAAGGGCTTCTCCCGGATCAAACCAGAGATTTTGCGATATCTCTGGGATCCTGGGACTGTGCCCTTCACAATCCCCGTCTCTACGGGACGGTTTAGGTCCGTTAGGACCGACCAGGGGTGAAAATATCAGCTGCGATCTCAGAGCCCCGAGATCGCAGCTGTAACACTGAGACGAAGCTCTGCCTTCTCCCCCAGCCGCCACACTTTCATCACCTACATGAGCCACACACTGAGGGATATGCCCGAGGCCCAGTACCATGTGATGAAGGAGAAGATAACAGCACTTCTGCACAACCCTCAAGCCCCAGCTGAAGCTGCTCCAACCCAGTCCAGGTATGCTCCTCCACCCCAGGCGATGTCACAGCCCTTCCACGGCTTTCAACAGCCTCTCACCTACCAAGGCTATGACTACCAGGACTTCCCACAGCAGAAGCAGACATTCCCAGTCCAGGCCCAGGTTCATCGCACGCCACAGATGCCTCACCTCACCCAGCTGCAGACCAGACAGCCCCACTACACTTCTCCTTCCTCCATCCCACAGCCAAGCCCCTCAACAGACAATCTGTCTTCAGTCTTGGGCCTCACATCTCAAGTCCTTGATGAAGGGCCTCTCAACCTCACGGGACTGAGTCAGCTCTCTGAGAGCTTCCCGAACACACCATCCCCTGTTGTACTCTCGGGACCAAGCACCCCAATGGCGCCTCAGACCAGCACTCAAGCCACAGCCACCTCCACAGTCCCTGGCTGCTTAACAGCTGAGACCATGGACATGACTCAGAGTGACTGAGAATAGTGCCAAAGACTGAGTTGTTACTTGTTCACTTAATCTTTGCTTAAGACACTTTACTTGGTTCAATTTGCTTTTTTAATAAAGTCATACAGTTTACTTAAGACAGTTAATAAAGGTTATCTTTGCTTGAGACACTTGGTTCATTGTTTTTATTTAATAAAGTATTGGTGAAAACCTTGAACAGATGGTTAAGCCTTTGCATGTTTGTGGGATAGAAAAGATTAGTTGTGGGACAGATAAGGATAGTTGTGGGATAGATAAGGGTAGTTCTGGGATAGATAAACCTCCAGTGCAAGCATAGTGGGACTATATGGTCCACCCTCCCAGCTGCCACACATATGGACCTTTATTATCAATAACAATTTATTCATTGATCAACACATTTCAAAATAAACAAAGCTCTTTATTAATGCCCTATTCATTGTAGGACCACTCAACATACATGGCACAATCTAATCAGTGTTATGCGACAGCCTCAAGGAAACATCCATTAACCATCTATCATCCTGTCTTGACACTCCACTGCTCCAGCTGGGGAGTTGCACCAGTGTCTCAGTAGGTTGCGCTGCTTCTTCCCTTCACGTGAAGCTCTGTTGGGGCCTTGTACATCCACAGTGTCTGTCAGGTTTTGTACTTGCCTCCATTCACCAGGCTCCGTGTCCCCATTCCCTTGTTGACGGTCCATAAGTCTCTTGTGCAACACTGCGTAGCAGGTGTGCATGAGATTGTGCAGGATGCAGCAAGCTTCCACGATGCTCCTCACAGTCTCTGGGTGATGCTGCATGGTGGTGAGAAGTATCTGGAACCTGTTGGCCAGGATGCCAAAGGCATTCTCCACCACCCGTCTTGCCCTGGACAGCCTGTAGTTGAAGAACCTCTCTTCACGGGTAAGGTATCTTGAAGTGTAGGGTTTCATGAGGTAGGTTCTGAGGGAGAACGCATCATCACCAACGATGAAGTAGGCCACATCTTGTATGTCATTGGGCAGGGGTTCTGGATCTGGGAAACCCATGATGAAGTTGCGTTCCAGCCCCTCCTTGAGGTCACTGGCGTTGTATACCTGGCTATCTGAAGCTGACCCGTTGACTGAAGCATCGATGTAAATGAATTTGTAGTCAGCATCAACCATGGCAAAGCAGATGATGCTGAAGAAGCCCTTGTAGTTGAAATAAGTGGACCCTGAGTTGGCTGGAGCTTTGCAGGCCACGTGCTTACCATCTATGGCTCCAATGGTGTGGTGAAAGTTCCACCTCTGATACCATTCTTCTGCAAGTTTCCTCCAGCCTTGTTCAGTGGTGGGACACTTGAGGAGCTCCTTCACGTATTCTTCGATGATGGCCTGCACTACTTCTCTGACCACTTTGCTGATGGTGTTGTGTGGCACTCTCCATGCATACTGCATGTTTTTGTATGTGTTTCCAGAGGCCAGGTGGTGCAGAGTCAGTGCCACCTTCAGTCCAGGGTCCAGGTTGGGGCAGAAGTTGGTTCTTGGCTTGGTCAACCTGGGTCACAGATGCTCTACACGTTCGTCAAACATGGCTGGTGGCATCCTCATGAAGGGATGGAATGCATGAGGGTCTTCATTCCCCAGCTCCACCATCAACTGGTCATACAGTCTAAACTCCATTCTTCTCACGATCCATCCTCGGACCCACACAGCTCTTGGATGTCTCCTTCTTATCCTTGTGTAGAAAAGGTGAATCAGTCTCAACAGGGTTTGGTTCTGGTGATGAATGATCGCAGCTACCATACGGACTGTGTCATGATCCAGGATGATGTGGAAGACCAAGACCAAGGGTGAAGAGGTCTGTACACCACGGCTGCTGGACTCATACTGAGATCCAGGTGATTTCCTCCCCCTTTTTATAGGAAATATCGGTTGTCCACTAGGTGTCCTTCTACATACTCTAGACATACTGCAGACATCCTAAATATCTGAGATACATCCTAGATACAAACGTTTTGTCCGTTTTAATCCTTTATATACGAGATGCATCCACTTACATCCTTTCTATGTCTGTACTACTAACGCTGTGTGGACGTTCTGTGTACCTTTCGTTTCCTCCCTCTTTTCCATTTTCAGCTGCTGTGGATGTGAGTTGCGAGGATGGCCAGAGGATGCAGAGGGGATACAGTGGATGTTTAATAGATGGTAATGGACATAGAATGTTTGTTGCCCGTATATGTCATGGATGTACATCATACGCGGCGGAAAGTTCATCCGTTCAAAAAGTTTTGTGCAGCTCAAAACTTTTTGCGCAGATGAAATCTCAGTGGATGGATGCTCGACGGATAGAGCATATGAAACATGTATACAGTGAGTACACAATGGATGCATCGCATTTTCCAATGGATGGCAAGCTTTTTTTAACATTTTACATCCTCTTTGCATCCGTAAGTGCAGTGGGACAGAGGCTTTAGGAAGGAATGGGAACACTTTAATTACACAATATTTTAAAAAATAAGTGAAATGGGGAGAAGTAACTATGCAAAATTTATAATGGTTCCCATAGAAGTATGAGTCCTATTTGAAAAGTAATGTGTGAAATGTTTAAGATTTAAATTAATATTAATTTTAATGATAGAATTGAATTGGTATGGATTGTTGTTTTAATTATATCATATATTTATAATCTCTTCTTTTTTAAAATATTGTATGTAGCTTTAGAATCTAAATGAAAGTTATGTATTACTTTAAGTGTTATAAATTTAGAGGAAAGATATAAAGGCGTCATACTCCAATCAGTGATTACAGGAAAAATTTTGCTTTAATGAGAAAAGATAATAGACAGCTGGAACAGGACAGACAAAGGATATAAGTATAATGATCTAAATTGAGATGAAATGAATAAAATAGAATTAAGAGAGTTAAAAGAGGGGAGAAGCTATATAGAAAATGTAGAATGGTAATAAGATATGGAATGGTATACAAAAATGAGCATGAACTTGAATTGATGTCTGTGCGAAGAGATGTAACCCGGGATCAGGCTGCTTTCGAAAAAGATGTTTTATGTTTTTCATGTTTTGTGTTTTGTTTTTGTATGTTTGTTATTAAAAAATCAATAAAACTTTTTTGGGGAAAAAAACCATTTGCTGGATTTGGCCTTTGTGACTCAGGACAGTAATTACAAAAACTAAGTTACTTTGGTCAAAATATTTGGACTGAAGTGCAGTCAGTGTGAGCTTTAATCATTTGTACACATACACATCTCCTCAGTATTGTGGCAAAATAGTCGCCATCACTCGGTAATGTAACTGGTGTAATGGCATATATGATATTCCCTTCTCCATACTTCAATGCCACTCTTCTGCCAGCCTTCCCTTTCTTAATTGATGAGATGCATCTGGTCATGGTGTCTGGGTGAGATTAATGTTGTTGCATATCAGCTGTCATGAATTCCACAGAGCAGAACTGTTCTTCATCTTAATTGGTTTATTCCATATCCTTTTAGGTTTCACACTGATTTCTCCATTAATTGAGAATTAGATATTGAAAGTGCCATTTCTATTTATTTTTACAATACATTCCTTAGTAATCATTCACTAAAAGAAATTCCTTCCACTTCAATTGCTTTAAAGTCTCAGGGACAATTTTTAAAACTTTAAACCTAGAAATGTTGAGACAAAATTTATTGATAAAAGTCATGAGAAAAGTTTTATATTATTTTTTTTCCTGGTACACATATATTTCTGCACTGTATGTGAGGAAAAAAGAAAACCCCAAACAGTTCAACATTGTCTGAGGAACCAGCATCTGCACGTTTTAATTGGGGCAAGAAGAGAAGTAAATTAAACACAGAAAATCTCCAAAAGACTTTATCTCCATATGGGATGAAAAATTAAGAAAAAATTCCTGAGAAAAAACTAATAGCAAAATTTACATGTAGAAAGTTTTCATTGGATGGCCTAGGTACCACAGGAATGATACCATAGGAATGGAAGTCAGATTTACCAAGGATCAGAAAACATAGGATCATAGAGTCATAATTCTCTTGTTGGTTTTTTTTTTTTATTGACATTTTTTGGGAGGAAAAAAGGAGTACAAAGCTGAAAAAAAAAAAAACCTCTCTACTGAAACTTCTGAAATCTGGGAGTATAGTCATGCTAACATAAACCTTACCTCAGAAAAGTATACACTGGTAAAAATATTTGGCCAAAAATATTTTAAGATTTCATAGAGAAAATAGTGTTACTTCATATTTTGTCCATAAATAACTATGAAAATTAATCAGGAGATATCAATTATTAAGAAGTGAATTCAGAAAAGCATAAAAGGAAAATTATTGGGGATCTGTTTCAGATAACCTGAGGAAAAACTCATTTTCCTTCTTATTACTGTATGGCTCAAATTGTTGCATAGCTCATATTTTATTTATTTATACCCCGCCTTTATTATTTCTTTTATAAATAATTCAAGACAGCAAACATACTTAATACTCCTTCCTGCTATTTTCTCCACAACAACAACCTTGTGAGGTAGGTTGGGCTGAGAGAGAGTCAGTGGAGCAAGGTCACCCAGCTGACTTTTATGTGTATGGTGATTAATTAGAATTGATAGTTTCCTGGCTTCTATGATTTCTAGGCCAGTATCTTAACCACTATATCAAACTGGCACACACTGTGAGGCTGGGTTGTACTAATGGTCTGATTACATGAATATTTTGTCATGTTATCCAAACTTTATAATCTTCTGAGGCTATGCCAGCCTGATTTAACTTGTAGCCAATTTGTGTTTTTATAAAAAAGAAAGACAGAGTGAGAATGATTTAAAGATAAGTATTATGCATCTAAAACCCTGGGAGACAGATTACTCAAATAAAGTTTGACAGTTTAGTACAATTCTAAATGTATCAAGTAACTATTAATCTAATGGCTTAGCAAAAACAGAATCATACTGAGATATTTTAAGATATAGAACAAATGATCATAACTTTTTTTTCTAAAATACTTTCCACATGTGGAGATGAGTCAAATGGAGCTTTACATACCATTTTTTTTTATTAATACAAAGTCAGTGATGGAATACTATCACAGCTAAAAGCTAAATTAGAATTAAACTAAACTAAAACTAAACTAAACTAATTTTTCTTCAATAAATAGCTATTATGAATGTAGAGAAAGGAATGGACAAGTTAAAAGAATCTATGAATCCACTGGCTTCCTACAGGTCTTGGATCAGCTTTTCCCCACCACTGCATGTCTGCAGGCCTTGGGCCTTATTAATATTTATTAAATTTGTATGCCATGTAATTATTACATTTTTCCATTGCTTACTTTAATGTTAATTTTGATCTTTATTTTGACTGTTTGCATTGATTTGTTTTCAAATGTTGTTATCTGCCATTAATAGAAAAGCGAAGTAACTTCCACTGCTATGGAATTTGTTCCCATCAAACCTATGATCAACTCTTCCTCTCACAAGAGCTGTAAGGGCTTTTCTCCTTCCAATGACTCTCCAAATCCAATAACAACAAGGCGCTTTAAGATGTTAACAGAGAAACAAGTCTATTTTACTACTTGTATTACATTGCAAGCAAATTTAGCAGATACATAAACACACAAGAATAACTTTACAACAGTAACTACTGAACTCAATGAGCTGGAAATCCAGAGGCTTGTTTAGCATCTCCCTGACCAAACTCAACACTTTCCTTAAAGGGGCAATTTGTTTTCAATCACAGAGTGCTACACAGCACAGTCAACTTTGCCAGCTATCCACAATGGCTTTAGGAAAAAAAAATGTCTCTTTTGGTGACTTGTACTTTCTCTTTCTTGATATCTCCTACAAATCCAGGTTGGCTGTTCATCAGCAGTTCCGCCTGTCTTGCTCCCTCACCCAGCTACCACCACTGAGCTATTCACTTCAATCTCTTCAGATGGCACACTGGGTTTATTCCCTACATGGATAAAACTTGGCTACTGAGCCATCTCCATCGAATCCAAGACTGCAGGCAGTACCACTATGTCACATAGGAAAAAGCCTGTCTCACCCACACATTTTCTTTTACACACACAAACCACTCTCACATAAACATATACAGTACATATTCCTTTCCCCTTTTAGTAGGAATGGAAAGAATGAAATAATAGCATGATGATAGGATAAAAAGGAAGAGATGGTTGCATTGGGAAAGGAAGAAAAAAATAGCAAGAAACTGAACAAGATGAAGATAAGTCAAAATGAAGATGTAACTAATCTCATAGGGGAAGAGAGAAAAGTTCTGTTCAGGCATTACAATTCACCAGACAAATAACCTTCCCCCAGCAAGTTCTAATCTGTAGGCTGATATTTATTGGCATCTGGTTTTGCAGGAGCATTGTCTATAGCCTTTTATACTTCACTGTTTCACAGTTTTGAATGGTTTTTTTTTTTTCTCTTTGTAATCAGGAGTTTTAAAATTTCTGCATTCACCATTCACAAACATTCATATTGAGGACATAAACTATCTCCAAATAAATTAAATACTGTGAGTTATGGTCTGGTGTTTGTGTGTGTGTTGGGGGAAAAGAAAGATATTAAAAAGCCTCAGTTTTGAGGAACAAATGTGCAAATGGTGATAGGAGGACGGAGAGAGGCTCATTTTTCAATGCAGAGTTCATGACAGTGGCTTGCATTTGCAGTGGTAATACCATCAAGCAGGATAGATAAATTCAACCTGTGCTGCCAAAGCAATGTCAGCAGAACCTGGAGCAGAAATTGACATGGAGGCTGAAGACAAATGGCAAGGGAGAAATGTCATTTTTTTACACGTGAATCCATCTGCTTCATTTAGCTAATACAGAGCAGATTGATGAAAAATTGTTAATAAGCCCTTGTATAGTTTGTGCTTTTATGGCAAAAATTGCTCATGGAATGCATGGAGAGCACTTAGATAAGCAGACAATATGAAATTCAGCATTTTCAAAAGAAAACCAAAAGCATATTGTTTCCATGCTGATGACCTGCAGGAAAGTACTAAGAAGGGGGAGTTAGGTAGTCCTCAACTTATGACCACAAAGAGAATTGGTCGTTTCATTTCTAAGCAAGGTGATTGTTAAGTGAGTCGTGCCTGATTTTACAACCATTTTGCCATGGTTGTTAAGTGACTCACTGAAATTGTTAAATTAATCAAGTGGCTATTGAGAGTTTCTTAAAACTGTTGATGTCCCTCATCCTTGTCAATGAAGAGAAGAAAGGAATTTGGAAAGCTCAATAGCTATTTAGACTTATATATTGCTTCAGAGTGCTTTACAACCCTTTCAAAGCAGTTTACAGAGTCAGCATATTGTCCCCAACAATCTGGAAGGGTGGAGGTCTGAATCAACCTTGAGCTAGTGAGATTCAAATTGCTGAACTGCTGGCAGTTGGCACTCATCCAAAGTAGCCTGCAGTACTGCATTCTAACCACTGTGCCACCATGACTCAAATCACTCAGTCCAGTCCACCTCACAGGACCGTTGTTGCAGGGAAAACAGGAGGAAGATAGTATATATTCATCAATATATTCATTACCTTGAGTTATTTATAAAAATAATAAAGGTGAGATACAGATAAATAAATAAATGCTAGGGCAAATCCAGACAATGACCAACTGCAGTAAGAGTTAACAGCTTAGGCCTCGATCCTCAAATGATACTATATGCCCTAGAATAAGGTTAACATGGTTAACACAAACTCTACCTAAAACACATGATAAAGAAAGAGAAAATTGTGGTCTTGAATCATCTTTCACAATTATCCAAAGACAGGTCAAATGTGACCAGCAGCTATTTAAAGTCTTCCTATTCTGAACTATATATTCTGAATCCTTTTGCTTTCTCCTTATAAAAAACATCTAACTTATAGATTCAGATATGAATAGTCACAATAGTTTCAACACAGTGGAGGGACAATTGGTTCTATATGGAATCTAAAGGCCGTGTCACACTGCCCAACGGATGCAAAGAGGACACAACGGAAGGGAAAAATGTTCCTTCCGTTGTATCTGCGCTCAGAAGGGGCTAAAATTTGCATAATTGAAGCGGATGAAACGGACGCGGGGAGGACGCAGGGAGGACGCAGGGAGGATGCAAAGCGGATGCGGAACGGAAGCCCAGAGGATGCAGAATGGATGGCGCATTCGTAGGGCTTCGTGGGGGTCTCAGGAGAGTGGACGCAGAATGGAAAAAATGGATGCAGAACGGATGCACAGCGGATGAAGTGGATGCACAGCGGAAGCCTAGCGGATGCACAGCGGAAGCTGAACGGATGTCGCGCGTTAATTGCGCATGCGGGGGGGATGCATTGCGCAAGACCCCTGGATATAAAGGGAAGCAGCTCGCACGTGGCCAGCATTCCGAGGGAAAACCTGCTGCTGGAAACTTTGAGTTCCTTGCCTGCCCTGCCTGCATGCCTGCCTCCAAACCTGCCTCCAAGCCTGCCTCCCAGCCTCCTGCTCCTTGCCAGCCTGCCTTCCAGCCTCTGTTCCAGCCTTGCTGCCAGCCTGCCTTCCAGCCTCCTGGGCAGCCTCCTTGCCAGCCTGCCTTCCAGCCTCCCTGCCAGCCTCCCTCCAGCCTGCCTTCCAGCCTCCCTGCCAGCATTGCTGCCAGCCTGCCTTCCAGCCACCCTGCCAGCCAGTCTGCCTGCCAGCCTTCCTGCCAGCCTTGGTGCCAGGCTTCCTGCCAGCCTTGGTGCCAGGCTTCCTGCCAGCCTTGGTGCCAGACTTCCTGCCAGCCTTGGTGCCTGCCAACTTCCTGCCAGCCTTCCTGCCAGCCAGAAACCCCACAACCATGGGGAAGAAGCGAAACCCCACAACCTGCCGCCATCCCTGGCAAGAGGGACAGGGCCACCCTCCCGCCCCATGTCCGTGACTCTGCTTCTGCTGGGGCTTCTGCTGATTGGGCTCGCTCTTCTCTTGCTGGAGCTTCTGCTGTGGCTGCTCCTGGCAGTGGTGCTTCTGCTGCATACTCTGCTGAAACTGCTCCTGGCGGTGGTGCTTCTGCTGCTGCGCACTCTGCTGAAGCTGCTCCTGGTCTTGCTGGTTCTGCTCGTTCTGCTCGTGCTCCTGGTCTTGCTGGTCCTGCTCATTCTGCTCGTGCTCCTGGTCTTGCTGGTCCTGCTGCTGGTGCTTACTCTGCTGCTGCTCATCCTGGTCTTGCTGCTGCTGCTGCTGCTGCTGCTGCTGCTGCTGCTGTGCTGCTGCTGCTGATTCTGATTCTGATCCTGCTGGTGATTCTGCTGCTGCTGCTGCTGCTGCTGATGATGATGCTGATTATGATCCTGCTGGTGATGTTTCTGATGATGATGACTCTGCTGCTGCTGCTGCTGCTGCTGTTGGTGTGGAGGAGCAGCCCCTACAACCTCGAAGTCCCTCTGATGAGGGCCCATATGGCTCTGCCAGAGGGAGGAAGAGTGGTTCGCGTCAATGGGAGAGGAGGCAGTACTTTATTGAGGAGGTGCATGAGGATGAGGTGCTGGAGTGGCTGAGAGAGAACGACTATCTGTGGCGGAAGGGACACCGGCTGTACAGGGACACCAAGCGGAAGCAGGCTGCTTGGAGAGAGAGGGCGGAGAGTCTGGGCTACACTTCAGAGGTGCTACTTGGCTGGTGGAAACATACGCACACCTGGTACGGGAAGCTGCACCGCAAAAAATCTGGCCAGGCTGCAGTCAAGCTGATGGACAGAGAGAACTACGTCATGGCCAGGTGCAGCTTCCTGGAGGGTGAGATCCACCACCGAGCAGCACCAGGAGCCCATCTGTCTACCCTCACTCTCAGGCAGCCTGCTGCGACCCAGTCCTCTTCCAGCCGAGAGTCAGTCCCTGTCTCCAGGCAGGTTTTGGTGAAGCGTGCCACGGCGGAGAACCCCCAGGCAGGTGTTGAAAGCTTGGTGGAGAGTGAGGAGGACTCCCTGGTGCGGTGGGAGAAAGGAAACATTGAATCCACCGCTGCCGAAGTCCCATCCACCCACACCGCCGCCTCCACAGGAAGGCAGAGAGCCAGACCGCAGGAGGGGGAGAGCCACAAGGTCCTGGTGGAGATCAGGGACACCATCCGCACCAGCATAGGTCTCCTCTCTCAGCTGGTCCCCATCGACTCCTCCTGCTCCAACCGCAAGCCCTTCCTCAATTATTTGAACCAGACCCTGAAGGAGATGCTGGATCACCAATACCAGCTGGTGAAGGAGAGGATCTCCACGCTGATTAACAACCCTCCAGACCCAGAGGCACCTGCTCCCACCCTGTCCAGGTCTGCTCCTCCACCCCAGGTGATGTCCCTCCCATACCAAGGCTTCCAACAGCCCCTCACCTACCAGGGCTACAGCTACCCGGAGGTCCAGCAGCACAGGCAGCAGCCCTTCCCAGGCCAGGCACAGAGTCATCGGGCGACACCGTTGCCAGCTGTTCCACTGATGCCACCGATGCCACCCACGCCAATGATGCCACCGACGACATCGATGCCAGCCACGCCACTCCTCAGCTCGCTGCACAGCAGGCAGTCCCACTACACTACTCCTTCCTCCATCCCACAGCCAAGCCCGGCCTCAATACATCTGTCCTCAGTACTGGGGCTGACACCCCATGGCATGGAGGAAGGACCTCTCAGCATCACGGGGATGAGCCAGCTGTCCGACACCTTTCTGAACACACCGTCCCCTGTTGTCCTCTCGGGTCCAGGCACTCCATCAGCACTTCAGACCAGCAGAGCAGCAGCACCCACCTCCAGAGCACCTGCACCCTAAAAATTAAACTGGGCACACACCTCCGAGTGACCAAGCGGAGTACCAGAGACTGGCTGCCTGGATATTTTTGGACTTTATTTGGACACTTTACTTGGTTCATGTTTACTTTTCAGGTTGTTATTAATAAAGTTTATCTTTGTTTCACACGCTTGCTTCATTATTTTTTTTCAAAAAAGTCTGGGTGGAAACTTTTAGAAATGGTTTAGCCTTTGCATGCTTGTGGGATGGGTTGAGATAGCTGTGGGATGGGCAGGGATACCTTTGGGTTAAGATAGTTGTGGGATGGGCAGGGATACCTTTGGGTTAAGATAGCTATGGGATGGGTAGGGATACCTTTGGGTTAAGATAGCTGTGGGATGGGCAGGGATACCTTTCGGATGGGTTAAGATAGCTGTGGGATGGGCAGGGATACCTTTCGGATGGGTTAAGATAGCTGTGGGATGGGCAGGGATACCTTTGGGTTAAGATAGCTGTGGGATGGGCAGGGATACCTTTGGGATGGGTTAAGATAGCTGTGGGATGGGCAGGGATAACTTTGGGATGGGTTAAGATAACTATGGGATGGGCAGGGATACCTTTGGGTTAAGATAGCTGTGGGATGGGCAGGGATACCTTTGGGTTAAGATAGCTATGGGATGGGCAGGGATACCTTTGGGTTAGGATAGCTGTGGGATGGGCAGGGATACCTTTGGGATGGGTTAAGATAGCTGTGGGATGGGCAGGGATACCTTTCAGATGGGTGAAGATAGCTGTGGGATGGGCAGGGATACCTTTGGGTTAAGATAGCTCTGGGATGGGCAGGGATACCTTTGGGATGGGTTAAGATAGCT
>BLBF01000004.1:70632481-70647179 GCA_015471245.1 Laticauda colubrina | reverse complement strand
GATGGCAGATGAGATTCTGCTGAAACGTTGCTACAACTTTAACAGAACTACAGTGACGTGGGAGAATACCCGAAGGAAGCTAAACAGCACACATATATATGTATGTGTATATATATGCACGCACACACACACACACACACATCTATATATACATACACATACACACACATAATTTTTAATGTTAAATGTATATTTAATATAAACAATTAAAAATTATATTAAATATTATATCATTTTTAAAAAAATCACATTAGTGGTCCTTGGGATTTAAAAGTATGGGTTTGGTGGTCCCTGAGGTTCAAAAGGTTGGCGATCCCTGGTCTATTGGCTCATGAAGAGTTGGACATGTCTTAGTGATTGAAGAATAACAATATAAATTTCTAAGAAAATGACAAGTGCATATCCATGAAGATATATCTATGAAGACACCAGGAGTCAAGTTCAACACATATGAGGAAATTTTTAAAAAAAATCATTTCCATTTTTATTTTGTATCCTTATCAGTAAGTCAATTTATTAAGTTTTCTTAGTCTTTCTCAAAGGCTAAGAGTAGTCTATTGTGCATTTATCAATTGGATTTCCAGGTTTTGGAATTCATGCTTAAATACAGGTAACAAATATTTATGAAAGTATAAATCTTCAGTTTAAAAACTGTGGCAAACACATGGAGTTTATTGATCTTAGAGAGAAGTAATTTATTTTTATTTATTTTAAAATATTTATAGCCTGCTCCAGTCCTATGGATTTTATATTTTACTATTTCATGTTTCTGTTTAACAGATAGCATAATGTTTAAGAAAGTAACGTATCATTGCATTGACAAGATTTTCTAAATCCTTTAAGTGAATCAGCAAATCATTAAAAATACTGATTAATTAATATAACAAAACTTTACTTACTAGTAAGAGATAATTACTGAACTCAGCAGGATTTCTGAATATATATGCATAGATTAAATTGTGAAACAATTGTCTAGGATTGTTCCCAGTTATAGAAGATCCAGCACTGTAAAAAATTATTTCCTGCTGTCATTTATTTTCCAGACTATATGCAAATTCTGATTAGTGACTGACAGCTTAGTAATTCTGTAAATGAAATGTTTTATTTTGAGAAATCTTGAGGCACATTTTATAGCTGATAGAGTAAATAAAATGAAAATTGAATGTTCACAGGAAGTAGCTAGATGTCATTTTCAACATGTCATCTCTTAAGATAGGGTTTCATTATGTACAAAATGAGGTTCCATGTTTTCAAAAGAACTTCAGTAATGACTAGTAAAATTCACTGACTATATAAAAAAGATCTGAGTCTCAGAAGAAAGATGATTTTGTGATTAATTTTGTATTTAGAATGTTATCTTTGCAATAACTGGCCAGAATAAAAGGAATGTCAATAAAGATTTCTTGTTCCATTAGCAATTTTTGTAATATATACAGCAATTCCAAATCTTTAATGATTTTATATAAAACCACTGAAACTAGTTTTAATTGCAATGGATTGTGGAAGTTACTATTTTTTGAATTATAGGCAATCGACTTAATACAGGCAAGTCCTCTCCTGTTTAAGTGACTATTCAAAATAATGATTATGTTGAAAAAGAAGATTCACAGCTGGCTTATGACCATCACAGTGTCCCCACAGTCACATGATCACAGTTAAGGAACATGGCAACTGGCATACATTTATCATAGTGAGAGTACAGGCATGAAATAACCTTTTTTGGAGTCCATGGTAATAACTTAAAATTGTTATTAAGGGATTGGTAATAAGTCAAGGACCAATTAATGGTTAAGGTGCTGGTATAGAAACCAAGGGACTATGAGTGGTATAAAAACCAAGGGACTGTTCCTGTCTTGGGCATGAAGAACTGGATGGATGACTTTGGACCACTCAGTCTGTTTCAACTCCCATCCCCTCATAGGGTTGCAGTTGTGAGGCAAATAAGAGAACAAGGAATATTATTTATTATATTATTCACCATACAAAGTAATAAAGGCAAGACAAAAATAAAATAAATAATCAACCAATCAACCAATTTAAGGAGTAGGAAAAAAGAGGCCCAATTTCCCCAGTGTAAAAAGTAGCTTCCTTGCTCTATTGCGCTTGTGACATTACTATAGAGTAATGTACAATATGATTGGCTTCTACCCAAAGATGTTTTTTCAAAAGGAAACTGGATTTTCTGGTTTTTCTTTGAAGACATTTCACTTCTAATCCAAAAAGCTTCTTCAGCTCTCACTGGGGAATGGAAGGATTTATACTCCTTGCAGACAAGGAGTCCATTTGCATTCTTTTTAAAGAGTTCTTGAGGCCACCAGGAGGTTGATCTGTATCATCAGGGTTTCCCAAGTAGTGCAAATGAATGTGTAGCATTCTTCAAACTGTTGAAAGGACTGTGTTGTAAATTGGAGATAGATGATATTGTATCCTCACCCTCTGTTGAAAGAGGGCTGTTCAATTTTGACACAGATGGTCTTTTGACCCCTCTTTCAAACCAGTGGCCATCTCTGTCAAAAATGTGGACTTCAAAAGTGGCCTTTGTCTTTTAAATGCAGATGGAATGCTCTCATAAAGAATGCAAATGACCAGCTGTCTGCAAAACTTCAATTTCTCACCATCCATATAAATCCTTCCATTTTCCACCGTCCAGCCAGAGCTGAAGAAGTTTCTTGGATGACAAATTGCATACTACCTTTACAAGATTTCCATGTCATGATTTTCTTTTTTTGAGGATCAAGACTGCATGCATCAGAAGACACACAACCCAAATCTTCAAAGTTTCTTGATTTTCTAGAAAATATTTATTTGTGAAAGCATGGATCATGCATAGAAGATTCGATCACATTCTACATAAATTATTATAAATTAATATAGTCTCGCAAAAATATTTAGATGGTGAACACCTGAATTGCTAAAGACAGACAAAACATACCATAAAAAGAAGCTAGAATAAAATGGATTGCACAAAGAAAAAGACAGAATTCTGTGGGCCTGGTTTGGTGGGCAGGGCAGGGGAAGGATACTGTAAAATCTCCAGTCAGAGATGGTATTTGCTGGTTCTCTGATCTACTCAAAATTTCAGCTATCGATTCTCCAGAACTAGTCAGAACCTGTGAATACCACCTCTGCTTGTTACATGGGACAGGGTTAAATGATTTCTGCATGATTGATTTTGGAGACTATCAATGATTGGGTTAATACATCCCTGGAGCATAAGAAATACTATTCAGTCTACAGTGCCCAAACATTCTATTCATTTCCTTGTACTTTTTCAATGCATAGGATTTCTTCTGTTAGTATGAGAAATAATTCTTCTAATATTTTTAACCCAGTGGGAAGAAAGCAGCATCTTATAGAGGCATGTGAAGCTCCTACTGTACATTTCATGAAAATATTGAACATAATGATAATATTTACCTTTCTTTTCCCACTTCATACTGAATTGGAATCCAGGTCCGGACTGAAGCTTGCAATGATGCACCAGAGAGAATGATGGGAATCCACAGAACCATACAAACATAGTTCAGTGAAAAGTCATTCCTATGTTACACAGTATAATCTTTTTCTTTCAGTTCCATGAGTGTTTAGTGTGTCTGCTCTTCCTCGATTCTTTTTTATTTTATATATTGCTCTTTGCCACTACTTCCCTGAGTACTATACTCTAGACTTAAATATTATGCATATAGCAGGCAGCTATCAGATGATAAGACCTGGTGCAGGCTTTCCTGTTGTAAAACAATAGCTCATCCATGCTGTTCTGCATATGAAAAGGTACATCAGAATGTATATAGTAGCTTATGAGTTCTTCAAGGTAGCCCAAGATAGGAAATTAACATCATAAATGCTAATGCTATTTTTATTTTAAGATTATAGGAATAGACTCTTGCACATCTGAATGTGCTTTCTTCCTCCCTCTCTTTATCTTTGTGAAAACTAGGGAGGATCTTTTTTGAGATGCTTACTCAAGATTACATTTCTGCCCTGGACTCAGGCTTCTTTTATCTATGAGGGGCTATCCACAAAATAGATTACGTTTTGCGCTAGAAAAATACAAAGTGCAGGAAAAAATTTTTATTATATACACTTGAAAGTGACACTTAAATACTACTTTTCAACATATTCACCAAACAAATTATCATAGCGGTGAACAAGCTTTGTAATTCCATTGTCATAAAATTCAGCCGCACGAGATTTGAGCCAGTCAGTCACATCCTTCCGCAGTTCTGCATCGTCATCAAAGCACTGTGTTCCAAGCCAAGCGGAAACAAGTGGTAGTCGCTTGGTGCAAGATCGGGGCTGTAGGGTGAATGAGGGAAAATCTCCCACTTGTAAGCATTCAGGACTTCTCAAGAGCGATTTGCTGTGTGTGGTTGGGCATTGTTTCACAATACCTCACAGAGTTTATTGTTGCACCATATTCCAGAAAATCGATAAGAAGCACATCTTGCCTATCCCAAAAAAACCAGTCGTCATAATCTTCCTTGCAGAGAATGTTTGCAAACATTTTCTTGGTTTTTTGGGGGAATTTGTGTGTCCGCACTCTATAGACTGCAACTTGGTCTTGCTGTTCACATGTTTGACCCAAATCTCGTCTCCAGTTATGATTCGATCAAGAAATGAATCTTCATCTTTGTCGTAAGAGTACAGAAATGTCAATGATGCGGCCATATGCTGACTCTTGTGGTTTTCTGTCAGGATTTTTGGCACCTATCTAGCACAAAATTTGTGGTAGCCTAGCTTTTGTGTAACAATTTCATGCAACAAACTGCGTGAAATTTGTGGAAAACTAAGTGAAAGTTCCGTTACTGTGAAATGGTGGTTTTCACGAATCTTGTCATCGACTTTCACGACCAGTTCATCAGTCACAATGCTCGGACGTCCACTCCGCTGTTCATCATGAATGTTAGTTCTTCCATTTTTAAACTTAATGTACCATTGGCGGACTCTACCTTCAGTGATGATGTTGTCCCCATACACTTCACACAGATGCCAAAAAAAATTCAGTTGGTTTATGGTTTTTTGCCAACAAAAACCTTATCACTGATCGCACATCACAACTCGTGGGATTTTCAATTGCAGCACACATTTCAAACATTTGCTGTGAAATAACAGGCAACAATACGAACCTCCCACTAGCATGACTAGATGCAGACTAAGCGGCAGATGCACAGACCAAAGATGGCTGTGCTAGCTCCACCCCTTCTTGCTACAGACGAAAACATAATCTATTTTGTGGATAGCCCTCGTATCTATTACTTTGGTAATAGTTCTTCCTCCTGTTTTTCAAGATTATTCTTCCTGCCCATTACTGTACATGGCTATAGCTGTTGGTTGATGTCTAGTTCATCAAGTGGAATCTTAAAATACCTCAAATATCATGTAGTCAGAGTACTTGAATTGATTAATAATGCATTCATGCCTACAGATTCTACAATGCCTTTCTTTCAATCCCTGCATTTTCTCCCAACCACAAAAACACTTTTTATGATGCTTTCAGTTTAGGCTCTATGTATGTCTTTATTCTTTCTTTCCAGGCACAGGTTCTGTATCAAAACTTGTCATCTGGTCACTGACATGTCAACCATCATAGCTGCAGATGCGCTTTACTATCTAGAAGTTTGGAGATTGTTTTCTCACTCACAGTTGATGCTTTGTGGGAAGAGAAATGAAGACAGAAGAATACATCAATCTCTTTCCTTAACTTGGTTAGAAGTCTCCAAAGCACCTGAAGGTAGGACAAGAAGCAACTAGAACTATGGAAAAATTTCCTGACAGAACAATTAATCAGTGAAATTACTTGTCTCCAGAAATTGTGGGTGATCTAACACTGCAAGTTTTTAAGAGATTGGACAACAATTTGTCTGAAATGGTACAGGGGTTTGACCAGAAGACCTCCAAGGTCTTTTCAACTCTGTTAGTGTGGTGTGTGTGTGTGTGTGTGTGTGTGAGAGAGAGAGAGAGAGAGAGAGATTTACTTTTCTATAACAGAAAGCTAATTATCCAATAGAAATTGGAATTATCCAATGGTTAGTCTGCTATCCAAACTGAATGTCTTGGAAACCTTTGTAATACATCTCAGTCCAAACAAGATTTTTTTAAATATAGTTTATGTTATGCTAGCATGAGCATCAGAGAGAAGCAGTTTAAGGTGTAATGCAGATATGTTGTTAGCTCTTTTTGTTTTTCTTAACTATCCAGTCTTCTGTCTTATGGAGAATACATTTGTATCTGTGCTGTTTGAAATACTAAGATCAAAGGAAAATGGTTGTGTATATTTTTGTGATATATACACTTGGGTTACAACAACAACAACAATAATATATTTAGGAGGACAACAGAGATGAAAATATGACATGTATCTAAATATGACCATCCTACTCAATGATCTGTCTAACAGTAGGAGGATTTCTGAGCCTTCTCTTTGGATAAATGAACTACAGTTTTGATATTTCTTTTTTATTTTCCTTTTTTCCCAAGAGAGACTCATTTTTACAGGCTTTGTTCAATGTTTACTCAGCACTCTTACCAACAGATTTCTACTTACAATCCTTAGGTCAGCATTGCCTGGTGCTTCAGCGTCTGGCAGACAAATATACAAACAACACTGGCTTGAATTGATTTCAAGGCAGCAAGCTTTAACATCTCAAGGGTTAGACTTGGGGACATTCTGAGTAATCCTCTACAGACAAAAGACTCCTGCTCCGAATTCAAAAGCCATCCAATAAAACCAGTCTTGGAAAAAGATACAACTTGGGAGGGGACCTTTCTTATTTTATTCAGACTGTCAAGAATATATTTTAGCGCCTTTGCTTTTTATGTATATATTGTCTGATTAAACCCTTTAGGGAATTGATATTCATATGCCTAATTTAGCTGAGAAACATTTTCTAATTCTACTCTTAAATGACAATGCAGTTCTTTGTTCCTTGTCCTCTAAGGTGTGCACTAAGAGCCCTCGCATACTACTCTAATGAGGAACAATTAGTTATAAACTATGATAAACTTAAAGTTTTAGTTTTCTCCAACAAAAGACAAAAGCACAAGAGGACAATTTATTCCATGAGTTAGAGCAAGTCAAATGTTTAAAATGTTTTCAACACTTAGCATAGAATCTGAAGCCTCTAGGAAATTAATAACCCAGGTAAATCATGCCTCTTTATACTACTACAAAGAGCTCACAAATCATAACTAAATGTTGTAAGCCACAGAAGACAAATTACATCCCAGCACAGTCAAACTGTTTATGGCTCAAACAGTTGGCCATCTATTATATGGGGCACATCTTAGTCCATATACAAATCTGACAACTTATGAAATCTGTCAAATTTCCTTAGGACTTTGTTCAGAACTATAAAATGTATCCCAACACAGGCTTAAAGCTAACATATCATCTATTAATGCTGACTGTATCAAAAGTAAGTCACACAACCCATAACTCAGCTTTAGTCTTCAACCACAACCCTACCTCAACCAATCCACCATCACCCAAGACTAGGCACGCACGTCCCTAACTACCTCAATTCCAACTACTGCTGGCCTTAAATGCAAGCTACTCAATGCAAGAAGCCTTGTGAATAAAATACCTGAATTTCTCCTCTTACTAAATATGGCTAAATTCGACATCATATTTGTCTGTGAAACATGGCTCAACACATCTCTCCGTGACTCCATTACTCCAGTAAGAGACTATCATGTTTACTGATCAGATTGTGAATGATCAGATTGTAGAGGAGGTGGTGTTGCTATCTTCTATAAAAAGTCCTTACATCTCAAAAAACATCCAAGTTACCCAGGAGTTTGCTCTTCCTGAGACCATCATCTGTGAACTATCCTTAAATATCACATTTTGATTCTTACTATATTATAGAGCACCTGATTATGACATCGAACATGTAAACATGCTAAATACATGACTAACATGGGCAGCATCCTGCCCACACGCTCTTATCTTTCTTGGTGACTTCAATCTACCTCATATTGACTGGACCCTAAATGAATATACAACTGAACCCATACATGCAACCTTCCACAACGCTGTTACAAATCTTGGACTGGAACAACTAGTAACCAACAACACTAGACTAAACAACTGCCTCAATCTCATCTTCTGCAATAGTTTGAATTTAATTCATGGAATACAAACTAAAGAACCCTTTTCCAGCAGTGACCACAATATGATTGACTTTTGTCTCAACATACGCCCACACAAAAATCATCACAATGACGTAATCCCCAATTATAACTTCAAAAAAGGCAACTATGATCTTATAGACAATGATCTCTCATCCCTTGATTGGCAATCTCTATTCACTGGATGCAATACTGTTGAAGACCATTACAACATATTTTTACTTGAAGTCAAAAGAATCATCAAACTATATGTACCAACAACTTCCAAAACAAACAAACAAACAAAAAAAACAAAACAGATTACCCATAACAATAAGGAAACTTCAATCCAAAAAGAGATCATTCTGGAGGAAAAACAAATCTGGTCATGTTGACAATTTCAAAAGCCGATACAAAAATTTATGCCACCAGATAAAGACTGAATGCACCAATTATCACATTAAACAAGAGGAAAACCTTCTATGCACCAATTCCATCTGCACTTTTTACAATTTTGTAAACAACAAACAAAAAGACAAAGTCCATCCCACCCCTGATAGGACCTAATGGTAAAGACTGCAACGACGACACCATAAAGGCAACATCTTCAACATATTCTTCGGCTCAGTATTTGTAAACAGCAATGGATCTAGCCCAGTATTTCCTCGGCAAACCACAGACAACTACAATGATCTAATACATATTGCTTTTACAGAAGACAATGTTGAAAAAGCACTATGCAATCTAAAACCATCTCTATCTATTGGACCGGATGGAATATGTGCCTACTTCTTAAAAAAGCTTTCCACTGCCATCGCCGAACCTCTAAGCTTAATCTTTGAAAAGATTTTCAGGATCAGCTCCTTGCCTAACCTATGGTCACAAACCACGGTCATACCCATCCTCAAAAAGGGAGACCCCAGCCTAGTTGAAAATTACAGACCAATCTCCTTATGCTGCGTCACCTGTAAAGTCATGGAATCAATTATTAAACAATCCATTATCCTCCACTTAGAGACAAACAACCTACTCTCCAACAAACAGTTTAGTTTCAGAAGGAAACTGTCCTGTAACCTACAATTCCTGCACTGTAAAAACATATGGACTACACAACTTGATCAGGGCAAAGCAATAGACACAATCTACATAGACTTCTGTAAAGCCTTTGATTCTGTGGAACACAACAAACTACTCCTAAAACTAAAATCTTATGGTGTCTCTGGACAACTGAATAACTGGAAGTTTGACAGAAGCATTCCTGTCAAACAGACAACAAATGATCAAAATTGGGAGTGTCCTATCAAATTCTGTACCTGTCAATAGTGGTGGTCCCCCAAGGCAGTGTTCTAGGACCAACTCTCTTCATGCTCTACATAAATGACCTCTATGATCATATTAAGAGCAACTACATTCTTTTTGCTGATGATGTAAAGCTGTTCAATACCAGACAATACTGCTACCCTTCAAAAAGAACTTGACTATGTATCAGAATGGTCAAACAAATGGCAACTTCAAATCTCAACAAATAAATATTTTGTCTTACATATTGGCAAAAAAAAAAAATCAGAAAATAAAATACAAGCTGAATAGTCAAGATCTTGTTGATGATCCAAACTTTGTAAAGGACCTTGGAATGCTCATCTCGAATGACCTAAGTGCTAGAGCCCACTGTAACTACATAACCCAAAAGGTATTAAGAGTTGTTAACCTAATCCTACGTAGCTTTTTCTCTGGTAATATCACACTACTAACTAGAGTATACCATTTGCTAGACCAATACTCGAATACAGCTCATCAGTCTGGAACCCACATTACATATCTGATATTAGCACAGTTGAGAAAGTCCAGAAATATTTCACAAGAAGAGTTCTCCACTCCTCTACTCATTGTAGGATACCTTATGCCACCAGACTTGAAATTCTACACCTAGAAAACCTAGAGCCATGCCGCCTTCGGTCTGATCTAAGTATAGTATATAAATCATACATTGCAATGTCCTACCTGTCAATGAATACTTCAGCTTCAACCATAACAATACAAGAGCACACAATAGATACAAACTCAAGGTTAACTGCACCAAACTTGATTGCAGGAAATACGACTTCAGCAACAGAGTGGTCAATGTCTGGAATACTCTTCCTGACTGTGGTTTCTTCCCCAAACCCCCAAAACTTTAACCTTAGATTGTCTTCTGTTGACCTGTAGGGGGTGTGCATAAGCGCACCAATGTGCCTACCATCCCTGTCCTATTGATTCTTTTATTTTTCTTATATGTACCCATTTCATGTATTCATAACTATGTATATACTTATACCTATTATCTTGTAAGCAATTGACAAATCAAATAAATAAATAAAATAAATAAATATATAGACTGGGATTCAGAATCATGTTTCATCTTACATGCCTGATATCTCTGCTATTGTCAGACAGCTACCAGTCTCATCTGTTGGGAAGAACTTTGCAGTTTTGGCCTTTTTCCTGAATATTTAAGCCAATTTATGCTTGAAAAAGTCAAATCAATAGTAAAATAAATAATTAGGAAAATTGATTCCTAAATGACATCACCAATGCCCCTGAGTTCTCGTACCAAATGTTAGATACTGAATACCTTCTTTTGCAGGCTATCTATAGAGTCTAACACTAGACAAATACCAATGGGCCTTTTCCAGATCCTGCTTTTTCTTTAGCAGTTCTGGTAGGTAAATCTTATTGGACTCCTTATTAAAAGAGATTTTGCCCCTCTGAATCCAGGGAGGTAGAAATTTTTGCCTTTGTCCTTATTCAGTGTCCCTTTTAGGATGCTGCAAGTTGTGCCTTGATTTTCTCAATCATCTCTAAAACAGAGGGTCATATTGATAAATTTTATGTTGATTACTTTATAAGGGATGTTAACCCTATACTCACATACTAAGCAGCCAAAAAATTTCAAATTATGCAATTATACAAACCTTTGAATTAGATATTTTTATACATTTAAGCAGGGGAAGCACGGAACTCTCATGTATTAAACATGGCTAATATTACAAATATATGATAAATTGCATCATTAACATTTTGCTGATGATGTAAAGCAATTCAACAATACTGCTACCCTTCAAAAAGACCTTAACTATGTGTCAGAATGGTCAAACAAGTGGCAACTTCAAATCTCAACAAACAAATGTTCTGTCTTACATATTAGCAAAAAAAATCAGTAAATAAAATACAAGCTGAATGGTCAATACTTTGTTGATGACCCCCTTTATGTCAAGGACCTTGGAGTACTCATCTCTAATGATCTAAGTGCTAGACCCCACTGTAACTCCATAGCCAGTTTGTACTCCATAGCCAGTTTGTAACTCCAAAAGGCATTAAGAGTTGTTAACTTCATCCTGCGTAGCTTTTTCTCTGATAATATCACACTACTAACTGGAGCATACAAAACATTTGCTGGACCAATACTCTAATACAGATCATCAGTCTGGAACTTGCACTACATATCAGATAATACAGTCAAAAAAGTCCAGAGATATTTCACGAGAAGTGTCCTCCAATCCTCTACTTGTAATAGAATACCTTATGCCACCAGACTTGAAATTTTAGGCCTAGACAACCTAAAACTATATTGCCTTTGGTCCGATCTAAATGTAGTACATAAAATTATCTATTGCAATGTCCTACCTATCAGTGAATATTTCAGCTTTAACCACAACAATACAAGAGCACACAATAGATACAAACTCAATGTAAACCGCACCAAATTTGATTGCAGAAAATACGACTTCAGCTACAGAGTAGTCAATATTTGGAATACACTACCTGACTCTCTGGTTTCTTCCCCAAACCCCAAAAACTTTAACCTTAGATGGTCTACAATTGACCTCACCCCTTGTGAGGTCTGTATGGGGTATGCATAAGTGCACCAACCATCCTTGTCCTAATGTTCTTTTTTATTCATATTCATTTCATGTATTCATAATCATGTTTATACTTACATCTGTTATCTAATACTTGCTTGACAAAATAAAAAAATGAATAAACAAATATATAAAATCCAAAGGACACAAACCTACCCTAAAAAATAACCGTAGGTCAGATACTGGAGTAAATATAGTGGTTTGGGTGAAGGGATAAGATCCTCATTGACAGTGGCACAGAATATTGGCATTCTTAAACACATCTGCTGAGTATCTCATGCTGAAACATAAAAAGAAAGCCAGAATAAAGTCTAACAAACAATATTTTACAAAGTCAGCCGATAAAACACATGCTCCTCATTTGAGTTCTTTCAGTTCACTTTTTGATTTTGTGGGTTTTAAATCAAGGATTGAAAAGGAACACTGGCAATGTCCCCAGAACATCTTTTGTCAAAGACAGATGTGTAAAATCTGACTAAGGACAATTCATGAGCTCTGAGATGTCCCTGATGGTGATAAGAAATATGACTTGGGGGAATTTGGTATGAGGAGAAGATTATGCATACTGTATATCAAGCAAACAGAAAAACAGCAAAGAATGTTAAATAAACCTGTCTGTAGACTTTTGATGTACTATCATCATGATTTTTATAAAGTGTGCCTATTGGCAAGGATTTTATAGCCATCCATAGTTTTCAAAGAAGTAACCAAAACTTAACATTTCATTGGCTACAGAAAATCCATCTTTTAAAATATAGTGATTTGTCATGTAGCGATCCAAAGCAGGTTGCTGATGTTACAGTTTGAAGAATTTAAATTTAAAGCATATGGCTGAAGAATAGAATATTGTATAGGTAACACTGGTTTATTTAAATTAATTTGAAATATATTTGACTTTTAGGGATTATATATACAAAGAAAATTCACAACTTCCTTATGAGTTGGAGCACTCTTTCAA
Source organism: Laticauda colubrina (assembly GCA_015471245.1). NCBI lineage: Eukaryota > Metazoa > Chordata > Lepidosauria > Squamata > Elapidae > Laticauda > Laticauda colubrina. The sequence continues at coordinate 70,634,213 of BLBF01000004.1, read as the reverse complement.
CCTCCAGAGATGTCTTAAAAGATAAATTGCAGGACTTTTTCTATCTGCAAATATACCATGAATATTTAAAGAAAACTCATGTTTCCTTTTTCTGTAAAAACATTGAAGATTAACTTTCTAATTTCTTGATAAAGCATACACTTTTGCTATTAACAACATCTTAATATTTAATAGTTGGATAAAAAAGGTTTTTCTAAAGCACACAAAACTGTATCTTATTGCAACTCATCATAGCAACTGATAAACTTTGAGTTTAAATCTAAAAATGCTTGGATGTTTTGGCATTTTTACCACTTCTAAACCCTGTTAGGTTAGTATTTTAGAAACTGAAGTTATATATAGATTGTTTGCCTCATTCCAAAACTGCCCGATTCCAAAACCAGAAATCTTAAAAGTAAAAAAGTTAGTTGATAGTCAAAAAGCTTTCTGGCTTATTGTACATTTTAATCATAGCTATGTTGTTTTCATATCTTATGGTTCTTACTCCTTTGATAACAAATCAGGAGCTAATGTGATAGGTTGAATTTGTTAAAAGAAATAGAACTTGATTGTAGCCTAATAACAGAATCCTATGAATAAATGAAAAGTGTGTTCATTGTTCTGAAGTTAACAAGAATAATGTGTAGATTTGAGGTACCAAACATTCTTGTTAGTAAGTAATTGGTAGGTCAAGCATTTTATTGGTAATTCATTCTGGGAACAGCAGATACTGTTTTAAGGAAGGAAACATTATTAAACTATTTTTGGTTTAATATTTATACAAAATATGCATAAACCTCTAGATTTAGCAAAGGGGACTCTTAAAAAAATATCACTGTTATGAAATAAGGTTCTAGATCAAGATAACATGATGAAGATAAGCTGTTGAACGAGTTTCAAGCAAGCCTAAAGATTAGAAGCAAGCAAGATAAGTAACAGACTTGATAAGCAGTTTTGTTCAAACTTGATAAGCAGTTTTGTTCCACTTCTAACATGGAACAGATTGATAGAGAGCAAAAAAAAAAATGATTGACAAATTTTAGCAATTTCTCTGGACGGTATAAGACACTAACATGGGGAAAAAAGTCAGTATCTCATCCACCTATAAAATGCTCCAGTATTTCAAAATAAAAATGCATTCCCTTGCACAGGAATTCTTCACCGTGGACAGATTTTAGGGATCTGTGAACTTCGATGGGAAGAATATATAACTATTTTTCCTAATCTCTAACTTACTGTTTGTTATTTAGTGGGTTAATACGGAAGCCTTTATTAATCATATATTTGTTATGTACACATGTAATAATTTCTCTCAAAGGGTTCATGGCACAAAAAGGTTAAGAACCCCTGCTCTAGCAGCTTATGTACCTTCAAAATTTTATTTATTATCAGTTTGACACCCCTGCAGAAAACAAATCAGCTGGTGTTTTTAAAACAATAAGTTAGTTTATCTACATAAAGGTAGTCATTGAGTTACGAATTCCATTTATAATCCAGTGATTCTTAGCAGTGAATCTTGTGCAATGAATGTGTTCACTTCCTTCTTTTGCCCATGCATTTCCTAATCAAATTAGCAACTTGTTAAGTGCATGTGAGGTATCTCAGGGTGGGAATGCCCATGGGGGATTCAGTGATGAAACAGGCCATCTGCTTCATACCTTACCCACCCCACAGATACCTCATTCTTCTTTCTCTGAGGTCCTCACTGTTCTGTATGTAAAGTGGATGACTCCAAATCTACCATTCTGATTGG
>BLBF01000004.1:70599905-70632471 GCA_015471245.1 Laticauda colubrina | reverse complement strand
TGTTGTTGGAACCCGGTCTACCTCGTGTGTTTTCCGAACAAAACACTCACAATTGTTCACCCCCATCCTGCTGCGCCGGGTCAGTTACTTGATAAAGATCTGTCTCCTCTCCAGCCTGTTTTTTTGCCCGATCCCTCCTTTTTTATTGCCAAAGCCATCCTCAAGCAGTTCAGCAGCAAGAAAGGAGGCCCAGAAGGGCACATACCAGGTCTCCTATCTCACCACCAAGCTGCTTGAGGACTGCTTTGGTGACAAAAAAGAATGCTCAGAATGGTGCATGCAGCCTTCCAGACCTCCATTCTTACCACCAAACTGCTTGAAGAAGGATTCGGTGATGAAAAAGGAGGCACTGAGGACCGTGTATATACCTTTCTTGCTACCGAATTGGTTGAAAATTACATCTCTGTAGGCTTTGGCAATCTTTTTTGGTTGGAACAGAGCTTTGGAGGGAGGCATCCACTCCTCCAAAGCGTCACTGGTACTGACAAAGGTTTTTTTTAAAGGGCTGCTGAAGCCTACAGGGACGCAATGTCTCTGCAGTCTTCAGACAGGAAATGGCAAATGGAAGGAAGGACTGAAGCCTTTCCTCTGTTTGCAAGCATCCAGGACTCAATTTATAGAGAATAGAGACCTAAAGTGCACAACATCACACAACATCAGTAGCATGAGATATCAAGCTATGCAAGAGATATCTTGCATGATCTCGTGGTACATTAGGCCTCTGTTCTCTGCAAATGCACCAAAAGCCTGAAGCAATGAAGCAGACAAAGAAAAAGCAACAGAGAGGTGATCTTCACAAGGTAAGTGAGTCTCCACAGGTGGAGTGCTGGCAGGGAGATTAATAGGCAGGGCAAATATTGCAGAGCCTGGTCATTCATAAGGGCAAACAACTGCCATGGTGCTGCTTTCATAATTTTGGGAGGGTGCACTTATCGCATAATGTTGAATGTTCACTAAGGGAATGCTTGTACCCCGAGGATTACCTGTACTGGGAGATCTTTATTTTAACATTTTCAATGTCATGCTTTGAATGCCTTGCAATAAAATTCCAGTGCATTTTTTAGCTACAATAAATCAGATGGTTTCTTTATCCAAGGGAGATTACAGGAATGGAGAATGATGATTCATTAGGATTTTTAATTTGCATAAAGTTTTTCCTTAATGAAATTTGATCGACATTTTTTCTTTACATGCAACTTGTTAATGAACCAGACAACTATCACAATGGAAGTGTTAATTTCCCTTGTGTGTTTCTGCCTAACCACTGTAGACTGGAAATTTATCAATCCACTTGACACAATTCTGTAAGATAAATTACATTGGCAGGATTTTTTGATAAATTAAGGAATGACACAAGCATAATACAAAAGTGTTTTTTCTGATATCAGCACATGTTCGGGTAAGCAGATTTCTTTAAAGAAATATAACTTTTAAACTACATTCAGATTAGGAAACTTTGTTTACATCTTGTTTAATAAATGGGGGGACATTATAATCACTCACTTTTTTTCTATTAAAATATCTGCAGAGTTGAAAATATAAATAAATTGATTGATTTATATTAAAGTTCAAAAAGATAGTGCCAACACAAACTTTTGTGATGGAAAAATCACAATCATTTGTGTTTATCGATGATGTTCATTATCTCAATTTCATTTGGTACAAAGATAGCTTAGTTTGCCTTATTGGATAACCTGAATAAAAGCAGGTAGACCCAAAGGTGCTTTCTCAAAAGTCAACTATGTTTTTCCCTGAGGATGTTTTGCTTCTCATACAAAAAGCTTTTTCAGTTCTGACTTGAATGGTGGGGAATGGAAGGATTTATATTCCTTGCTGTCATCTGGTTTTGTAGTTGTTGAGGCCACTTGGAGGTTTATCGGTGCCCTTAAGGTTATGTTAATAATGCAAAGGCATGTGGAACCTTTTGGGAACTGCTAAAGACTGTAAACAGGAAATAGGTGGTTGAAAGAGGGGCTGTTCAATTTTAATGTAGATGGTCTTTTTGACCCCTCTTTCAAACCAGCAGACCTCTCTGTCAAGAATGCTGATGATCTACTGCTACCAATGATTCTAATCAATGAATTCCAAGGAGCATGTAGTTCATTTATAATGCTGCTAAAATTCAATAATGGTCCAGATGAAGGAGAATGTCAAAGGGCTTTTAGACCTTTCATTCTACAGTGCATTTATAATATGTTAAACTTATGCCAAATAGAATGAATTGATTAAAAAGATATGCATCTTCCAGAAGTTATTTTACCTTTGGTGTCACATTAAATATGCGAAAACTCGGGTTGTTCAGAATTTGAAAAATGTACACAACAGAGGGAGACAACAGAAATCATGTCGTTTGTTTTGCCTTTAACAGCAAAAGAGAAATGATTCAGGAGCATTGTGTGCTGCTTATCTGGAAAGATTCTTGTTTTGTCGGGTCTTCTGTAATTCTGAAAAATCTGCTCATGCATCTTGGCTATTGAATAGTTATGAATTCCCATGTAGGTATTGTAAAATCAATAGAAATACAAAATAAAATTAATTAATGTCTGATTTTATATTCAGACTTACATGAAAATGATTCTCTCTCTCTCTCTCTCTCTCTCTCTCTCTCTCTCTCTCTCTCTCTCATATTCATCACCTTTGTGATTGTTATGCCCACTTATGTTCTTATGTTGCTCTGTTCTGGTGTCACTTGCATAGTAATTGCAAGCTGCCATAATAGCAGTGAAGCAATTTGAGAATCTTGGTGTCTCTTGATCATTTAAATTTATGCAAATGATCTAACAGATTCCTCAGAAGCATATTTATAGTTTGCCAGCACAGCTTCCTGTCCATTATAACACCATTAACATCAACCTCTCCCAGCTTGGCAATACAGGTTCTCCTCAGGTGAGTCATAATGAAGAATCCAACTGAGATGTTCCTGATCAGTCTCCCAGTGACAGGCATCAATGAACATTATTTCTCAATTAGGCAAATACTTTTTCTTATGACAAATTGAAATAATGCTAAGTGGTTTTTAGCATTAGTGCTACCCTCTCAATTTAGCTTGTGCCCATCGTTCTCATTTATGTACCGATTTTGAAGTTTATAGTCTGGCAAAAATGTGTTTCATCCAAAGCACCTGACAGAACAGAAGAAGTATGAGTATGTGTGTGCGTGAATCTAAGGAGGGATGAGGGAAAGAAAAAAGGCATTCTGTAAAGCTGAGCAATGATAGCTAATGTTAGATGTCATTGCAAATGGAACCAATTTATTAGCACATTATAATAGTTCATACAGCTCATTCAAATTTATTTCTCGATGTGTAGATATGTATCAGCTTTCTTCACATAGATCTTTAAAGAGATTGCATCAAATGTGCCTTTATTAAATATGTTTCCACAAAGCATTGCAATTTAAACTCAATGAGTATTGCAAATAATTCAGAGAGAATCACAAAGTAGATATTGATTTAAAACATTTTCTATAGATGAATAAACAAAAGTCATTTCTGTTAATATGTTTCATTTTTCTTCTGGAAATCTTACAAAATCTGCAAAAAAAAAAAAAAAATCATCCCTTTTTGATTTCCAGAAACTTTTTATATAATTGCCACTGTATATTATCCAAACTTTGTATAAGTCCAGATGATATATAAAGGTAACAGAAGGTTTGTTGTTGTTGTTTTTTACAAAGAAGCCATCCACTATGTGGTGTTTCATTGTGAAATGATAATTGCAGCTTAGGTGAATCACTTCAGTTAAAGTTAAACAATTAATAAGGACAAATAGTATGAATACATCATTTTAAAAAATCTGAGTCAATTTGGTCTAAAGATTTCACAAATTTTGGCTTCATTCTCACCAACAAGTATACCATGCCTTACTCAAAAATGATCTCTAAGGATCTCAATAAGGAAGTAATTGATGCCTATTAGTCTGTAAAAGATTACTACACCGTTTCTAAAGCCCTGGGGCTTCACTGATCCACAATCATAAAACTAATTGAACATTTTGCAAATAATTACAGCAACTATCAGGATATAATGGTTACAACAAGTTAATATGATAGTGCTCACCAATTATAACACTACATACCTGACCTAAGGAATTGTCACCTGGTACTTGCCTGAACTTATAATATAAGCAAAATTAGGTCAAGTTCATATTTGGACATACAGAGTAACAAAATATGTCAGTCAGGACTAAAAAATAACTTAAAAAAAAAAGAAAAATCAGGAAAAAAATTATGGCAAAAACTTCCATGTTCTTGCTTTAAAAAAAAAATAAATCCTGCACAGATCCAGCCTGTGTAATTTTAGGAGATGGGCTAAACTTGGGCATCTATGTTTTTATAATCCCTCACACAACACTGTTATCAAGTCCAGGGAAATTAACATGATGAGACAAATAGGAGTTTAGATACTGGGTAAGATGAAAATGAGCACAGGTAGAACTAAAGAAATGTGACATGTCTTACAATTAAATCCATACGACATTTCTTAAAAACACAATACAAACAAAACCTTGATCTTTCCAAAATTATAGAATTTGAAGTTCAGCTTATCATGAGGATGATAAAGGTTGTTCAAAAACTTCAGTACCACTACCACACAAAAGGCACAATGTAACTTAGGTAAAAAAAAAAAAAATTTTTTTCATGTGAAGATCAATGAGGCAAGATAACTCATAGGAAAGACTGACACTACTGATCAAAATATACAAAATATACAATCCTGGAAATAAATTTATTATTGAACAAGCCAGAACTAATTGCAATGTTCATCTCTCCAGACTCCTCTCTTCATTTCATATTTAATGTAGCTACCCTAAAAAAATCCGCAACAGTTTTACATAGGGATAAGCAAATATAGAGAACAGTTCAGTGTAGCGATCAAGGCACCAGGCTATCAACTGGGAGAACATGAGTTTTAGTCCTTCCTTGGGCACAAAGCCAGCAAGATGACTTTTAGGGGTGGATGCAAATATTTTTACTACTGGTTCAGTGGATATGGCCAGGTGGGCATGGCCATGTGATTGGATGGGTGTGGATTCTTTTTTTGTGTAACACCTCCCTGTGCTGCATTTTTTTTGCCTCCTGGGCCTCAGGAAAGCCTCTTGGAAGATGTTTTTGCTCCCAAGAGGCTTCCCTAAGGCTCAGGAAGGTAAAAAATGGAGTGCAGAAGGCCCCCGCACAGTAACCCCCATGTTTCTTTTTTGTCTCCTGGACCTCAGGGAAACCTTTTGGGCAAAGCAGTAAGGCAGCGAGTATGATCCCAGCACAGCTGATCGTTGGAACAACTGATCGTCTGGAGGAAAAAAATGCCAGTTTGGCCAAACTGGTAGCTGTTTTTTCAGCTGAATGGTAGCATTTTTTTTACCACTGGTTCGCTTGAACTGGGCCAAACTACTAGAAAAACTGGTGAACTTGAGCCAATCATTTATCTCAACCCTAGGATGCAAGCAATGGCAAACCATTCCTGAAAAATCTTGCCAAGAAAAAGTCAGGGAGTTATCCAGGCAGTCCCTGAGTATCAAAAATGATGTAACAGAGGAAAAACAAATAATTACCCTTGTAATTTCATTAAGGCCCTGTCACACTGCCCAACAGATGCAAAATGTTTGTAAAAAGGACACAGCGGACAAGAAAAATGTTCCATCCATTGTTATCCTCTCTCAAAAGGGGCAAAAATTTGCATAACCAGAGCGGACAACACGGAAAGGAACGGATGGGGGGAGGATGCAGAATGGATGGAAAGTGGATGCGGAACGGAAGCCTGGTGGATGGAAGCGGATGAGAGCAGATGGCACATCCGCAGGGCTTCCGGGGGGGCTCAGCAAAGCGGACGCGGAATGGATACAGCGGAAGCCTAGCAGATACACAGCGGAAGCCTAACGGATGCCTAGCGTTAAATGCGCATGCGGGGAGGATGCATGGCGTAAGCCCCGTAGAAATAAGGGAAGCAGCTTGGAAGCAGGTCACCATTCAGAAGAAAGACCTGCTGCCGGATGGATTGACAGCCTTGCCTGCCCTGCCTGCATGTCTGCCTGCAAGCCTTACTGCCAGCCTTGCTGCCAGCCTCCCTGCCAGCCTTGCTGTCTGCCTGCAAGCCAGGCTTGCTGCCAGCCTCCCTGCCAGCCTTGCTGCTGCCTGCCTGCCAGCCTTGCTGCCAACCAGTCTGCCTGCCAGCCTTGGTGCCTGCCTTCCTGCTAGCCTTGGTTCATGCCTGCCTGCCAGCCTTCCTGCCAGCCTTGGTGCAAGCCTTCCTGCCAGCCTTGGTGCCAGCCTGACTGCCAGCCTTCCTGCCAGCCTTGGTGCCTGCCTGACTGCCAGCCTTGGTGCCAGCCTTGGTTCCTGCCAGCCTCCCTGCCAGCCAGCAACCCCACAACCATGGGGAAGAACAGAAAGCCTCAGCCATCTGCTGCCAGCCCTGGCAAGAGGGACAGGGCCACCATCCCACCCCCTGGCCCTCACTCTGGTTCTGCTGGGGCTTCTGTAGCACGGGCGCTCTTCTGGGGCTGGAGCTTCTGCTGCTTCTGCTTTTGGAGGAGCTGATGATGCGGGGGATCAGACAAGCACTCCAGCACCAGCCGCCTCCACAGCACCTGGACCCTTCACCTCTGAGACTGAACGACCAAGAGGAGTGTCAGAGACTCATTTTTGTTTTATAGCTTGTTGTTAATAAAGTCTATTTTTGATTCACACACTTGCTTCATTTCTGTTTTTAATAAAGTCTTGGTGGAAACTTTTAGAAATGGTTCAAGCCTTTGCATGCTTGTGGGATGGGTAAGGATAGCTGTGGGATGGGCAGGCATACCTGTGGGATGGGCAGGGATACCTTTGGGATGGGTAATAGCTGTGGGATAGATAAACCTCCAGTGCAAGCACAGTGGGACTGTATGGTCCACCCTCCCAGGTGCCACACCTATGGCCCTTTTTATCAATAATAATGTAATCAATCATCCACACATGTCAACATAAACACAACTCTTTATTAAATGCCCTGTTCATTGTATGGCCACTCAACATACATGGCCCAACCTCATCCGTGTGATGAGAGAGGCTGAAGGAAGCATCCATTAATCATCTATCATCCTGTCTTGCCACTCCACTGCTCCAGCTGGGGAGTTGCACCAGTGTCTCAGGAGGTTGCGCTGTTTCTTCCCTTCATGTGAAGCTCTGTTGGGGCCTTGCACATCCTCAGTGTCTATCAGGTTTTGCCCTTGCCTCCATTTCCCAGGCTCCATGTCCCCATTGCCTTGTTGGAGGTCCACGAGCCTGTTCTGCAAGACTGGGTAGCGGGTACGCATGAGATTGTGCAGGATGCAGCAAGCTTCCATGATCCTCCTCACGGTCTCTGGGCAATGCTGCATGGTGGTGAGAAGTACCTGGAACCTGTTGGCCAGGATGCCAAAGGCGTTCTCTATCACCCGCCTTGCCCTGGACAGCCTGTAGTTGAAGATCCTCTCTTCACGGGTGAGGCATTTGGAGGTGTAGGGCTTCATGAGGTAGGTTCTGAGGGAGAAGGCGTCATCCCCCACGATGAAGTAGGGCACATCTTGTGTGTCGTTGGGCAGGGGTTCTGGATCTGGGAAGCCCACGATGAGGTTGAGTTCCAGCCCCTCCTTGAGGTCACTGGCGTTGTATACCTGGGCATCTGAAGATGAGCCGTTGCCTGAAGCATCGATGTACATGAACTTGTAGTCAGCATCGACCATGGTGAAGAGGATGATGCTGAAGAAGCCCTTGTAGTTGAAATAAGTGGACCCCGACTTGGCTGGAGCTTTTCAGGCCACGTGCTTGCCATCGATGGATCCAACGGTGCGTGGGAAGTTCCACCTCTGATACCACTACTCTGCAACTTTCTTCCATCCTTCTTCAGTGGAGGGGCACTGTAGGAGCTCCTCCAGGTATTCTTCAATGATGGCCTGCACCACTTCTCTGACCACAGTGCTGATGGTGTTGTGTGGCACCCTCCAGCCGTACTGCATGCTCCTGTAGGTGGTCCCTGAGGCCAGGTGGCGCAGAGTGAATGCCACCTTGAGCCCAGGTTCCAGGCTGGGCTGGAAGTTGGTGTTTGCCTTGGTCAACCTGGGTGTCAGCCGCTGCACAACTTCGTCAAACATGGTTGGAGGCATCTTCATGAAATTCTGGAATGCACAAGTGTCTTCGTTCCTGAGCTCCACCATCAGCTTGTTGTACAGTCCGTACTCTGCTCTTCTGGTGATCCATATTCAGACCCAGACGCTTCTTGGCCACCTACTTTTCTTCCCATAGTAAAGTTCACAGAGACTGTAAATGGCTTCGCACTGTTGCAGAAGGATGGTGGCTGCCAAAAGGACTTTGTTACGATCCACGGTGGACATGACTGGATGCTGTGGAAGAGCAAGAGTCAGATGAAGGCTGCAGAGGTCTGCATCGCAGGGCTGCTTGTCTGAAAGTGAGATCCAAGTGAGTTGCCCCCCCTTTTTATAGGCAGTATAGGTTTTCCCCTAGGTGTGCCTTTGCATCCTCTAGGCATCCTCTAGACATCCTTAATATCTGAGATAGGTCCCCTCTGCGAACGTTTTTTCCATTTTAAATGCTTTGTTTCCATTCTGCATCCGCTAGGCATCCGTTCTGCATCCGTTCTGCATCTGTTCCGCTTCCTCCCTGCGTCCGTTTACCGCTGGAGCGGATGGAGCTGCGCGGATGCGCAGCGGATGCCTAGCGGATATAGCGGATGCGTAAAGGATGCAGAACGGATGCCTAGCAGATGCCTAGTGGATGCAGAATGGACGCATTGGATACATTTTCCGCTCAAAAGTTTTGAGCAGTTCAAAACTTTCTGAGCGGATGAAACGTCAATAGACGGATGCTGGACGGATAGAGAGGATGAAAAATGGAGGCAATGAGAACAGAACGGATGCATCGCGTTAATCAACGGATGACAAGTGTTTTTCTTCATTTTACATCCTCTTTCCATCCGTTGGTGCAGTGTGACAGGGGCTTTAGCAAAAGAAATAATCTGGCATACAAAGGCCACATTTGGGAATAATACTTGTGTTCCTGGATAGTTTCTCATAGTTCATTATAACAATTAACTAACCATAGTATGGTTAAGTATTTATATTTTATTATCCTCATATATAATTCTTCTCATATGCTTGATGTAAGCATTTGCCCATTGTCCAAATCTTAGTTTAAGAAAGGAAAGTGGTAAGGCAGGAACCAGTGGTTTCTCAATCAGACAGTAAATCACAAGAAGAGTTCTCAATCAGACAGTAAATGACAAGAAGAGTTCTCCACTCATTTTCTCATTGCAGAATACCTTATGCCACAGACTTGAAATTCTAGACCTAGAAAACTGAACTACGCCACCTTCAGTCCAATCTAAGTATAGTATATAAAATCATACATTGCAATGTCCTACCTGTCAATGAATACTTCAGCTTCAACCATAACAATACAACAGCAAAGAATAGATACAAACTAAAGGTTAACCGCACCAAACTTGATTGCAGGAAATACGACTTCAGCAACAGAGTGGTCAATGTCTGGAGTACTTTACCTGACTCTGTGGTTTCTTCCCCAAACCCCAAAACTTTAGACTACTATTGACCTCACCCCTTTCCTAAGAGGCCTGTAGGGGGCGTCCATAAGCGCACCAACGTGCCTGCTGTCCCTCTCCTATTGTTTTTTTTCTTATATATATCAATTTCATGTATTCATAACTATGTTCATACTGTACTTATACCTGTTATCTTAAATCGCTTGACAAAAATAAATAAATAAAATAAAATGCCTTTGCATTTAGTTATGAAGATGTTGGCCTCATTTCCACTGATTTGAAAAAATCGGAGGAAAGGTCTAGTAATTAAATTCTGGAGGCAAACATACAGGCTTTGATTTCTAAGTACTACACTAGACAGATCTTTTCTTTTATATAGCTTGTGTCTCTGAGCTTCTTCTCTAAACCAGTTTCTGAACAAAGATTTAAGAATCTGGCCATTTGAAATTTATTGTTGTATGTCTAACCCACTTTAATGGTATTGTGGTATTATTATTGTGCTATTGTGGTCATTAGATGCTTAGACAGAATGGAAGCTAGCCAAAAAAAAAAATTAAAAAAAGAAAAGAAAACAGTTAAAAACATTCTAATCTTCAACAGTTTCAACAGTTTGTAAGATCTGTCTTTTTTTTTTAACCTTTAAATTATGTCATATACACACACCTAATCTTTGCATAGATCTGTATATCACTGCTATGGGTTTATCCTGTCCCCTTTTGCCTTATAGTGTAAAATCTATCTTTGGTTTATCCATTTGTACCAGCAATTTCAGCTATTATAGTATATTGAGGTGTCTTTATTTTTTCGTGCCAAAGCTACTTTGTCCATTTCTGCATAGCTTGAGATTTTTTGAATGATCATTTCCTCTGATGGAACCTGAAGCTGCTTCCAACATTGAGCAAAGGCTAATCTGGCTTCTGTCAAAATGTGTATTGTTATGTATTTTGCTTTTTTTGATATTTGTTTGTCAAAGATCCCTAACAGAAAGGACTCTGGTTTATATTCAATCTGCTCTTTTGTCATTTCTTCTAACCAAATTTTAATTTTCTACCAATATTTTTGGGCTTCTATACAGGTCCACCACATATGGAAAAAAGTTTCTTCTTTTTTTTTTTTGCATTTCCAGAAATTCGGACTCATATTGGGGTGCATCTTCGCTAATCTCGAAGGAGGAAGGTGGCACCTGTAGAACAATTTATAGGCATTTTCTTTATATACTATCGATTTTGTAATCTTATTGTTTCTATCCCAGACCTTTTCCTATTCTGTTAAAGTTATGCTGTGTCCTACATTCCTACTCCAGGCAATCATGTTCCCTTTTACAATTTCTTCCTCTAATTCAAGTTCTAATAAATAATTATAATTTTTTGTTATATTATTTTTTGCCTGATCCTAATAAAAATTTATCTAGTTGCTGGAGTTTGTTGTTGATTCTGAATTCTTTCTTATCCTGTTTGTATCTACTTTGAATTTGATCAATTTTTTGTCCACGCTCTTGAAGTTCTTGCCTCGATTTCAAATTTCCTTGTGTATCTAATAGGTCCTTATATTTAATCATTTTGGTGATATCCAGATTATTTGGGTGAATCATCTCCTCCATTGTTGAAATCCGGATTGGTAGTTTTATACAGTGTTTTTCCCGTATTTTCTTCCAATTAGTTAGTAATGAGTCTCTGATTAGAAGTCTATGAAAATATTTTTGACTAGTTTTCCCTAACAATCTATAACAGCCAAGATTTTTAATGATGCTCTCTAAAGAAATAAATACATATCAGGTATGGCAAATGGAGTTCAATACAAAAGATTAATGTATATGTTGATATGATGTATGCAATGGAAGTTTTCAAGAAGCCATTTTTTCCTTGTCTTGTGTGTGTTTTTTATGTTTTTTTTTTGATGGGGGAGTCAGGGACATGGGGATGTTTTTATCTTCTTCAGAAGAGTAACATATATTAGACTGTGTTCTTCATGACTTAAACAAGGCCAGAAATCCTTACTGACTTAAACAAGGCCAGAACAACAAGAAATTCAGAAATCAGAAAGCCAGAAGTAATATTGACTTAGTACATACATTTTTCTGCTTTTTCCACCACAGTTATTCTGCACCACATAGGTGTAACAGATTGCCAAATGACATAGAAGAGTTAAAGACACAATAAGCATTTTTCTAATCTCTGACATTAATGGTCCTACTTTATTTTCCAGATGAATATATCTGGATAATTCATTAGATAGATAGCTTTGGTGTTGCTGATCTTTTAAAATTTAGAATAGTACTTGTGTGATCTTCTATGTACTACTTTTATTCAGAAGGTTCAATCAATTGTAAAAGAAACTACAACAATATTGATGGATAAATCAAAGGTCACTTTAAGGTGTTAAATAGCAGTGAGTGTTTCAACTATATGCATTGAGAATGTTATGCATGAAATTTACTTTTCAGTGCAAGGTGTAATATAATACAATATTTTCCATTTGCACATAGGAAACAATACTGACAGTGCTAAATTGATCATAAAACAAATAAGTAAATGATCAAAAGATAAAATATTTGCTATTGTTTAAAAATAGTATCTTGGAAAATAACATTCTTAGAACTATATAAATAATATTCATTCTTTGCAAAAAAAGAAAAGCAAAAACGTTTGGGCCAAATGGAATTTATTTATTTTGTATTGCTCGTCTTTTATCTTAACATCTTCCCTGAGAGAGACAGCTTACACAGAGATTTCCATATTGTTTAGCTCATAATTAAACCCTATAAGGTAGATGAGAGTGAGAAAAATAAAATGACTGGTGTGAAATCTCTCTCTATGGATAAATGCGAATTTGGCTCTGGGTCCATCTGAAATCCAGCACTGTATCTCTGAAGTTTGGAAGGTACATCTACACAGGCAGATGCCATATTGTTCCATTAACATTGGACTAACCTGTGAACCATAGAACAGATGTCAACAACACACTTTCTGGAACAGTGAATAGTGGTAAGATTACTTTCTGCACAATCATTATTTTAATAACCAGTTGAGAAGCTGCAACCCAGCCATGCTATTAACATGGGATCTTAATTAAACATTTTGTGGAAGTAAAAATAAGAGTCTAGTAATAATAGCTTCTTTCTTGCCATTTTAGCAGGCAGTTATTGAAATAAATTGGAGGAGATAATATGTTCTACTGTACCATTTACTCAATCTTTTCTCAGAATCCTTTTATCGTTGAGTCTGCTTTTTTTGCTCTTTCCCTGCCTTCCTTTTGCAACTCTTTAAAGGTTCAAGAGATCTGCAAAATATTAAAACTAGTAAGAATAGGAGAAAACAAGCAAGGAATGATACAGATCTAGGGAAAATAATTCCAACTAACACAACAATCCTCTAAGGGATGCATCATCCATCTAAGGACTTTTTTAGTATCATTGGGAGAGGCCACAATTTTTTTAGGAGGATACTCTTCCAAAGAGCAAGTCCTGAAACCTGAAAAGCACACTTTCTGGAACCTGACAGATGTCATTATTTAATTGATGGGACCTGAAATGCACCCATTTTGTTCCAAACTATAGGATAGGCAGAAACTATCAGAGATAGACAATTTATCTGATAATGAAGCCCTATGCTTGAATGTTTCATAGATGGATAAGCAGTTCCTTGAGTTGCAACTGGAAGCCAACTGACAACCAGCACAGATTGTGGTTAATGATGTTACATGGGTGTTCTGAACCATGCCTATTATTGCATCTATCATTGCATTTTGGACCAGTTGTAAATTCTGAGCACTCTTCAAGAAAAGCAAATTCCCTATAGAATGCATTGCAATAGTCTACATATGAAGTAACTATGGCAAAAGTGATCTGAAAGGTCTTGCACTCCAGCTGACATATCAGATAGCTATATGCAAAAATCTTCCTCATCACAGCTCAGCAAACCACTATAACATTTATGACAGTTGTGGCATCCTATGCTTAGGTGATCATGATTTGCAATCTTTCCTACTGTCTTTCCACTAGCAAATCTTTCTTATTACCTTTCCACTTTCAATAGCAAGGAAAATTGCAAGTTGAGTGGTAAGGCCTCGACACCCGTGCACAAGAGGTGGTATCTCACAGGTTCTGACCATTTGTGGAGAAATGGTGGTGAAAATTTTGAATAGTTCAGAGAACTGGCAAATAACACCTCTGACTGGAGATTTTTCAGTATCCTTCTCCTGCCACACCTACCAAGCCATGCCCACAGAACCGGCAGTAAAAAAAAAATTGAACCCACCACTGATGTGCACCCTTCTTAAGCCTTCTGCATTTTCACAACACTTTGCCAACCCTTTGCACAACCTCCTTGAGCCTTGCTGTATTTGTGCTACATCTCCCTCACCACTTATACACCCTTTCCCACACAGCAACAGTCATTCTAAGCCCTGTTATACTCTTACTATGCCTCCTCACAACTTGCAAATGTTACCTGAATCTTGCTACACTCACACCATATACCTTACCACTTATATACACTCAGGCAAACTCCTAATTTTCTGTTGTGGCCCACCGGTGGCTGATGGAGCTGGCAGCAGAGTGGGACAGTAGCGAGGAGGTTGGGGAGGAACTTAAGCCAGTCTTGGAAGCTGAGGAGGGCTTAGACGAGAGCTCTGCATTGGAGGCAAAGATGGAGCCAGGGCAGGCTGGCAGTCATCAGCTGCCTTCAGACTCAGACAGCAGTGAGGCAGGGGAGGGTTTGGAACTGGTTCCCAGTCTATGCATGCTCAGGGCTACCAGAAGACAAGAACAATGGAAAAAGCAGGGTGGACTTCGGAATGAGGCCACACCTTGGAGATGGTTGGCCCTCCCATAGGACATAAAAGAGGAGCAAACGGGATGTGACCTTTTGCAGGAAGCAATTAGTTTTTCTGGTCAATTCAAGCTTTGAAAAGTTCTGTTTGACTCTATGTTAAGTTTGGCCTTGTCCTGAGTTTGGCAATTAGTTCTCTGGCAGCATTCCAAGTGTCATAAGGTAGGTATTTATAAGCATTCCCCTGAAAGACTGTTTGTGAAGTCTTGAAGGCTGTGAATGAACATAATTCACAGCCGCGGAAATAATAGTTTTGCCAGGACTAAGATTGTGTTTTATTCTTTCTAGGGAAACTTAGATCAGAACATTTTCAGTACATTTGCACACTAATCATACACAGTTACTAGTGTTTCCTTATGCTCCCTCTCCCACCAGGCAGCACTTCAACACAAATCCTACTAAACCTGTGCTATGCTTCCCCTCCATTTGCACAGCCTCATATACTTTATTCTAATCAGCAACTGCCACTTATCTATCTGCCTGCCTCCTTGCTAATTGCCTTGTACTTCCTATTAATTTTAATTGTTGGGAGCAGGAGGGGTCACAAAGAGATTCTCACTTAAAGACCCACAATCCTTGCTTAATGTCAACAGGAACTACAGGGATTGCTATTGCTGATCAACACAGCCATGTGATATCATGCTTTATGACCACATTGTTTGGTGGCAGAAATTCTGGTCACCACTACTGCCTTAACTCAGGGAATATCTGTAATATTATTTTCATATAGACATAAATAAACACCTGAAAAAATATTTCCATTAATGAGAAACCAGGGGAAAGGTTTTTCTTAAATTCTAGGTAAAGCGTGATCAGAAAATATGGCTGGCCATTAGGGTATTAAAATTCATCATGAAATTGCTTGTATTATGTGTAGTAAAGGGGCGATAGGTCAGCTATTTGCTAGAATTCCCAGACTGTTTCATCTAACTTTAATGTGAACATCATAGGATAGCAAACAGAAAATTGATAGACAAAAGGTAGCAACAGGTAGGGGATTTGCCTTTATCTTTTTTATGATTTGTATACAATCCAGAGTTGTCTTATGGGCACCATATACATTTAATAAAAAAGTACAAAATTAAATTGGATAGTCCTAGTCAAATAAATTGGAGAGTCTCAACATCTTTTTTATAATATGGTGACCAAAACTGGATACAGTACTCTAGGTGTAGTCTTACTAAGACTTTATAGAGTGGTATTAGTGTTTTGTTCGGAAAACACACGAGGTAGACCGGGTTCCAACAACAAATACTTTTATTATAACTAGTCAGTAACGGAACACCGGCTGAAGCCAGGGCCAGCCCTTTTATACAGGCTGGCTTGCCTGCTTGCAACCAATGGCAGCTATTTGGATTTGCCGCCTTTTTGGCAGCTCTTTGGATTGGTTCCTAGTGAACCAATCCACTGTTCTTTTCCTTAGCCAATCAGAATGGTAGATTTGGAGTCATCCACTTTACATACAGAACACCCCTCCCTCCTTAGTTCAGTCCTACGTGGTGACGTAGTCTTGCAGGTAGGTGGGGCTTTTTCGGGCTCGACCTGACCTGCGCGGTTCATTTTCAGTGAAGACTTCGACCGGTTCAGATGGGGCTGCTGTGTCGTCCGTCCTTCTCTCTGGAACCGTCTGGAAGGGTGAGTCGGCCATTTTACCGCCGCCTGAGTTTCTTAGGCCGGCTGTTCTGCCGCTCCCTCCCGTTTCCTCGGGGCAGGTCGAGCTGGCTTGGCTGGCCCCTTCCGAAGGTCTCTTTCCGTGGGTCTCTTCAAACGGTGAGTCTTTTGTTGGCTCTTTTTGGTCATATTGAATGTTAGTTTTATTTTTAAATAGTTCTTTATTCGTTTCTCGCCTTTCCCCCCCCCACCTCGGTTTGCATTTCGCCGTGTTCTTTTGTGAATGTTTGTAAGTCCGCGGTTCTTTCCATAATTCGAGATCGAAGCTGGTCTATATGCCGCTTCCATTCCCTCCCATCGTCTAATTTTACTCGGTAGGATTTGGGGCCTGTAATCTGGATAATTTGCTCGGGTAGCCATACCGGGTCCCCGGAGAAATTTTTTGCGTAAACTAAATCGTCTGTCTCGAATTGTCTGAACCGTGTTGAGGAGTCAGGGGGGTTTTCTGGGGTGAAATTTGGGTGTAACCTATCCAGGTGAGATCTTAATTTTCGCCCCATGAGTAGTTCTGCTGGTGATTTATTTGTAATGGTACTGGGTGTTATGTGCTGGAGTGTGAGTAACCGGTTTACTTTTTGTTGGATATCTCCAGCGTCCATTCGTTCCAACCCTTCTTTTGTAAACCGGACCATTCTCTCAGCCCTGCCGTTTGCAGCCGGGTGAGCCGGCGCGGTTAGTGCATGTCTTATACCTAGGGAGGCTAGGTATTGCTCAAATGGTATGCTGGTTAGCTGTGGCCCATTATCTGAGACGAGAATGTCTGGTATGCCATGGGTGGCAAACAGGCTGTCTAGTTGCTTTATTACGGCCTCTGTTGCCATTGATGGCATGATTTTTACTTCAAGCCAATTGGAATAGGCATCAACGACAATCAGAAAAGTATGCCCCTTGGTAGGCCCCGCGAAGTCAATGTGTATTCTTGACCACGGTCCTCGAGGGGTTTCCCAGTCCTTAACAGGTGCCTTTGGTGGGGATGGTCTAATTGCCTGGCATTTGTGGCATGAGCTTACCCAATACTCTATGTCCTTATCAATACCCGGCCACCACACGTAACTTCTGGTGAGGCTTTTCATCTTAACCATTCTGGGGTGCCCTTCATGTAAAAGCCTAAGAACCCTGGGCTGCAGTTTAGCAGGGATTACTACCCGATCACCCCACAACAAACACCCCTTTTGGATGGAAAGTTCAGTCTGTCTGGACCGGAAAGGTTTGGAATTTTCAGTTTTTAGATTCTCCGGCCAGCCTTTACCTACCCAGCTAAGAACGCGGGCAGTCAATGAGTCTTTCGCGGTGGCTCTTGCGACATCATACGCTGATATGGGTAGATCGGGGCAAGTCTCGATTTGTAGCGTTGTCATCTTTGGTGCCGGGTCTGCGTCGGTTGTTGGCAAAGGCGCTCTGCTCAAAGCGTCCACATGGGAAATTTGTTTCCCTGGTCGGTGTGTCAGAGTGTATGAATAGGCCGCCAGGAACTCTGACCATCTCGTCATTCTCGGTGACAGTATGTTAGGTGTTGGCTTGTTTCCCGCCAAAATCCCCATTAACGGCTTGTGATCCGTTATGATTCGAAAAGTCCTCCCATATACATATTCGTGGAAACGTTTTACTCCAGCGACAATTGCTAGAGCTTCCCTGTCCAATTGGCTATAATTCCGCTCGGTTTTTGATAGAGACCTAGAATAATATGCGACGGGTGCTTCTCTGCCATCCGGTAGTTGGTGGCTCAGGACGGCACCTACTCCATATGGTGAAGCATCGCAGGTCACTGTTAATGGCAGAGTGTCGCTAAATTGGATGAGAACGTTTGTTGATGTTAGCAGTCTTTTAATATTTTGGAAGGCTTTTTTTTCTTTGTAACCCCAAGTCCAAGTTGCCTTTTTGTCTAGCAGGCGGTGTAGCGGTTCTGCTATAGTGGCTTTGTTTGGCAGGAATACATTATAGAAATTAATTAATCCTAAGAACGCTTGTAGTTCTGTTTTATTTCTAGGTTCAGGAGCGTCATTTATCGCCTTAACTTTTTTATCAGTGGGGTGGATGCCCTCTCCGTCTATTGAGTAGCCCAGAAATTCGACGTTGTTTTTAACTAGACAGCACTTCTCTCTTTTAACCTTGAGGCCAGATTCTCTAAACTTAGTCAGAACCTTTTTTAGTCTGTTCCTTAATTGTGTTTCATCTCTGGCCGAGATTAGGACGTCGTCAAAATAGGGAACAACTCCTTGTATGCCATTTAGAAGGCGTTCCATTAGGCTCTGGAAGACGCCAGGGGCTACGCTTACTCCAAATTGGAGTCGGTGGCATTTGAATGCGCCCTTATGGGTGACAATAGTCTGCGCTTCTGCTGTTTCTGGGTCTACTGGGAGTTGTTGATAGGCTTGTGCCAAGTCGAGTTTGGCGAAAACTTTGCCATTTCCCAGGGAATGAAGCAAATGCTGGACTACTGGCACTGGGTATGCGCTTGGTTGTAATGCGTGGTTCAGGGTAGCCTTATAGTCACCACAGATTCTGATGGACCCGTCTGGTTTAATGGGTGTGACGATAGGCGTTTCCCACTTGGCATGGTCCACAGGTTCTAAAACCCCTTGGGCTACTAATTTGTCCAGCTGTTCCTCTATTTTTGCCTTTAGTGCAAAAGGAACTCGCCTGGCTTTTATTCTTCGTGGGGCTATTTGGGGGTTTAAATTGAAAGAAATGGGGTTTCCCCGGTACTTGCCCAGTGATCCGTCAAAAACGTCGTGGAATTCTCGGACGAGGTCGTCTTCCCAGCCGGTTGTAGTCACTCGATCGACCCCGGTCATCCCGATGCCCAATGGCGCGAACCACTCGATGCCCAGGAGGCTTGGTCTGTCTTGGTTGACTATGGTCAGTGGAAGCACCTTGATGTGATTTTTGTAAGCGACTTGAAAATGTCCTTTGCCCATCACAGGGATTTGGTTTCCCTGATAATCTTTGAGGGTTAGGTGCTGCTTCATCAAGTCTTTGGTCTTGATACCTGGGACTAACTGTTTAATTGTGTCCCACGATACCATGGAGAGGAAGGACCCCGAGTCCACTTCCATCTTGCAGTGTTTTCCCTCGATTTCTACGACGATTTTAATTTTTCTTCCACTTTCCGTCTGGGAGCTCTGGATAATGACAGTTTGGTGTGTATTGGCTCGCTTTTCTTGTTGCCATTTTCTTTCGGCTCGATTGGGCTCGGCTCGTGTTGGGGAATTTCTGCGTCTCGTCGGGCTGTAAGATTTTTTGTTTCTGCAGACCTTCTCGATGTGCCCTCTTTTTTTGCAATGTCGGCAGATGGCATCGAGGAATCTGCATTCGGCTCGTGGATGGTTTCCTCCGCAGCCAGCGCATTCCCGCCACTTTCTTCTTTCGCGCTCTTTTTTGTTTGTGAGCAAACGGTGGACCTCGTCGTCCTCTTCGCTCGATTCGTTTGTTTCGCCCGACTCTTCATAATGGGTCGTGGTGGCAGGATGCTTTCTCTCTTTGGCTGGTGTTTCATCGCTGTGTGTGTTCATCTTCTTAAGGGCCACTGCAGATTGATTTGTAGCTTCAGCGGCTGTGGCTTCCGCAATGGCTTCGGTAACGGTGATGTTGGGCTTGTTGAGCATTTTACTCTGTGCGGTGGAGTCTCTCAGGCCCAACACCACGCGATCTCTCATTGCCTCGTCTATGTTTGAGAATTCACACTCACCCCCTATTTGCCTGAGTGCAGCGACGAAGTCGGCGACGGTTTCTCCCTCTCTCTGGTCTCTTCGGTAGAATTCATGTCGCTTTATTAAATTAGACACCATCGGAGCGTAGTGTGCTTTGAGGAGTCTCTGTAATTCTGTCCACGTTAATTGTTTAACGTCCCGAGGCTTAGCGAGGGCTTTTGCCATTTTAAACACGGTTGTTCCGCAGTGCGTCAGGAACACGGCTCTCTTTCGTTGTTCGGAAATGCCTTCCATTTCATTGCTCTCCAAGTACATTTGGAAGCGATCAGCATAGGAATCCCAATCCTCTTCGTTGGGATTGAAGGGTGCGGGCGGTGCGTTGTTTCCAGACATCTTGGTTGCAGTCTGGGCTTCTATCACCGCGTGCAGGTTTGTTCCGTTCAGGACGATCCCATCCTCGTCGCCAGTGTTTTGTTCGGAAAACACACGAGGTAGACCGGGTTCCAACAACAAATACTTTTATTATAACTAGTCAGTAACGGAACACCGGCTGAAGCCGGGGCCAGCCCTTTTATACAGGCTGGCTTGCCTGCTTGCAACCAATGGCAGCTATTTGGATTTGCCGCCTTTTTGGCAGCTCTTTGGATTGGTTCCTAGTGAACCAATCCACTGTTCTTTTCCTTAGCCAATCAGAATGGTAGATTTGGAGTCATCCACTTTACATACAGAACAATTAGTACCTCACTTGATCTCAATTGTATCCCACTGTTAAAGTAATTTGGGATTGCATTAGCTTTTTTGGCTGCTGCTGCACACTACTGATTAATATTTATCTGGTTGTCCATAAATAAAGACTCCAAGATCCCTCTAACAGTTACTGCTATTGAGCCTGGTTTCACCCAGTCTATATGTGTACTCTTGTTTTTTCTTACCTAAGTGTAAGACTTTACTTTTCTCTACATTGAATTCCATTTTCTTTAATATGCTCTAGTCTGTCAAGGTCCATTGGGATTTTAAGCCTATCTTCTTGGATGTTAGCTATTCCTGCCACTTTAGTATCATCTACAAACTTTCTATTCCCTCATCTAAGTCGTTAATGAAGATATTGAAGAGTACTGGGCCTAAGACAGAACCCTGTGGCACCCCACTGCTGACTTCTCTCTATGTAAATTTAGACCCAGTAAGGACTACTCACTGAGTACAGTTTATCAGCCAGTTGCAAGTCCATCTAATATCTTGATCTTATGTATTCATTTTTTTAACCAATATTTTCATCTTATCTTTGTTAAGCAAACTACTAATTTGCTTGTCTTGTTTTACATTTCTATTTAACACTTCCAGAACTAAACTAAAAGGTAAAAATGACAAGGGACATCTTTATTGTCTCCCTTTCTGTAAATTGCATGGTTTAGTTAAATCATCTTTACTTTAAAAATATGTGCTTTCTGGGACGTGTTTTCAGGTTATCAGGGCAACCTGGTCTGCCCAAATATGGGATGGAGCATACTGCTTCTGCTTTTTTTCTTCTGGAGGTATTCATTGACTTAATCCCTTGTGAAGAATTCATCCCAAACTCCATATTTTTCACAACTCTAAATCAAAAGTTCAGGCTTTTTTATAGTCATTATTCAACAATGAAATTGCTTTTTAATTCTTATTAGAAGCCAAATGTTGTCTTCTTTTGAAATAAAGCAATATTTGCTTCTTTTTAAGAATCAAGTAGAGCAGACTCTTGAATAATAAAATTTTAATGGAATTGAAAGTTGATCTTCAAAACATTTGCAATATAAACTCAAAATTTTGTCTGGTCGCAGTGCTTTTTCCCTGTTTTAATTTTGCTTATAGTTTCTAGATTGTAAAAGTTGTTATACGACTGTTCATGAATTTGGAAAGCTTTGATAACTTCTGTTTCTTCAAATAATTATCAATCTCTTCCATAGAAATTATAATTCTGAAATAAAAAAAATCACAAGAAAAAATTCAAAGTATTCTAGAAGAAATAAAAAAATATGATAAATTACAAAAAGCACAAATAGACTGTCTTTTTATCTTAAACTTTTACAGCAACAACTATTAAAGTTAATTATGAGAGAAATAGAAATCAAATAAAAACATAAGAAACAAAAAATGTGAATTGAAAGATAAACATGATATGGTTGTCTTATGAACTTAGAAAAAAAGAAAAGAAAATGATACTATTATTAAAATGTATATAAGAATAATAGGTATGTTTTCAATTATTTTTTTCTGAAGATGCTATTTAATGTATATAAAGGCATCAATTTTTATTTATTTACAAACAAAGCCAAGAAAAGTTTCTTGTGCTATTAAAACTGAATTAATAACAGTTCTGTTTCATACAAAGATCATATCATTTAAGGAAACTAAAAAACATAAACCTTAAGTTCTACCTTTCTAAAAATAAGCTACACTGAGTCCAATGGGACTTCCAAAATTTTCCACTAATCATGCAAAATATTAAGCTTTCAAGGAGAACCCTTATCTCTGCAACTACATCTTAGAAGCAAATTATTTTATTTATTTAAACATTGAATTTAAAAAGAAAAGGGAAAGCACAATTTGAAGCCTACAAATTTTCATTAGAATTTCAGGATGACTAATATAGCATTATATTGAATTTGTATAATGTCACAAAATGTGATGGATACTCAGTGAAAGTAATGGTTAAAATAGCTTTAAATTACAGTGCACATTTCCATGGGCCAGAGATCAATATGTATAAACATTTTCCTCTCCAGTTTCTACAGGAAAATATCTGTATCCATTTTTAAAAAAAATCTTGCTCACTTAAAATATATCTCCTTGCTTTAAGATTCACAAAACCAAAGCTAAGTTTATCAACTTAAGAGAAGTTTTCTTTGATCAATAATTATAGCATGTCACATCACAAATCATACTTGCTTCCAATCTATTTTGTAAGAACAAGAATGCAAAGCAAATACACCATGGATTTCTTTTGTACCTTGTATTGTGTTTGTCATAGTGGACTCCACTGCTATACAAGAAGCAGTATGGTGATCAATTATTTCAAACATAAAAGGGAAGTTATAGAAAATGATACAGTTTGGAAGCTTGCAAAAATATGCTTCATCTAAGCTATATTTAAATGCTCAATACCTCTGAAAAGCTACATAGAATAATATATGTAAGTTCTGTATGAAAAAAATAGTACCACAGAGGAAAAAAGTGTGCAATATTCATCTTGTGTGATTTTCAAGTTTAGAAATTATTTTTAAATTATTTACTGAGAAAATGGAAAGAATAGATGGATGGGGATATACTGTATTTGGTTGAAATGTTGCCATGTGCTGATTTTCACCAACCTACATAATTACCATATTTTTCCTAGTTTTCAGGCCCAAACCTAAAGATGTAGATTCCCATATCCTATTTTATTTTATAATTTTATTTTATAAACATCTGCTCTGTAATGTAAAGGTAATCATAATCTTCTTAGTTAATCTAGTTAAATAAATTCTAATTCCCTATGTATTTCCGATTTTCATTAACATTCAGTATTCATTATAGCATAGTAGTAACCAATGGCAAAACTGAGATTTCTGAAACTTTTTATAGTGCAAAATAATAGAACTTTGAAAGCCTACCAAGCATTTCTCTACTCCATCTGTATCAAACAAAATGAAGAGTTGTGTATTTTGAATTATTTCTTCATTCCTTTATCATGTTTTCTGAAAGTTCTTTTTCAATATATTCTATGGAGCTTCTCTTTGGTTGCCCCAAAGCTTCTTTTTCAAAAGAAACTAGGATTAGAATTCAGGTTCCATTGGTTGATGGCCATGGCTATGATTACTTGATCAATCAATCTCCTGGATGTTGATTTCTTATATGCTTTATATCTTTTGGGAAGAGGGAACAGCTGTATAAGATCTTTATTGCCACAAGGCAATGAAAATATTCATTATTCCTTTTGAAATCCTCCAACCTAATGGATGTTTTCTTGTCTCAGTTAGACCAACGATGTGCCTCTTAATTTTCCTGAACATCAGTTCAGGCAGTGAACATCTGATTTTAATTTAATTAATCCTTTGAACTGCATCTGACTCTCATCTAGTCAATGTTTTCCCCTTATTTATGCTCTTCTCTCATTCTATTAAGGCTCCAGACATTTCTTTTAAACAGTTATTGAGTTTCCCATGTTTTGTTATCAGACCTACATGTTCTTTAAAATTCAGCTCATGTTTCCAGTTTTACTTACTTCTTTGAAGTCTTTGCTAAAGGAACTTTCTCATGAATTATGAGCCATAAAATATTGTATATTTAGAGGTGGAAAGAGTATTTTGTTTTGGCTTTGAAGGTGATGTACCCCTGGTCTAACTTCCACTTATTGTAACTCAGGAATTCAAGACATTTTTTTTATTTTTTATTGTATTTATTTTATTTGGTTTGTCAATTACTTACAAGATAATAGGTATAAGTAAAAACATAATTATGAATACATGGATACATATAAGAAAAATAAAAGAAATAATAGGACAGGGACGGTAGGCATGTTGGTGCACTTATGCATGCCCCCTACAGACCTCTTAGGAAAGGGGTGAGGTCAATAGTAGAAAGTCCAAGGTTAACGTTTTTGGGGTTTGGGGAAGAAATCACAGAGTCAGGTAGAGTATTCCAGACATTGACCACTCTGTTGCTGAAGTCATATTTCCTGCAATCAAGTTTGGTGCAATTAATCTTGAGTTTAAAGATTTTAAGATGTACATTAGGACATACATTTTACATATACATTTTAATACTATCTATTAACAGATAATCAGAGTTGGAAGGGACCTTACAGATCATCTAGACCAACCCCCCACCCAAGTGGGAGACCCTACACCATTTCTGACAAATGGCAGTCCAATATCTTCTTGAATGTCTCAAGTGATGCCGCTCCCACAACTTCTGAGAGCAAGCTGTTCCATTGGTTAATTGTTCTCACTGTCAGAAAGTTTCTCCTTACTTCCAGGTTAAATCTCTCCTTGTTTAGTTTCCATCTATTATTCCTTGTCAGGCTACAGGTGCTTTAGAAAATAGCTTGACCCCTTCCTCCCTGTGGCAGCCCCTCAAATATTGGAAGACCGCTATCATGTCTCCCCTGGTCCTTCTCTTCACTAGACTAGCCAAGCTGAGTTCCTGTAACTGTTCTTCATATTTCCAGTCTCTTAATCATCCTGATTGCTCTTCTCTGTACTTTTTCTAGAGTCTCAACATCTTTTTTATAATGTGGTGACCAAAACTGGATGCAGTACTCTAGATGTGGTCTTACTAAGGCTTTATAGAGTGGTATTAGTACCTCACTTGATCTTGATTGTGTCCCTCTGTTAATGCAACTTACTTAGGACCATGAAAGAAAATATAAATTACAATTCAACAAGGGATGTGCTCAATTTTAATTTTAAGCTTTTTTTTGCACATTACAAAAACATGGGTAGAGCAAAACTTTATGAGAAGATGTAAAAGAAAGGATAAAAGAGGAAAATCAAATGAATTCAATATTACACTTATTACTTCTAATATTTAATTATTTAAGCATTCCATTTTATTACAGTAGCACCTATAGTGATCATTGCCCTGACTCATTTCAATTTATTTCCACATTTAAAGTAACTTAAGAAATATGCAAGCAAAGTAATTCTGTTAAGATACTTTTACACTGTAACAATGATGCCTTGCAATCTTGCAGCAAATATACTCCAACAATATCACTCACATAAATGGAGCACAGTGGTTGGGACAATGGGCTAAAGATTGGCAGACTTGGGTACAACACCTGGTTGCTTCTGCGGGATGGGGTGAGCTCCTGTCACTTGTTCCAGCTCCTGCTGACTCAGCAGTTTGAAAGTGCTTCAGTGATCCCAACATGACTGTAGTAGTAATAGCCAGCATAAAATTCAGTTTGCACCAAACCTGACCTTTTGAAACAAACCAGCTCAAAGTCTGTTTGATTTAAAACCAAAGGAGTTTTTTTTTGTTTTGTTTTGTTTGTTCTTAGAAGTTGGTGGAGTCTATGAAAAATGCAACATCTTGGGGTTTTCAAACTAGTGCTTTCAAATTTTTGGAAGCCTTTTGTTTGTTTTTAAAACTAAGGAAAGACTATTTTTTATTTATTTTTTATTTTGAGCAAATAGAAACAAAGAGAAGATAAAAGAGAAAATAATAGTCTCAGCTTTGTTGATCCAAAATGCTGTGATTAAACATCTCCCCTTTTATAAAATAGAGCTATCCAATTTCTTCCTATCTCCTTTCTCTATTTTGATATTTGCCAGGAACAGTGCTTGCCTTTATATAGCACTGAAAATGGAAACACACACAAAACTTCCTCGATTGGATTTGGATTATTTTGATCCTGATTTGCCTCATGGAATTGTTCAATTTGATTTTATTTCTTTGACTACATGCTGCATCGTAATTGCATACTGTCAAGGATATGCATGTTTATTCATTTTCATTTTGCAGCATCATGAATGGAAAGTATTAGCTTTTAATCAAGATATCTATGGAGATTCACAGTCATCCAGATCATGATTGTTCCAAAGGTGCTTTTTTTCTTTCAAGAGGAAATTGGATTTTCTAGTTTTTCTTTGAATACATTTCGCTTCTTCAACCAAGAAATTTCTTCAGTTCTGACTGATTGCGTGGAGTTGGGAGGTTGGAATGATTTATATGCCTTGCAGAAAGCTGGACATTTGCATTCTTTAAGAAAATTGTTGAGGCCACCTGGTGGATTATCTGTGTAATCAGGGTCACCTGAGTAGTGTAAATGGGCATGAAGCCATTTGCACAGGCTTTCTTGGGACTGTTGAAATGACTGTGTTGTAGACTGGAGATAGTTGATGTATCCATTCCCCTCTGTTGAAAGAGGGATATTCACTTTTGACATAGATGGCCTGTTTGACCTCTCTTTCAAACCACTGATCCTCTCTGTCCAAAATGTTTGGACTTTGCTGTCTTGAAAGAAAAGAAAAACAAAAAGCACATTTGAGACTTTTAATCCAGATGGCTTAAATTGCATATAGGTAAGAAGAACGCCATATCATTTTAATCCCTATCTGTATAGTTATACAAGAACATAAATACAGATCCAATATTAGCACATCAGTTCAACATATAGCAACCTCTCCATCCAAAGCAATCAACCAACACCGAATTAACCAGAGCCATTTCCTTATCGATCTGCCTTCTCCAAGGCCATGCCTTGCACTGGAACACCATCCCTATAGAAATCTAGGTATTGCCAATGCTGCTAACTTTTTGTAAGGAAGACTGGATGTTTGGGACAGTTATGAATACATGAAATTGATACATATAAGAAAAATAAAAAGAAACAATAGGAGAGGGACAGCAGGCACGTTGGTGCGCTTATGCACGCCCCCTACAGGCCTCTTAAGAAAGGGGTGAGGTCAATAGTAGTCTAAGGTTTTGGAGATTGGGGAAGAAGCCACAGAGTCAGGTAGAGTATTCCAGACACTGACCACTCTGTTGCTGAAGTCGTATTTCATGCAATCAAGTTTGGTGCGATTAAACTTGAGTTTGTATATATTTTTTGTTCTTGTATTGTTATGGTTGAAATTGAAGTATTCCTTGACAGGTAAGACATTGCAATGTATGATTTTATATACTATACTTAGATCAGACAGAAGGCGTAGTTCTTGGTTTTTTAGGTTTAGAATTTCAAGTCTGTGGCATAAGGTATTCTGCAACGAGTAGAGGAGTGGAGAACTCTTCTTGTGAAATATTTCTAGACTTTCTGAACTGTGTTAATATCAGATACATAATGTGGGTTCCAGCCTGATGGGCTGTATTCAAGTATTGGTCCAGCAAATGTTTTGTGTGCTCTAGTTATTAGTGTAATATTACCAGAGAAAAAGCTACGTAAGATTAGGTTAACAACTCTTAATGCCTTTTTGACTGTGTAGTTACAGTGGGCTGTAGCACTTAGATCATTAGAGATGAGTACTCCAAGGTCTTTGACAGACTTTGGATCATCAACAAGGTTTTGACTATTCAGCCTGTATTTTATTTTCTGATTATTATTTTTTTTGCCAATATGTAAGACAGAGCATTTGTTTGTTGAGATTTGAAGTTGCTATTTATTTGACTATTCTGATACATAGTTGAGGTGTTTTTGAAGGATAGCAGTATTGTCTGTGGTGTTGAATAGCTTTAAGCCCATGTCACAGTGAACCAATGGATGCAAAGAGGATGTAAAACGGACAAAAAAGCATGCCATCCGTTGGTTAACGTGATGTATCCGTTCTGTACTCACTGCCTCCGTTTTGCTTCCTCTCTATCCGTCCAGCATCCGTTTATGGATGTTTCATCAGCTCCAAAAGTTTTGGGCTGCCTAAAACTTTTGCATGGAAAATGTATCCAGTTCGTCCATTCTGCATCCGCTAGGCATCCGTTCTGCATCCTTTACGCATCCGCTACACATCCGCTGTATCCGCTTGGCATCCGCTGTGAATCCGCACAACTCACATCTGCCCGGACACAGGGAGGAAGCAGAACGGACGTGGAACAGATGCAGAACAGATGCAGAATGGATGAAGCACGGAAACAAAGCGTTCAAAGCAGAAAAAACGTTCGCAGAGGGGATCTATCTCAGATATTAAGGATGTCTAGAGGATGCCTAGAGGATGCCTAGAGGATGCAAAAGGACACCTACACTGCCTATAAAAAGGAGGAGCAACTCGTCTGCATCTCACTTTCAGACCAGCAGCCCACCTGTGCAGACCTCTGCAGCCTCCATCTGACTCTTGCTCTTCTACAGCATCCAGTCATGTCCACTGTGGATAGTACCACAGTCCTTTTGGCAGCCACCATCCTTCTGCAACAGTACGAAGCCATCTACAGGCTCTGTGAACTCTACTATGGGAAGAAAAAGAGGCGGCCAAGAAGCATCTGGGTCCAAAAATGGATCAGGAGAAGAGCAGAGTACGGACTATACAACAAGCTGATGGTGTAGCTCATGAACAAAGACACTCGGGCGTTCCAGAACTTCATGAGGATGCCTCCAGCCATGTTTGACGAAGTTGTGCAGCGGCTGACACCCAGGTTGACCAAGCAGAGCACCAACTTCTGGCCCAGCCTGGAACCTGGGCTCAAGGTGGCACTCACTCTGCGCCACCTGGCCTCAGGGACCACCTACAAAAGCATGCAGTACAGCTGGAGGGTGCCACACAACACCATCAGCATTGTGGTCAGAGAAGTGGTGCAGGCCATCATTGAAGAATACCTGGAGGAGCTCCTCCAGTGCCCCTCCACTGAAGAAGGATGGAAGAAAGTTGCAGAGCAGTGGTATCAGAGGTGGAACTTCCCACACATCGTTGGAGCCATCGGGGGCCAAAGAAGGAGCGTTCACGTCGCGGTCCCTGTCAGGAATTTCTCCTGCGAATCCTTCTACCACACTACACAACTACTAGTTCATTACAATGGCTACCAATGACCGATCTGTTGATGAGCGCCAGCGTCATAAACATGGGTCCTTATCAGGACCGGCCCTGAGCATCATCTCATCCAACATTGAAGGTCTCACAGGTACCAAGCAGGATCTTCTGGCTAACCTGTGTATAAAGAACAATTGTGACATTCTTTGTCTGCAGGAGACACATCGTGGGTCTTCACGTATTCGTCCACGCATCGTTGGCATGACCCTCATAGCGGAAATACCACATGACCAGTATGGCAGCGCAATTTTCGCACGCAATGGCCTGATTGTGGATAAGTTCTCTATGTCAGACACGGACAACATTGAAGTCCTAACCATTGGGCTTATGGGGATTTCTGTAAGCTCCATCTATAAACCTCCAACTCAGACTTTCTGCGTACCTCCAGGAGTTACCGATGGCCGTGTTAATGTGGCCATTGGTGATTTCAACAGTCACAACACCATCTGGAGATATGGAGAAACCAACGAAGACGGCGAACTTGTGGAGAACTGGTCTGATGCAAACCAGTTGTCACTTATTCATGATGCAAAACTTCCCTCCTCCTTCAACAGCTGTAGATGGAGACGTGGCTACAACCCTGATCTGGTGTTTGTATCAAACAACATCGCTCAACAGTGTAAGAAGGTTGTGCTTGATCCTATCCCACACACCCAACATCGACCAATCGGGCTGAAGGTGAATGCAGCTATCACTCCCCGCACAGTTCCCCTTCGTAGACGTTTCAACCTGAGGAAAGCAAACTGGGAACAGTTTGCCGTAGACTTGGATTCATATCTTCAGGACCTGCCTGCCCTTCCTACCCACTACGATACCTTTGTAGAGTTGATCAAGAAATCATCAAGGAAAAATATCCCACGAGGATGCCGTACAAGCTATACACCAGGCTTGACAGATGACTCCAAGGTGCTGTACAACGAATACGTCAGGTACTTTGAGAATGACCCCTTCAGTACTGACACACTTGAATGCGGGGAAAACTTGACCACTGCCATTATGGATAGCAGACGGAGGAAGTGGCAGGAATTCATTGAATCAACAGATATGACCCACAGCAGCAGGAAAGCTTGGAAAACGATTCGCATCCTTGGGAACGACTCTACGAAATCCCAACCAAGGCCTCAAGTCACTGCTGACCAAGTCGCTCACCAACTCCTTGTGAACAGCCAGGGTAACCCTAACCACCACCCAAGAAGAGCCAAGCTCCCCCAAAATGCTGAGACAGCTTCCCAAGGGCCATCTGACTTCACAAGACCTTTCACCATGAATGATCTGTGTGGTGCTACCAAAGCAATGAAGAGTAATAAGGCAGCTGGGTTAGACGATATCCTCTGTGAGCAGATCAAACATCTTGGACCTGTTGCACTCCAGTGGCTGCTTGACATGTTGAACAAATGTCTGAGTGACAACACCTTGCCAAAGCTATGGAGGAAGTCCAGAGTAGTCGCCTTACTCAAACTAGGCAAAGACCCAGCCAGCCCAAAGAGTTACAGACCTATCTCCCTGCTCTGCCACACGTACAAACTCTTTGAAAGGCTCCTACTCAACCGTATCGCCCCCTTTGTAGATGAGCTCCTCATTCCTGAGCAGGCAGGCTTCAGGCCAGGAAAGTCCTGTACTGGCCAACTGTTGAATCTCACACAGTACATCGAAGATGGGTTTGAGGAAGGGCTGATAACTGGAGCAGCTTTTGTTGACCTCTCTGCGGCCTACGATACAGTGAACCACAGGATTCTTACAAGGAAAGTCTTTGAGATGACCAAGGATGTCAAGCTGACACAATTGATCCTGAACCTGCTTTCAAACCGGCGGTTCTATGTGAATCTGAATGGTACCCGCAGCAGATGGCGGAGACAGAAAAACGGTCTTCCGCAAGGAAGCGTCCTTGCCCCGCTTCTTTTCAACATCTACACGAATGACCAACCAATCCATCCAAGTACAAGGAGCTACCTGTATGCTGATGATCTCTGCATTGCCTCACAGAAGCAATCCTTTGAAGAGGTGGAAAAAGCACTCAGTGATGCTCTGGCAGGTCTAACTCCTTACTATGCCGCAAATCACCTACGTGCAAACCCGGAGAAGACTCAACTTAGCGTCTTCCACCTTAAGAACAGAGATGCTAATCGACAACTGAGGGTCAGATGGTATGGAAAATGGCTTAAACACACCAATAAGCCGATCTATCTAGGTGTCACACTGGATCGTTCCCTTACTTACAAGGAGCACATTGCCAAGACAAAGGCGAAAGCTGGAGCAAGGAACAGCATATTGAAGAAGCTTGCTAATACAAGATGGGGAACAGATGCCAAAACCATCCGCACCACAGCTCTTGCTCTATGCTTCTCCACTGCCGAATATGCAGCCCCTGTCTGGTGTAGGTCATCCCATGCTGCAAAGATCGACCCAGTCCTGAATGCAGCTTGCAGAGTTATCTCTGGATGTCTGCGTCCAACAAGAGTAGATGACCTCTACTTACTGTGTGGTATTGCTCCACCACACATCAGGCGAGAGGTCTCAGCACAGATGGAGAAAACCAAGCAAGAAGTTAACCCTCGCCACCCACTCTACAATCGTGAACCGGCTAAAAAGAGACTCAAATCCAGACGCAGTTTTCTCCATTCAACCAAATCCCTTGATGACACCGCCCACGGTCGAAGGATTACCCTATGGTCCAACCACCTCCAGTCTGTGACGCATCAGCTCTCCTATGAACCAAGTGAATCACTTCCTCCGGGTTCAAGTGAGGCATGGCCCACCTGGTCATGCCTGAATCGCCTACGGACAGGAACAGGACGATGCAAAGTCCTCATGCAGAAATGGGGCTACAATAGGGATGGAGAAACAGCTTGCGACTGTGGGCAGGATCAGACAATGCAACATCTTTTGGTCTGCCCTCTCCTACCAGAGCCATGCACTGTCAATGACTTGGAGACTTTCAACACCAAAGCCAGATCCTGCGCTCTGCACTGGACAGGACTTGTGTAGTGACTCGAGAAGAAGTTGGAGCCATCGATGGCAAGCACGTGGCCTGCAAAGCTCCACCCAACTCAGGGTCCACTTATTTCAACTCCAAGGGCTTCTTCAGCATCATCCTCTTCGCCATGGTCGATGCTGACTACAAGTTCATGTACATCGATGCTTCAGGCTACGGCTCATCTTCAGATGCCCAGGTATACAACACCAGTCACCTCAAGGAGGAGCTGGAAGGCAACCTCATCGTGGGCTTCCCAGATCCAGAACCCCTGCCCAACGACACGCAAGATGTGCCCTACTTCATCGTGGGGGATGACGCCTGTTAAACCTGGGTTCCCCAACCAGGGCTAGGGAGACAAGCTAAACAGAATGTGCAGAGTTAGTCAGATAGGCACATAGATAAATGAGTGAGCTAAGCTTGTATGTTTATTAACATACAGTAAA
>BLBF01000004.1:70580437-70596358 GCA_015471245.1 Laticauda colubrina | reverse complement strand
GCGGATAACAATGGATGGAACATTTTGCTCATCCATTGTGTCCATTTTGCATCCATTGGCCAGTGTGACATGGGCTTTACATTGTCAGTGAAAAAGACGCAGTTGCTCTTAATATGATCACAGAGGTCATTTATGTGGAGACTTTTCTTGTGGGAAGTTGACAGAGAATGTCACAAATCATGTAACTTTGGCTCACTGCAATGTCATAATCATGAGCCAAATATTGAATGCCCAGATTGAGATCATAGGCTATATGAATACTTCAGTAGCTAGAACTTTCTAAGGCATTATAAAAGACTACCTGTAAATCCTCCTTGTTCAAAACTGTCTCAACTATGAACAGTCACTGAAACAGTGGTCATAGCCAATGGACTGCCAACCAACAGATCCCTCTGAAATGTCTGCAATGATGATACAATTCTAGTAGAGTAATGAAATGTTTGAAGTAAAAAAATCAAGACTCAAGCAATTCTCTCAATGTAGTAGATTATAGTTATCTATAAAATGAATTCATTAAATAAAACTTAATTTTGGTATTGTAAGGATAACACAGAATGTAACTTGTTCTTAACAAGCAATTTCTGATGGAAAATTCACCTGGTAAGGTGTATGGTGGGGGGCAGGGAATCTTGACAGGTTGTCCAAGAAAGAGGCAGTAAATTTCAGACAAAAGCCCAAATTAAGAGCTTGCACATCACAAATGGGATGAAGGATGGTGGAAAAGGTTCAGTGTAGCCACAACCTAGAATATTCAGGATCAGAAGTGGTATTCAGCAGATTCTGATCAGTTCTGGAGAAGCTGTAGCAGAATTTTTGAGTAGTTCGGAGAACCAGCAAATACCACCTCTGACAGGCGCTACCCCCATCTGTGCCTTTTGAATCCTAGCTGATTGGCTGGGTCTTATTTTGTTACCCTGCACAGGAGAATGGAGCTGGGAATCAGGTTAGTGGGATGGGGAGGGAATTAGGATTTTACATATCCTTCCCCTGCCATGTCCACCAAGCCATGCCTAGCAAGCCACACCACACCCACCAAGCCATGCCCACACAACTGCTAGTAAATCTTTTTGAATCCCACCACTGCTCAGGATATACCATGTCTATTAGGTTAGAAGGGTATACCTTAATTCTGGCAAGATTCTGTCTCTAGGTGTAAGTAAATAAAGAATTGGATTTAATTGGATTTCACTGTATCATCTTTGGGCTTGGGCCTGACACTACTACTAAAATATTGACAAAAAAACCAATTTTTAAGTACAGGTAGTCCTTGGCTTACAACAGTTTATATAGTGACCATTCAAAGTTACAACAGCACTGAAAAAATGACTTATGATGGTTTTTCAGCCTTAAAAGCACTGCAGCATCCCTATGGTCACATGATTGAAATTTAGATGCTTGGCAAGTTGGATATATAATGGTTGCAATGTCCTTCAGGTGATCAGCTTTTGTGATCTTCTGACATGCAAAGTCAATGAGGAATTCAGATTCACTTAACCACTATGTTACTAACTTAACAACAGCAAGGATTCACTTAACAATTGTGGCAAGAAAAGTAATGAAATGGGGCCAACTCACTTAGCAATGTTTCACTCAGCAACATAAATTTTGGATTCAGTTGTGGCTGTAACTTGAGGACTATCTGTAATGAATATGCGTTTGGAAGAATATTATCCGAGGAACTGGAGTTTTCTAGTATACATATATATACATGTCGTAGCAATATATCTTCTAATGTATTTGAAAGTTACTTTGTGTTATAGGTTTTTGTTTTAGATTGTAGTGTCACAGAAAAAAATAAAGTAGTATTTTTTCATACTATTAGCATTATATTAGTATCATATTAAATGGCCTTGATTCAAAATAAGATTCATGGATTTCTAAGGTAACAGTGAAGAATGAAAACAATTCATAATTATATTGAATAAATCAGCACTTCCTATTTAATAATAGACAATTTTGCTGTTCTTTTATTATTCTAGTTACATACAAAATGAAATGAGTAGGTTCTAAGAGTTGTTGCAGAAGCAGGTGGTTATCAGGATGGAGTCCAGTTAAATACATGAAATTTAATGATTTTTTAATACAGCTGCTACTGCTTCAGTGTGACTTGCCAAAGCAAGATACTGGCCTATTACAGCAATGCAATTTTGCACAGTAGCGGACACCATACCCAAATGCAGCACAACCATGTTTGCTGTCATATCTCATTTAGGCTGCATGTTCAACAAAACCATTGTGTGGCAATGAAATAAAGTAATGAAATAATAGATATAATCCAGTTCTTACCAATGTTCTGAATCAATTAACATCCTATGCAACCTGAGATTGTATTCCTGCATTTCTGTGTTTTATTAGAAAGAAATTCATATGTAGAATGATTCTCATTAATTGGGTTCCATGTCAGCCTGAAATTAGATTAAATCTAAACTATGTAGGCACTTATATACAATCCATCTAAAGGGCTCATTTGTCAGCTGATTGGTGGAGGAAACATTGGTTTCCTAGCCAATGTGGAAGGACTATTGCAATAGGACTTTAGGGGTTCAATTTAGGAGTCTTGGCCATCATAGACCTAATCCAATGTATTGAAATCCCAAACAATAGTGAAAATCACACATTTAAATTTGATCTTTGTGTTGATGCAATGACATTATGATCTGGGCTTGGAGGATGATTGGTCCCTTAGCAGAGCATAACATTCCCTCTTAGCTGTCCAATCTCTACTAGAAAGCCCATGATATTGACCTGCCACAGCTGTTTGATGGCTACAATGTGGCTGATTGATGGCTACAATGAGGTTTCAGGAAGAGTTTGGTGTATGACTTGGCCAGAACTTTGCTTGCAAGTTGAAATGAAATGCAAACATTGGATCCCACATTGGATCACAACTGTAAGAATTCTCTGTGTGGATGGATTCTATTGCTGTTCTGACCCAGCTGAATTCTTCGAGAGAAAAAACAAAGATACATTCAAACACTGAAATGTTCACGGCTTTATTCTACAAATACCTCTTTGTAGTTATCAGATGGCTTGCAGCCAAGTAATCCAATTAGAAAAATCTTCAAATAAATCAAAGTCTGTTATCATCACACTTAACCCTTCTTTTGCCTTTTGCAAAGGCAAAAACCATTTGCAACCAAGCTTATATTTCCTAGAGGGAGGGTCCATTACATTGCCTCCTTTCTCCCAGGTCGTCTATGCAGCTTCAGCTGTTCCTTTCTACAAATCATCCTGCGCTCATGTGCATTGAGCACAGGTTCTTCTGAAACCTCCTCATCACTCTGTCAGCCCCCACCATCTCTGAAGGCAGCAGTCCACTCCCTGATGGTCCCGGCCTCTCTTCCGAGTCCTTGCTCTCCTCCACTGTCCACACCTGCTGCCAGCTAACCACAACAAGTGCTTGCCTTTTGAGGTAGTCTAGACAGGAAGCACAAATGATGAGTACCAACACTGTCTTTATTCTAAGCTTATAGTACTTAGAGTCAGATTATTTGCAGGCTTGCCTATCCCTGAGACGATTTGCTAGTTCCGTTAGATCTGATTGCTCAGCTTCCTTCTCTAAAATGTTGCTTCTATTGGGACCTAAGCATCATGCTTTCTCTGTGGCAGCCTCTGTCCTTTGGAAAATCTTCTCCCTCAGATCCCATAACCCTCCCACCCTTCTAGAAAGCCTTGAAAATCTTACCTTTTCCACAAGAATTGGGGTAGTTGAGTCTGGAACCCAGTTAAGTTCTTGGTGGATGTATGTGTTATATTTGGGGTGCCAGGAGTTTCTGTGCAGACTTTTATTAAGTTTTGTTTTATTTTGCTGTTTTTAGTGTTGCTTATGAGCTGCCCAGCATTACATTGCATAAGATGGCTGAGTATTTTAAATATATGCATGCACACTACATTACAATAAATTACATTTTTAATAATTTTCCATTCACTTTTCCATTAATTTTTCATTTTAAATACATTTATAAACAAAAAGTTAAATGGAGAGCATGCAAAAAAAAAAATGTTCAGCCTGAATGGATGAAAAATGAATGTTAGGGAAAGATATGATAAAATTTGGGGAAATGAATCCAAAGCTTGCCCTGTGTAATTTGTGCCCACATGCCTTTTATATTTGATGTTTTTCACTGCCAATGGCCATAACATGGAAATATCTTTAAAGAAAATACTGGGTTCTGCCGAGTTAGTTTCTTTCTAATGCTTAGCTTTTGGCCAACTGCGGTCCTCTTCAGTTAAAAGATGAAGCTGAAGATTATGCATATAGATTTGGTTTCCTAGCATGTTTATTCTGCTGTGTGTTCATTTATTGGTGTTTTTCTTCCTGATACAGGCAAGTGGTCAAACTCTAAAAGGACATTAAAACATTGTATCGGTTCTAAGGCAACCATGTTAAGCAGGGGCATTGCGAACCATCAGTATGTACAGTTTAAGCCTATGTCACACTGCACCAATGGATGGAAAGAGGATGTAAAATGGAGAGAAACACTTG
This sequence comes from Laticauda colubrina, assembly GCA_015471245.1. Classification (NCBI taxonomy): domain Eukaryota; kingdom Metazoa; phylum Chordata; class Lepidosauria; order Squamata; family Elapidae; genus Laticauda; species Laticauda colubrina. Next base: position 70,591,872 of record BLBF01000004.1, on the reverse strand, counting down.
CCATCCATTGGTTATCGCGATGCATCCGTTCTGTACTCACTACATCCGTTTTTCATACTCTCTATCTGTCCAGCATCCATCAACTGACATTTCATCCGCTCAAAAAGTTTTGAGCTGCACAAAACTTTTTGAGCAGAAAAAGTATCCAATGCGTCCGTTCTGCATCCGCTACGCATACGGGGAACATCTCTTATATGTCCATCATCTTCCGTTAAACGTCCGCTATATCCGCTAGGCATCTGCTGCGCATCCGTGCAACTCACATCCGCTCCAGCGGAAAACAGACACAGGGAGGAAGTGAAACAGATGCGGAACGGACACGCAGCGTTAGTAGCACAGACGTAGAAAGGATGAAAGCAGATGCAGCTCACATATAAAGCATTAAAATGGAAAAAATGTGAGTATAGGGACGTATCTCGGATATTTAGAATGTCTGCAGGATGCCTAGAGGATGCAAAAGGACACCTTGCGGAAAACCTATATTTCCTATAAAAAGGGGGAGAAATCACCTGGATCTCACTTTCAGTCCAGCAGCCTTGCTGTGAAGACCTCTTCAGCCTTGCTCTTGCTCTTCCACAGCACCCAGTCATCTCCACCATGGATCATCACACACTCATTTTGGAAGCCGCCATCGTTCTACAACAGTGCAAAGCCCTCTACAGACTCTTTCACCTGTTCTATGCAAAGAAAAGGAGACGTCCAAGAAGTGTCTGGGTCCAAAGATGGATCGCGAGAAGAGCAGAGTACGGACTGTATAACAAGCTGACGGTGGAGCTGAAGAACGAAGACACTCGTGCATTCCACAACTTAATGAGGATGCCACCAGCCATGTTTGACGAAGTTGTGGAGCAGCTGAGACCCAGGTTGACCAAGGCAAACACCAACTTCCAGCCCAGCCTGGACCCTGGGCTGAAGGTGGCACTGACTCTGTGCCACCTGGCCTCAGGGACCACCTACAAAAGCATGCAGTATGTCTTGAGGGTGCCACACAACACCATCAGCATTGTGGTCAGAGAAGTGGTGCAGGCCATCATTGAAGAATACATGGAGGAGCTCCTCCAGTGCCCCTCCACTGAAGAAGGCTGGAAGAAAGTTGCAGAGCAGTGATATCAGAAGTGGAATTTACCCTACACCATTGGAGCCATAGATGGGAAACACGTGGCCTGAAAAGCTCCAGCCAACTCAGGGTCCACTTATCACAACTACAAGGGCTTCTTCAGCATCATCCTCTTCGCCATGGTCGATGCTGACTACAAGTTCATGTACATCGATGCTTCAGGCAATGGGTCACCTTCAGATGCCCAGGTATACAACGCCAGTCACCTCAAGGAGAGGCTGAAATGCAACCTCATCATGGGCTTCCCAGATCCAGCACCCCTGCCCAACGACACACAAAATGTGCCCTACTTCATTGTGGGGGATGACGCCTTCTCCCTCAGAACCTACCTCATGAAGCCCTACACCTCCAGATGCCTCACCTGTGAAGAGAGGATCTTCAACTACAGGCTGTCCAGGGCAAGGCGGGTGGTGGAGAACGCCTTTGGCATCCTGGCCAACAGGTTCCAGATACTTCTCACCACCATGCAGCATCGCCCAGAGACCGTGAGGAGGATCGTGGAAGCTTGCTGCATCCTGCACAATCTCATGCGCACCCGCTACCCAGTTTGCAGAACAGGCTCGTGGACCACCAACAAGGCAATGGGGACATGGAGCCTGGTGAATGGAGGCAAGGGCGAAACCTGACAGACACTGTGGATGTGCAAGGCCCCAACAGAGCTTCATGTGAAGGGAAGAAGCAGCTCAACCTCCTGAAACACTGGTGGAACTCCCCAGCTGGAGCAGTGGAGTGGCAAGACAGGATGATAGATGATTAATGGATGCTTCCTTGAGCCTGTCTCATCACATTGATGAGATTGTGCCATGTTTTTTGAGTGGCCCTACAATGAACAGGGCATTTTATAAAGAGTTGTGATTATGTTGAAATGTCTTGATGAATGATTAAATTGTTATTGTTATGGATAACATTGTTCACCCTAACTGGTTTAGGTGAAATAATAACTATGAATCATAGTTAGTGTATGTTAGAGTATATACAGCTTTAAGTGGGAAATAGCAATTAAAGGAGTGGTTAAGAAAACAATATAAAAGTAGCAAGACTACGGCTTGCTCTCACTCTCTCTGGCTTTGATGATCCCTGATTACTGCTTGGAATCAAGACTGCATTGCTCGAACGGGAGAGACAACAAAGGACTGATCTGTAAGTGAACTGACATAGGATATTCTACATGGACTTTGCTAACTGAATATCCCTGAATGGACTGACTACATGGTAAATGACTATTGGACTGTTATTTGACTATGCCATAAACTTATACTGGAATAAACTATATTATTGATAGCACAGGCGTATCTGTTATTTTTACTGTATGTTAATAAACATACAAGCTTAGCTCACTCATTTATCTGTGTGCCTATCTGACTAACGCTGCACATTCTGTTTAGCTTGTCTACCTAACCCTGGTTGGGGAACCCAGGCTTAACAGTTATTGATAATAAGGGGCCATAGGTGTGGCACGTGGGAGGGTGGACCATACAGTTCCACTATGCTTGCACTGGAGGTTTTCTATCCCACAGCTATTACCCATTCCACAGGTACCCCTGCCCATCCCACTGCTATCTTAACCCATCCCACAGCTATTACCCATACCACAGGTATCCCTCCCAATCCCACTGCTATCCTTACCCATCCCACAAGCATGCAAAGGCTTAAACCATTTCTAAAAGTTTCCACCAAGACTTTATTGACAAAAAGAACTGAACCAAGTGTGTGAAGCAAAGATAAACTTTATTAATAACAAACTGTAAAAGCAAAATGACCCAAGTAAAGTATCCCAAGCAAAGATAAAGTCAACAGGTAGCAACCCAGTCTCTGGCACTCGTCTCAGTCACTCTGAGGCATGCCCATAAACTCAGGGGTGAAGGATCTAGGTGCTGTGGAGGTGGCTGCTGTTGGAGTGCTGGTCTGAGGCGCCATTGGGTGCCTGGCCCCTAGAGGACAACAGGGGATAGGGTGTGGAGGAAGCTCTCAGAGATCTGGCTCAGTCCCGTGATGTTGAGAGCCCCTTCCTCCATGACATGGGGTGTCATTCCCAAGACCAATGACAGATGTTTTGAGGCCGGGCTTGGCTGTGGGGTGGAGGAAGGTGGAGTGTAGGGGGGCTGTCTGGTCTGCAGGTGAGTGAGGTGAGATGTGGGTGGCATCTGTGGTGTGGGTGGCATCTGTAGCATCGGTGGCATCTGTGGCATTGGTGGCATCTGTGGCGTGGGTGGCATCTGTAGCATCGGTGGCATCGGTGGCATCGGTGACATCAGTGGTGTATGATGTACCTGAGCCTGGACTGGAAAGGGCTGCCTGTGCTGCTGGAACTCCTGGTAGCCGTAGCCTTTGTAGGTGAGGGCCTGTGGAAAGCCTTGGAAGGGCTGTCACATCACCTGGGGTGGAGGAGCAGACCTGGACTGGGTTGGAGCAGGTTCAGCTGGGCCTGGAGGGTTGTGCAGAAGACCTGTGATCCTCTCCTTTATCACTTGATACTGTGATTCGGACATGTCCATGAGGGTCTGGTTGACGTAGTTGAGGAAGGGCTTGTGGTTTGAGGATGGTATGTCGGTTTGTACCAGCTGAGAGAGGAGATCTACACTGCTTTTGATGGTGTCCCAGATCTCCAGCAGGACAGTGTGACTCTGCCCCTCCGGTCTGCCTCTCTGCCTGCTTTCTGAGGAGGTGGAGCTAGGGGTAGGGGTGGGTTGGTCTCTGGTGTCAGCGCCCTTTCCTTGCTCCCACTGCGTCAGGAGGTCCTCCATGCGCTCTGCCACGGGGAGTGCAGCTGTCAGGGGGGTCTCTGTCATGGGGCGCTCCACAGATACCTGCCTGGACACAGGAGCTGACTCTTGGCCAGAAGAGGACTGGCTCTCTGTGGGCTGCCTGAGAGAGAGGGTTGACAGAGGGGCTGCTCCTCGGTGGCGGACCTCACCCTCCAAGAAGCTGCACTTGGCCATCACGTAGGTCTCCCGGTCGGTGAGCTTGACCGCGGCCTGGCTAGACTTCTTCAGGTGCAGCTTCCCATACCAGGTGTGCATGTGCTTCCACCACCTGAGGAGGACCTCCGAAGTGTAGCCCAGGCTCTCCACTTTCTCTCTCCAAGCCACTTGCTTCCTCTTGGTGTCTCGATAGAGCCTGTATCCCTTCTACCAGAGGTACTTGTTCTCCCTCATCCATTCGAGCACCTCATCCTCATGTTTCTCTTCGATGGAGTACTGTCTCCTCTCCCTATCGTGCGATTGCCTCTTCCTCCCTCTGGCAGGGCCTTCTGGGCCCTCATCAGAAGGGCTTCGAGGTTGTAGGGGCTGCTCCTCCACACCAGCAGCAACAGCAACAACAGTAGCAGCAAAAGCAGAACCAGCAGGACCAGCAGCACCAGCAGCAAGCAGCACTAGCAGCACCAGCAGCACCAGCAGCACCAGCAGCACCAGCAGCACCAGCAGCAGAGTCAGCACCAGCAGAAGCACCAGGAGCAGCACCAGCAGAGTCAGCACCAGCAGAAGCACCAGCAGAACCAGGAGCAGCACCAGCAGAGTAAGCACCAGCAGAAGCCCTAGCACCAGCAGAGTCAGCGCGAGCAGCAGAAGCCCCAGCAGAAGCAGAGTAAAGCGCCAGGGGATGGGATGGTGGCCCTGCCCTTTTTGCCAGGGCTGGCAGGAGTAGGCACAGGCTTCCTCTTCTTCCCCATGGTTGTTGGCTGGAGATGTGTCTGGCAGCAGGTCTTTCCTCTGAATGGTGACCTGCTTGCGAGCTGCATCCTTTTATATCTGCGGGGCTGACGCAATGCATCCTCCCTGCATGCCCACTGAACACTTTGCATCTGCTCGGCATCCGCTCGGCATCTGCTCGGCATCTGCTCAGCATCTGCTCCTTCCACTGTGCATCCACTTTGCTGTGCTCCCCCGGAAGCCCTGCGGATGTGCCATCCACTTCCATCCGCTTCCATCCGCTAGGCTTCCGTGGAGCATCCTCTTTATATCCTGACTACATCCTCTCCCCGTCCATTCCTTTCCGTTGTTGTCCGCTCTGTTTATGCAAATTTGGGGCACTTTTGAGAGTGGATAACAATGGATGGAACATTTTCTCATCCACTGTGTCCTTTTTACATACTTTTTGCATCCATCGGCCTTTGTGACAGGCCCTTAAGAAGTTTCAAAGAATATTTTTGTGCCAGAGTTAAGAATAAACCTGCTTGCAGTTGAAGGGGAAGCTATTTCTCATACTCCTCTGCCCCTTTTTCTGGTGTTTATATATTTTTTAAATTACTGGCCATCTGGGAAGGGAAATGTTGCAGCTCACTCCCTTCAGTTGCCTCTATACTCCTGAGCACAGCAGAAATGCCAGCAGCTGGGAATAATATACAATTAAAAAGGACAAGAAGAAAATAAAGAACAGTACAGGGAAAGTATGGTTTCCTCAGTTCAAATCTTCCAAAAGGGTACTATCAATTCATATTAACATTTTGTCATCCCAATAAAACCCTTCCTCCTGCCCCACTTGGGGCTTGTTTTTATGGACAAGGAAAATGAATATATTTTTCATAGGCTAGAAAAATCAAGCAAAAAGCTACAGCTACATGTGAAGTCAGTAGATGTCCAACAGAGAGATCTTCATGATTTTGATGTTTATCCTAGTTAGATAACACTCTGGAAATGGGAAAAGCAAGACTTTAGCAGCAACTATGAGTGGGAGCTATAAGCATGAAGTAGGGAGAATTAAGAAGTGGCATGAACTAAAGCCCATGTCACACTGAACCAATGGATGCAAAGAGGATGTAAAACAGAGAAAAAACCTTGCCATCCATTTGAAAACGCGATGTACTCACTGCCTACGTTTGGCTTCCTCTCTATCCGTCCAGCATCCGTTTATGGACGTTTCATCCGCGCCAAAAGTTTTGGGCTGCCCAAAACTTTTACGCGGAAAATGTATCCAGTTCATCCGTTCTGCATCCGCTACGCATCCGCTACGTATCCGTTATGCATCTGTTATGCATCCGCTATATCCGCTAGGCATCCACTATGCATCCGCACAACTCACATCCGCCCGGACGCAGGGAGGAAGCGGAACGGATGCAGAATGGATGCAGAACGGATGCCTAGCGGATGCAGAATGGAAACAAAGCATTTAAAATGAAGTGTTTAAAACATTCACAGAGGGGACCTATCTCGGATATTAAGGATGTCTAGAGGATGCCTAGTGGAAAACCTATACTGCCTATAAAAAGGGGGAGAAACTCGCCTGCATCTCACTTTCAGAACAGCAGCCCAACGGTGCAGACCTCTGCAGCCTTCATCTGGCTCTTCCTCTTCCACAGCATCCAGTCATGTCCACCGTGGATTGTAACAAAGTCCTTTCGGCAACCACCATCGTTCTGCAACAGTGCGAAGCCATCTGCAGGCTCTGTGAACTCTACTGTGAGAAGAAAAGGAGCCACCCAAAAAGAGTCTGGATCCGAAGATGGTTCGCCAGAACAGCAGAGGACGGACTGTACAACAAGCTAATGGTGGAGCTCAGGAACGAAGACACTCGGGCATTCCAAAACTTCATGAGGATGCCTTCAGCCATGTTTGATGAATTTGTGCAGCAGCTGACACCCAGATTGACCAAGGCAAACACAAGCTTCTGGCCCAGGCAGGAACCTGGGCTCAAGGTGGCACTCACTCTTCGCCACCTGGCCTCAGGGACCTCCTACAGGAGCATGCAGTACGGCTGGAGGGTGCCATCCAACACCATCAGCATTGTGGTCAGAGAAGTGGTGCAGGCCATCATCGAAGAATACAAGGAGGAGCTCCTCCAGTACCCCTCCACTGAAGAAGGATGGAAGAAAGTTGCAGAGCAGTGGTATCAGAAGTGGAACTTACCATACACCGTTGGAGCCATCGATAGCAAGCACGTGGCCTGAAAAGCTCCAGCCAAGTCGGGGTCCACTTATTTCAACTCCAAGGGCTTCTTCAGCATCATCCTCTTTGCCATGGTCGATGCTGACTACAAGTTCATGTACATCGATGCTTCAGGCTACGGCTCATCTTCAGATGCCCAGGTATACAACGCCAGTCATCTCAAGGAGGAGCTGGAAGGCAACCTCATCATGGGCTTCCCAGATCCAGACCTCTTGCCCAATGACACACAAGATGTGCCCTACTTCATTGTGGGGAATGACGCCTTCTCCCTCAGAACCTACCTCACGAAGCCCTGAACTTCCAGATGCCTCACCCATGAAGAGAGTATCTTCAACTACAGGCTGTCCAGGGCAACACGGGTGGTGGAGAACGCCTTTGGCATCCTGGCCAAAAGGTTCCAGGTACTTCTCACCACCATGCAGCATCGCCCAGAGACCATGAGGAGGATCGTGGAAGCTTGCTGCATCCTGCACAATCTCATGCGCACCCGCTACCCAGTCTTGCAGAAGAGGCTCTTGGACCTCCAGCAAGGCAATGGGGACATGGAGCCTGGGGAATGGAGGCAAGGGCGAAACCTGATGTGCAAGGCCCCAACAGAGCCTCACGTGAAGGGAAGAAGCAGCGCAACCTCCTGAGACACTGGTGCAACTCCCCAGCTGGAGCAGTGGAGTGGCAAGACAGGATGATAGATGATTAATGGATGCTTCCTTCAGCCTGTCTCATAACATGGATGAGATTGGGCCATGTATGTTTGGTTGGCCTACAATGAACAGGGCATTTAATAAAGAGTTGTGTTTATGTTCAAATGTGTGGATCAATGCTTACTAATGAAGGGCCATATGTGTGGCACCTGGGAGGGTGGACCCTACAGTCCCAGTATGCTTGCACTGGAGGTTTATCTATCCCACAGCTATCTTAACCGATCCCAAAGGTATCCCTGCCTACCCCACTGCTATCTTAACCCATCCCACAAGCATGCAAAGGCTTAAACCAATTCTAAAAGTTTCCACCAAGACTTTATTACAAAAAAAGAAATGAAGCAAGTGTGTGAATCAAAGATAAACTTTATTGAACAACAAGCTGTTGTTCAAAAAAAAAAAAAATGACCCAAGTCAAGTGTCCAAATAAAGTCCACAGGTAGCCAGCTACCCAGTCTCTGTCACTCTTATTGGTCACTCGGAGGTGTGCCAAGTCTCAGGGGTGAAGGGTCCAGGTGCTGTGGAGGTGGGTGGTGCTGGAGTGCTGGTCTGTATCATCATTGGGGTGCCTGGCCCTGGGAGGACAACAGGGGACGGTCTGTTGAGGAAGCTCTCAGACAGCTGGCTCAGACCCGCGATGCTGAGAGGTCCTTCCTCCATGCCATGGGGTGTCAGCCCCAGTACTGATGAGAGATGTACTGAGGCTGGGCTTGGCTGTGGGGTGGAGGAAGGAGTAGTGTAGTGGGGCTGTCTGGTCATCTGCTGGGTGAGGACTGGCGTGGGTGGCATCGCTGTCGTCGGTGGCATCATTGTCGTGGGTGGGATCGGTAGCATCAGTGGAACCAGTGGCAACGGTGTCATCCGATGACTCTGTGCCTGGACTGGAAAGGGCTGCTGCCTGTGCTGCTGGACCTCCTGGTAGCCGTAGCCCTGGTAGGTGAGGGGCTGTGGGAAGCCTTGGTATGGGAGGGACATCACCTGGGGTGGAGGAGCAGACATGGACTGGGTGGGAGCAGGTGCCTCTGGGTCTGGAGGGTTGTGAAGCAGCTTGGTGATCTGATCCTTCACCACCTGGTACTGGGGTTCCTCCATGTTCTTGAGGGTCTGGTTGACATAGGTGAGGAAGGGCTTGCGGTTGGAGGATGAGGAGTCGGTGCTGACCAGCTGAGAGAGGAGATCTATGCTGGTGCTGATGGTGTCCCTGATCTCCAGCAGGACAGTGTGGCTCTGCCCCTCCTGCTCTCTGGCTCTCTGCCTTTCTGTGGAGGCGGAGCTGGGTGGTGGTGGATGCGGCTATGACTGTGGTGGACTCAATGTCTCCTTTCTCCCACCACACCAGGGAGTCCTCCACGCGCTCCACTACGGTTACAACAGCTGTCTGCGGGTTCTCCGACATGGCACGCTCCACAGAAACCTGCCTGGAGACAGGGACTGACTCTCGGCCGGAAGAGGACTGGCTCTCAGCAGGCTGCCTGAGAGAGAGGGTTGTGAGAGGGGCTCCTGGTGCTCCTCGGTGGTGGATCTCACCCTCCACGAAGCTGCACCTGGCCATGACGTAGGTCTCTCTGTCCGTCAGCTTAACCGTGGCCTGGCCAGATTTCTTCAGGTGCAGCTTCCCGTACCAGGTGTGCATGTGCTTCCACCAGCCGAGGAGCACCTCCGAAGTGTAACCCATACTCTCTGCAGGGCACATCTTGTGTGTCGTTGGGCAGGGGTTCTGGATCTGGGAAGCCCACGATGAGGTTGCATTCCAGCTCCTCCTTGAGGTGACTGGCGTTGTATATCTGGGCATCTAAAGATGAGCCGCTGCCTGAAGCATCGATGTACATGAACTTGTAGTCAGCATCGATCATGGCAAAGAGGATGATGCTGAAGAAGCCCTTGTAGTTGAAATAAGTGGACCCCAACTTGGCTGGCGCTTTGCAGGCCACGTGCTTGCCATCTATGGCTCCAACGGTGTGTGGGAAGTTCCCCCTCTGATACCACTGCTCTACAACTTTCTTCCATCCTTCTTCAGTGGAGGGGCACTGGAGGAGCTCCTCCAGGTATTCTTCAATGATGGCCTGCACCACTTCTCTGACCACAATGCTGATGATGTTGGGTGGCACCCTCCAGCCGTACTGCATGCTCCTGTAGGTGATCCCTGAGGCCAGGTGGCGCAGAGTCAGTGCCACCTTGAGCCCAGGTTCCAGGCTGGGCCAGAAGTTGGTGTTTGTCTTGGTCAACCTGGGTGTCAGGCGCTGCACAAGTTCGTCAAAGATGGCTGGAGCCATCCTCATGAAGTTCTGGAATGCCCGAGTGTCTTCGCTCCTGAGCTCCACCATCAGCTTGTTGTACAGTCCGTCCGCTGCTGTTCTGGCGAACCATTTTCATACCCAGATGCTTCTTGGCCGCCCCTTTTTCTTCCCGTAGTAAAGTTCACAACGCCTGTAGATGGCTTCGCACTGTTGCAGAAGGATGGTGGTTGCCGAAAGGACCGTGTTACGATCCACGGTGGACATGACTGGATGCTGTGGAAGAGGAAGAGGCAGATGAAGGCTGCAGAGGTCCACACCGCAAGGCTGCTGTTCTGAAAGTGAGATCCAGATGTGTTGCTCCCCCTTTTTATAGGCAGTGTAGGTGTCCCTTTGCATCCTCTAGGCATCCTCTAGGCATCCTCTAGGCATCCTGTAGACATCATTAATATCCAACATTAATATCCGAGATAGGTCCCCTCTGCGAACGTTTTTTCCGTTTTAAATGCTTTGTTTCCATTCTGCATCCGTTCTGCGTCCATTCCACTTCCTCCCTGTGTCCAAGCGGATGCGAGTTGCGTGGATGCGCAGCGGATGCCTAGCGGATATAGTGGATGCGTAACGGATGCAGAACGGATGCGTAGCAGATGCAGAACGGACGAATTGGATACATTTTCCGCGCAAAAGTTTTGGGCAGCTCAAAACTTTCTGAGCGGATGAAACATCAATAGATGGATGCTGGACGGATAGAGAGGAAGCAAAACGGAGGCAGTGAGTACATCGCGTTAACCAATGGATGGCAAGGTTTTTTGTCCGTTTTACATCCTCTTTGCATCCGTTGGTGCAGTGTGACAGGTGCTTTGACAAAATGGTAGTTAACAGCAAAATAAGAATAATGACTGTAGGCTTTCATTGCTATTTTTTTTTAACATTCTCCTCAAATCCTATTTAATTCCAAACTTCTTGTTCAGCCCAAATTTTATTTGTCACAAATCAAATTATCTCCACTCTTAGGGTACTTGATCTTCAGAGACTGATTACCCATGCACAATTCTTATAAAGATTATTTTTTTCTGGATTTATTTCAGTTTTAGATTGTTTCTAAGTTTGGAATTATATGTTTGTTTGACTTATATAGCTGCCCATGTTATGAACCATATGACTGGATAGCTCACAACTCAATAAAAAGAGTAAAAGCAAGGAAACAATAAATTTATTTAAAATGATCCACAAATACTGTATATAGAAAACATTATTTTGATTCTTTAGCAGACTAATTATAACAAAATCAAGTTTTATTTAAATCTTAATGTAATGAAGTGACATTGAACTTTTTTTATCTGTTCCATCTATTCCTTTCTGAAATATTTCCTGCAGCTTGCCACTTCACATTCAGCTATCGCCCTCTACCCAGAAGGTGCATCTATTTCCTGCTATATGAAGAATATGCAGGAAGAATACATACATACATACATACATACATACATACATACATACATACATA
>BLBF01000004.1:70560309-70580427 GCA_015471245.1 Laticauda colubrina | reverse complement strand
ATACATACATACATACATACATACATACATACATACATACATACATACATATGCATGTATACTTAAATGGTTATACTGTTTAATACTTTATCATAACTTGTTTTATGCTTTATCACAAGCATCAAAGATGCAGTTTCCTGTGATAATCAAGTTTCAGCCTGGCTTTTTCAATGTCATGCTGACTCCAGAGTCAGCCTCACTCCACACAGGTCCTTACTTTAAAAACTACTAAGACAGAGCACTAAAAGGCATCTGTGTAGCAGAAAAGGTGATAAACAAACAGCATACAATCAGATTGAGATATGGAGATGTCTGGAGATTGGCAACTATTATAAGCAGGCAAGAGGACTATTATTCAGCTGCCAGGGCCACAAGCTACAGTGGGCATCATATCCTGGTGGAAGTTGCACCAGGCTTTTTGATGGGAACTCCATGGCAACCAGAAGAGAAACAACCACACTGAAATAGCACTTCACCCCAATTAATGCAAGATCTTTTGAAAGACACAAAAATTGAATGCTACTTTATTGACTTTGAAATTTATGTTTGAACTATTATAACACTGAGTAAAAGGACTGAGTATTAAATACATATTTTCAGAGCAACTTCACCTAGCAAAGCCTAAAAGGATGGTGTTGATCCAGAATAAACTTTGCTTTCCAGTCCTTGAAAAACAAAGAACCCTCACACTGCTAAGTAATGGATAAACTATTTGTTGTGTTTTTAAAGGATCTTGATAAATAAGGAATGCCGTATGCTTTTTCACTTTTTTTTCTTCTCATATCCATGTAATGTCTGTGCCCTTAGGAGTTCATATTAATGATCATTTTTATGTTCCATGTATTTTATTTTATTTTGTTCTGGGTTGCAAGTATTAAAAATGTCAAATATAATGGATTGCCATAGAATTAGTAATGCTATATTTGCTTTATGCATGGGTTAGTGATAAATTACTATTCTGCATTATATGTAACAATTCCATTTAACTTGTCTTGAGTTGTTCACAAACATTATTCAAGATTAAAAATTACTTGTACGGTGCCATATGTTGTTGAGATTTCCCTTTCAACAAATTTTAAACATTCATTGAAATAATTTTGGTATAGATATAAAAAGCTTATGACAATATAAGAACAAAACACCTAGGTATCCAATTGTGTTTTCTAAATCTAATAGAAATTCTGATACAATTTTGATCTAAAAATATGGGTTATTTATGTAAATTACAATGGCTATCTATTCCATCATGAATATGAACCTCAGTGCACTTTTCCTTTCCTTCCTTTTACATTCATAAGAACTAGAAAAGTTCTTATCTGAGACATTTTCTCAGGTTACAGTTTCTAGAGTGGATCTTCAAAATACCAATAAGATAAGGCCTGTCTGAATCTCATTCCACAGTGCAGAATATCTACAAACAAGGGCCACTTCTAAGATCTCAATTAGAGTGAATGAATGAAAATTATTAGAGTACATTAGTGAATGAAACCCAGAGCAAGCCAATCCTGCTAGATTGGATACTGCAAACCAGGGGTGGGATTCTACCAGTTCTGACCGATTCTATAGAACCCCTTGTTAACTTTCTAAGCAATTCGTAGAACCGGTAGTTAGAAAAAATCTCCTTTTGTTTTTTTTCCACTCTTATTACATTCTTGGCATGACGCCTAGACTTCCTGTTTCCAGAGCTTTTGAGGCTGGACTTTGTTAAAGAGGAAGGGTTGTTTTAATATTTTTACACTACTATTGGGAGGAAATATTTCCCTGGACAATCAGCACTTTGAAGAAATAATTGAATAATGAAGCAGAGCTGTCAGAAAGAAGATTTTAATGGCAGGGAACCAAGATGAGTGACATTCAGCAAGGCTTCTTGACTAGCTAGAAAGATTGACATTCAAACATGAGTTTACATATCCTTTCTGAGTTTTGGTCTGAAACTGGGTTTTGGTGAAGGTTAATTCTGTGCTTGGTGATGTTTAATCCTATGCTTATTGATGGGATAATTTCCCTATTTAGCTTCAACAAGCAACTGTTACAACAGCTATTGTTGTGATTTAATAATTTTTATTGTGTTTGAACTTTTCCTGTCTCATAGTTTCTTTTTCTATCTGGTGAGGGGGTCTTCCTTCACCGCTTTAATAGTATTTGGCACTGTCCTTTTGGGGTGACCTTCCAAGAGGCAGGGTGCAAGCTTGGCACTGATCTTTTTTATTGCCTTTCTGGGGGGCATGTGACTTTTCCTTAAATCTGGATGATTTCCTTAGGATATCTTGTGAGGTGAGTGAGACCATCTGGTATCTTTAAATGGTGCAAATGGATCTACTGATTGCTTTTCCTGGGTGTGCTCTTTCTGGAGAGCTTCAATGACCTTTCTGCTAAAGAGTTTCACTTTATGAGAAAGAGTTGGCTGCTGATAGTTATCATTGCATTTTAACTATTTTAATTCCTCAAGGTGCTCTGGCACCCTGCCTGATTTGTAACTCCGGCTTGCAGGTATTTGTAATCTAATGATTGGTACTTAGGGCAGCTTTTTGCAAGCAAAAAAGCTTTTTCTATTTTTGTACAGGTAATCCTTGATTTACAACAGTTCATTTAGTGACCATTCAAAGTTACAATGGCACTGAAAAAATGACTTATGAACATTTTTCACACTTACGACTGTTGCAGCATCCCACAGTCACAAGAAGCCAAGCGAGGAGAAGACCCCTCAATGTGAGAGACATCAAATTGGCTGCGCCCACCCAGTCACATAATCACCAAGCCACACCCACTAACTAAGCCATGCCCACAGAACCAGTTATTAAAAAAATTGAATTCCACCCCTGCTGCAAACGAAAGGTGATCCCTCAAGTAGATACAGATTAATAGAATTGGAAGCAGATTGTACACCATTTTTGACAAATGGCAGTCCTGTCTCTTCTTGAAAGCTTCCAATTGTGAAGCTCCCACAACTTCTGAAGCCAAGCTATTCCATGGATCGATTGTTCTCACTGTTTAACATATACATAAGTAGTCATGCCCTATTCCATGTATGGATTTTATAGGTAGTTACCAGCATCTTGAACCACACTCAGAAGCAAACAGTGCAGCTTGCAAAGCAGAGCTATCACATCTGAGGCACGCCTATCTATCTCTCTCTTTTTTTTTTTTAAAAGAGAGAAGCGGATACTAGTGCCGTCTTTGAAAGAAGAAAGATTTGCCCTCTCCTTAGAAAGCCTTCACTGCACAATTTTCATATAGTCTCCAACCTTCCCCTTGATTACACTTGTGATGACCTTTAGTAGAGATGGGGTAGGTAGTCTGGTCCTTCTATCTCTCAGTGATGCTCAATATCATCGCTTTAGTTTTTCTTCCACTAAACTGGTTCTAATTGGGGAGAAGATTTAACCCTACATTTCTGAACTGTGGGGTGCCACAGGGTTCAATTCTTCCCCAACTCCTGTTTAACATATGCACAAAACCATTCCTCAATAGAGAGTTCATTCCATTGGAATGCTCATTATATTCTTTTTTCAGTTTGAAGTGATTCACTAACTATCATCATGGCTGTGTCAGGGATGGATTTTTTTTATGCACACTCTTTAACCAATATCTTTACAGAAACAGCTTTGTCCTCAATCTGCAGTTTCTCAGCTTGCCAAAAAGATTTTTAAAAGTGTCATCATTGTTCATCTTGACCTCTTTCTCAGCAAATTATATGTTGTCATTTTTAGCAGTGTGGTGCTAAGACAAGTGCTGCTGTGATTTCCTACATTTTTGCAGTTCCTAAAACAGCAGAAACACACACACACACACACACACACACACACATATCACACTATTAAAATGTTGCCATGTATTGTCCCAAAGGTGCTTTTTCAAAAGGCAATTGGATTTCCTTGTTTTTCTTTGAAATGTCACGCACTGCAGTTTTTCCTGGCTGACATCATTCCAATTGTCCCTTCTTTGTCACTAAGGCCATGTCACACTGCCCAACGGATGCAAAAAGGACACAACGGACGAGCAAAATGTTCCATCCGTTGTTATCCGCTCTCAAAAGGGGCAAAAATTTGCATAAGCAGAGCGGATAACACGGAAAGGAACGGACGTGGGGAGGACGCAGAGCGGATGTATAAAGGATGCAGAGCGGATGTATAGAGGATGCGTAGAGGATGCGTAGAGGATGCAGAGCAGATGCGTAGAGGATGCAGAACGGATGCAGAGCGGATGCATAGAGGATGCGTAGAGGATGCAGAGCAGATGCGTAGAGGATGCAGAGCGGATGCAGAGCGGATGAGCTGCATCCGCTTTCATCCTTTCTCCATCCGTGCTACTAACGCTGCGCGTCCGTTCTGCTTCCTCCCTGTGTCCGTTTACCACTGGAACGGATTTTAGTTGTGCGGATGCACAGTGGATGCCTAGCGGATATAGCAGATATGTAATGGATGCAGAATGGATGTCCCCTGTATGCCTAGAGGATGCAGAACGGATGCATTAGATACATTTTCCGCTCAAAAGTTTTGGGCAGCTCAAAACTTTCTGAGCGGATGAAACGTCAATAAACGGATGCTGGACGGATAGAGAGGAAGCAAAATGGAGGCAGTGAGTACATCGCGTTAACCAATGGATGGCAAGGTTTTTTGTCCGTTTTACATCCTCTTTGCATCCGTTGGTGCAGTGTGACATGGGCTTTAGATTTATTTGAAGTCCTTGGCTTCAAAAATCTGTCCTTTATATGTGTATTAGATAAACGCTAAAGTGGTATCCTCTTTTCTACCAGTGTGAAAAATCTAATAGTAATCACAATTGCAACAGATCATTTAAAGAACATCCCCCCGACAAAGCAAAGCAAGGCAAAAGTAAAGAATTGTTTCATTTTTTTTTAATGGAAAACATGTAAAATGGTCCAAAATGGTCCACAAAATGTGATACATTTAATGCATGCTTTTTGAAAAGTAGATCGGTTCTTTAAATGCCTCTTCAATTATTTATCTTCTGTCCATAATTTGAAAATCATGTCAAAACTCATGTCACTTCTCTGATAAGCTTTTCTTTTTAAAATTGTCTGAAAGTATAAATTATCAAAACAGTGCAGTGTTATACACATTATCCAATATACTGTCCTTGGCTCTGTTTAATAATATTTCACATATCAATGTGGATTGAAAAATTTAGTTCCCTTCAAGCAGTTAAAGAAATTTAAAATCTGAAATCAAGCATTTATTCAATTTTTGGCCATTTAAAATGTTTCAGCCTAAGATTTAGGAGCCATGATGTTACAGAGCTTATAATGCAGTATTGAAAGCTAATTCTGTCCACAGTCAGGAGTTTGATCCTGACTGTGGGCAGAATTAGCCTACAATACCGCATTATAAACCCTGGACCACCTTGACTGGATCAACATTGACTAAGTCTTCCATCCTTCCAAAGTCAGTAAAATGAGACACCAGATTGGTGGGAACAATATGCTGTCATTTGTAAACTGCTCAGAGAGTTCTGTAAAACACTATAGAGCAGCATAAAAGTCTAAATGCTATTACTATTTTAAACTATGTTTAGCACTGGTTATTGTGATCTCTCTTTCAAAAAAATACATTGGATAATGATACAATAAGACAGATTTACAATCATGATTTGCACTTTCCTAAAAAATTAAAAAGTGAGGAGACCCAAAAAGAATTACAAAGGCATTACAAGAATTTGTAGAGGAAGTGATGTAAAAGGATGTTGTGTTTTTCAAGGTAGCTGAACAAAATAGAATTAATTTATATTATTATTTCAGTTCATCTGCCAAACCTACATTTTCTTTATTTATTCTGAATATATTATTACATAAGAAAATATATATTTCTGTTTTGCTCACAATCAAGTGAGTTTGATCAAATGAACTAACCAACCATCTCTGTATTCTAAGCCTCAAAAATAAGCCTAGAATATATTTAAAAAGTATTAGGTTGATACATGTAATAGTGATAACAAATTCATTGAACAAACAGGATGTAGCTCCATTTCCTATAGTCAGATGAGTATTCTGGTTCAAAATTGGCTCAACTCTTGTGTAGGTACAGTCATGTTCATTTCAAAATGAAATATGAACAAGAACTAAACAATACTCCATAAAGCCTTCAATTTAAGAGTAAATGGGAACCTTGGTGAAAGTGAGTTATATTCTCCCCCCTCCTTTTCAGTGCTTGAGTGCAACACATTAATTTATGACCACGTCAGCTGAAGGAAATTAAAAGAAAGCTTAAAGATTGATTAGAAGAGCCGTACTTAAAAACTTTAAGCATCATTACATTATTTGGTTGACATAGCCTAGTGAAGATTTTATTCTGAAGAGCTTTCAGTTTCTAAAATCAGAACAAAACAGATCAAAATGGGAAAAGAAGACTTGAATTTTTTTTTTTCAAATTATGCATTGGCTAGCAGATATTATGAATAACATCCTAACCCGTAACAGCATGGTCTGATCTAAACTCAAAAGGTAGCAGAATATATTTTGAGATAAGTTTTCAAACCTTATCTGCATTTGTCTTGATAAACTAATGATCTTTCTGTTTTCATTTCATTGTGAGTAAAAGAACTTATTTTTCTTTTGTCTCTTTGAGTCCTGGTGATTGCTTGCATTAGTATCTGTAATTTTAATGGCAAGGTTAATTGGAAGTAGTGTTCCCTTGACTCTTTCCTTGAAAATAAGTGACCCAAGATCACTGCTGGTTTTATGAATGAATCAGGGCTAGAATAAACTGACTCTCACATTCTAGTCTGATGTTTTAATCACTACACTTCTTCTGAAACGAACTTCTGTCACCCTGAACTGGGCAGAATGACCCTATTGAACATCTGAGGGCCTAATGACTCAATGGGTGAACAAATTCCTTTCCAAGAAACTGTAATACTGTAATTGCTTTGTAACAAAGCCACCATTAAAGTTTGCTGTAGAAGAAATCATCTAGCTGAAGAGCAAATAAACTTTTGGGCAAGGATTTAATTTTGTGATGGGAACAGAGGGCTGACAGCCACAAACCATAGTAGGAATGGTAGCACCATGATGTTAATGCTACCAAATATGTCCAAATTTTCAATATGAAATTAAAAGTAAGATTGTAAAGGTGAAAGGTGGGCTCCTTTAAGATCTTAAGTATTCTCTTTTTCTGTTGGGACATAAAGTATCTCCCTATTAGTTATAGAATAAATTCTGAAAGTATTAATATGTTGTTAAATTGTAAAGTTGTTAAACAATATTGTATGCAGCTCTGCAATACACAATTCAGTCAATTAAAAGTTTTTTAAAAAGGATACAAATAGAAATCAATTTTACAAGAATTTTTTTTAAAGCATAATGTAGGGAATATAAAACCCTCCATTATTCAATATTGTATACATCTCTTTTGATATGCTGCACAATCCCCAGAATTTGATTTATAGAATACTTCTATAAGTCTCAGAGTTATTGTTCAATAACGTCAGTTCCTTAATGCTAGTCGAATATGTAAAGGAACGTATTCTGAATGACCAATAGCTCTAGAGAATTTGCTTTTGTTACCCTCATAAAATCTTCATCACTATAGTGAAGACTCCATGTCAATATTACTCCCAGCAGAAACTCAACCTTCGGAGAAAATAAGATTGTGCATGTAGACTCCGAATCTACCCTTTCTCCAACCATCACATATTTCATTAGAATATCTTTAGAGAAATCTATTTGTATTTGTTTAAATTTAAATGCATTTGTCGGTGCAATTTTAGATCCTAGATTAAGGTCTGAGGTGAAATAAAGACCAGTCCTGGGGTTTATGCAAACCATGAAAACATTTCTCATTCAGAATACCTGCTTAAATAAGTGGAGATTTGAGACAGGTAAAACTGGAATTACATGTACATTTCTATTCTCTTCCATTCTGAGCTCCACTACATTCAGACATACTATTTTCTTGAACCTTGTGTCTTCCAGATGATTTTGGGATCACAAACACAGAACTAGGCAGCATGCTACAGAAGCCAAATACCATAACTGAAATTTTGATCTATTACGGAGAACACCTGGTTGGAGATAAGAAGGATTTTTTCCCTTCTTTTCATTAAACTTATGAAGGTTAAGCTGTATTCAGAGTAATATTCAGAGAGGGAAGACATACACTTCCCTGGCAGATCATTTTCTCATCATAGTCTAGCTATCAAAATTCTCTTATTGCTGTAACAAGGCAAGCTAAATGAATAATCACTGCTATAAAAACTGACTACTTAAAGCATGAAGTGCAGTCATCTGTGATAAGTTGAAAAGAACCATTCATTGAAAAAAGTGTTTCCTTTTTGTTACCAGATAAATCTTAACTGCTTTAGTCCGATTTTGCATATTTCCATACAACTTGTTCCTCCTCCCCCCAGATCATCTTCTAAAAACAGTTTGAAGATCTGAAATTCTCTTCATTGCTACCAACATCAAAACACTGAGGGGGAACATTATGCAATCATTTAAAGAAACAGAAAATGAATTGCTTGCCTTCTCACCTTCCCCTTTCTTTATCTGTCTGGTAGTATGCAAAATAAAAAGTCCCATTAGGAAAGGCTGCATTCAAGCTTCCTTAACTTTCAGAATTGTAGTTAAGAGTTCCAATATCAAGCAGCAAAAAGAGGCTAAATAAATGCAACTGGGAAAAGACAGAATTTCAGAGCACAATTTGTTTTTCTCTGGTTTTCGACTTGCCACTGAAGAAGAGTCCAAGCTAAATCAGCTCAGCTGATAGATGATCACATGAGATTACATAGTGCAGAGGTTTAAAAAGCAACTTTGGAAAATGATTAGAATATGGGATATTTGAATATAAAAGAAAAATGCTTTCTTTGCACAAAGTGTATGAAGGCATATTTATTTGAAAAATCTGAGAGAAAAGCAGACATCTCTAATTTTTTATGCTAAGCCAAAAGTTTGTTTTTGATAAAAGAATGCTGAACAAGCTGTAATAGTTTTGTTCACAATTAATGCTAAAACTTTATGAATGAGTTCACACAATACTTGAAATCTGAATTAACTACATTTTCACTTCACACTTTATATGAATCCAACTTATATTTTTAAGATCTGCCACATCCTTATGTTTTCAAGGAGGCTTTTGTGATATAAAATTTAATAAACTAATATCTATATTCTAATATCTATATTATCACTTATTAATAAAACTATTACATGATCTTATGCTTATATTAACATATGTGTCTATATCCTATTCCTAAATCATCTCTAACTAGTAACATCATCATATAAGTATATGATATCCATTCAGTCATGGCTGACTCTTGGTGGGTCAGATCTCTTCTGATCTTGCACTACTTCTTTGAGTTGTTCTATGTTCTGGCTGGTGTCAGCTTTGATAGTATCCAGCCATCATGACCTGGTTTCTTTTTACAAATACCCTACCAACATAATTGCTTATTCCAGTGAATCTCCCCACGACATGGTTAGAATAAGAGAAGAGGGGTTTTTGTTATTTTTCCTTTCAGTGACATGTCTGGTGTATATCTATATATACCTTATATCAAAATCATCATTTAGCCATCTGCATGTTGGCATATTGCTGTCAGTCACAGCAATAAGTTTTTTAGCCTGTCTTGGTTTTACCAGCTTCTGACTAGCTGTAGCCTCTCAAGTGTTGCTGAAAGACTGGTGAAACTATTGGGAAGCTATTTTCTCAGCTTTTTTGTTATTGTTTCACTCGCTCAGTTGTAAATTCCTCCTTTCTTTTCTCCTACATTCTGGGGCTCAGCAAAAAAAATCTATAGCAAAATGGGCTTGAGTGCACTGAAGCTTCATCGTTTGTTAAATCAGGCCAATTATCTCCTCTCAATTTTCTTTTGTTCACAAAAAGGCTGATTGGAAAAAATATAGTTATGTCAGACTAAAGCCCATGTCACACTGAACCAACGGATGCAAAGAGGATGTAAAACAGACAAAAAACCTTGCCATCCATTGGTTAACGTGATGTATCCGTTCTGTACTCACTGCCTCCATTTTGCTTCCTCTCTATCTGTCCAGCATCCGTTTATGGACGTTTCATCCACTCCAAAAGTTTTGGGCTGCCTAAAACTTTTGCACGGAAAATGTATCCAGTTCGTCCATTCTGCATCCGCTACGCATCCACTACGCATCCCTTACACATCCGCTATATCCGCTAGGCATCCGCTACACATCCGCACAACTCCATCCACTCCAGCGGTAAACGGACGCAGGGAGGAAGCGGAACGGACACAGAACGGATGCAGAACGGATGTCTAGCGGATGCAGCATGGAAACAAAGCGATTAAAATGGAAAAAACGTTCGCAGAGGGGACCTATCTCGGATATTAAAGATGCCTAGAGGATGCCTAGAGGATGCCTAGAGGATGCCTAGCGGAAAACCTATACTGCCTATAAAAGGGGGAAGCAACTCGCCTGCATCGCACTTTCAGAACAGCAGCCCAGCGGTGCAGACCTCTGCAGCCTTAACCCGCCTCTTCCTCTTCCACAGCATCCAGTCATGTCCACCGTGGATTGTAACAAAGTCCTTTCGACAGCCACCATCGTTCTGCAACAGTGCGAAGCCATCTGCAGGCTCTGTGAACACTACTGTGAGAAGAAAAGGAGCCACCCAAAAAGAGTCTGGGTCTGAAGATGGTTCACCAGTAGAGCGGAGTACGGACTGTACAACAAGCTGATGGTGGAGCTCAGGAGCGAAGACACTCGGGCGTTCCAGAACTTCATGAGGATGCCTCCAGCCATGTTTGACGAAGTTGTGCAGCGCCTGACACCCAGGTTGACCAAGGCAAACACCAGCTTCCGGCCCAGCCTGGAACCTGGGCTCAAGGTGGCATTCACTCTGCGCCACCTGGCCTCAGGGACCTCCTACAGGAGCATGCAGAACGGCTGGAGGGTGCCATCCAACACCATCAGCATTGTGGTCAGAGAAGTGGTGCAGGCCATCATCGAAGAATACAAGGAGGAGCTCCTCCAGTACCCCTCCATTGAAGAAGGATGGAAGAAAGTTGCAGAGAAGTGCTATCAGAAGTGGAACTTCCCACACACCGTTGGAGCCATAGATGGCAAGCACGTGGCCTGAAAAGCTCCAGCCAAGTCGGGGTCCACTTATTTCAACACCAAGGGCTTCTTCAGCATCATCCTCTTCGCCATTGTCAATGCTGACTACAAGTTCATGTACATCGATGCTTCAGGCAGCGGCACATCTTCAGATGCCCAGGTATACAACGCCAGTCACCTCAAGGAGGGGCTGGAACGCAACCTCATCGTGGGCTTCCCAGATCCACACCCCCTGCCCAACGACACACAAGATGTGCCCTACTTCATTGTGGGGAATGATGCCTTCTCCCTCAGAACCTACCTCATGAAGCCCTACACCTCCAAATACCTCACCCGTGAAGAGAGAATCTTCAACTACAGGCTGTCCAGGGCAAGACGGGTGGTGGAGAACGCCTTTGGCATCCTGGCCAACAGGTTCCAGGTACTTCTCACCACCATGCAGCATTGCCCAGAGACCGTGAGGAGGATCATGGAAGCTTGCTGCATCCTGCACAATCTCATGCGCACCCGCTACCCAGTCTTACAGAACAGGCTCGTGGACCTCCAACAAGGCAATGGGGACATGGAGTCTGGGGAATGGAGGCAAGGGCAAAACCTGATCGACACTGAGGATGTGCAAGGCCCCAACAGAGCCTCACGTGAGGCGAAGAAGCAGCACAACCTCCTGAAACACTGGTGCAACTCCCTAGCTGGAGCAGTGGAGTGGCAAGACAGGATGGTAAATGCTTAATGGATGCTTCCTTCAGCCTGTCTCATCACACGGATGAGATTGGGCCGTATATGTTTGGTTGGGCTACAATGAACAGGGCGTTTAATAAAGAGTTGTGTTTATGTTGACATTTGTGGATAATTATTACATTATTATTGATAATGAAGGGCCATAGGTGTGGCACCTGGGAGGGTGGACCATCCAGTCCCACCCTGCTTGCACTGGAGGTTTATCTATCCCACAGTTATTACCCATCCTAAAGCTATCCCTGCCCATCCCACTGCTATCTTAACCCTTCCCACAAGTATGCAAAGGCTTAAACCATTTCTAAAAGTTTCCAGCAAGACTTTATTAAAAAAAAAGAAATGAAGCAAGTGTGTGAATCATAAATAGACTTTATTAACAACAAGCTATAAGTCAAAAATGAGTCTCTGGCACTCCTCTTGGTCACTCAGTCTCAGGGGTGAAGAGTGCAGGTGCTGTGGAGGTGGCTGGTGCTGGAGTGCTTGTCATCAGCTCTTCCAGAAGCAGAAGCAGCAGAAGCGCCAGCCCCAGAAGAGTGAGCCCGTGCTGCAGAAGCCCCAGCAAAACCAGAGTGAGGGCCAGGGGGTGGGATGGTAGCCCTGTCCCTCTTGCCAGGGGTGGCAGCAGATGGCTGAGGCTTGCTGTGCTTCCGCATGATTGTGGGGTTGCTGGCTGGCAGGGAGGCTGGCAGGAACCAAGGCTGGAAGCAAGGCTGGCAGGCAGACATGCAAGCAGGGCAGGCAAGGCAGTCGATGTGTCTGGAAGCAGGTTTTCCTGTGAATGGCGTCCTGCTTCCGAGCTGCTTCCGTTATATCCAAGGGGCTGACGCAATGCATCCTCCCCGCATGCGCAGTGAATGCCAGGCATCCGTTAGGCTTCCACTCTGCATCCACTTCATCCGTTCGGCGTCCGCTCTGCATCCGCTCTTTCTGTTCTGCGTCCGCTTCGCTGAGGCCCCCTGGAAGCCCTGCGGATGTGCCACCCACTCCCATATGCTCCCATCCCCTCCCATCCGCTTCCATCCGCTGGGCTTCCATTCCGCATCCACTTTGCATCCGCCCTGCGTCCTCCCCGCGTCCATGTTATCCGCTCTGGTTATGCAAATTTTCACCCCTTTTGAGAGCGGATAACAACGGATGGAACATTTTGCTCGTCTGCTGTGTCCTTTTTGCATCCTTTGGCCAGTGTGACATGGGCTTAAACTGTAACAGTAAAAGTTTGTTCTTGTTATGTTTTTGAATATGATAGATCATATTCATAGATTTTATCATAAAGAAGACAGATTAGAAAGGATAAATAAGGAAATCTGATATTTTTTAAAAAATCTTTCACTATTTTAATTTCTGGATAATGACTGAGAGTTCCTTTAATTATGCATTGATTCATCACAAATAAGACTATATATATATATATGTGTGCTGTTCAGCTTCCTTCGGGTATTATCCCACGTCATTGTAGTGCTTTTAAAGTTCTAGCAACATTTCAGCAGAATCTCATCTGCCATCATCATATAAAGCCTGGCAGACAAGACACATATAAAGACTGAGGCGACGTTTCGATGAAGTCTCATTCATCATCTTCAGGCTTGTTTCTTCAGCTCTATGCTTCTCAGAGTAATGTGAGCTTGCAGCTGCTTCTTCCTTTTAACTGCTAATGGGGGTGTGACTTAATTGGGTGGGGGCTTTGCTGTATTCTGATTGGGTGAAACTACCTTTCCTAGATGTACTAATCTACAAAAGAACAGATGGCACATTTGGACACACTGTATACCAGAAGAAAATACACACCAACCGCTACCTCAATGCCCAGTCCCACCACCACCCAACACAGATAAATTCCGTGGCCAAAACACTAATCACCAGAACCAAACGCCTGGCAGACAAGACACTTATAAAGACTGAACTATGCACCTTGACTAAAGTACTGACAGCCAACGGCTTCCACAAAAACAAAATCACTAGCTTGATCCACAAAAACACACTAAGACATAATAGAGACCTAGAAGATCAACAGACCTATGGAACAGCTGTCCTGCCCTACATTAGAGGTACTACAGACAAAATCAGTAAGATACTACACAGGCATCACATCAAGACTGCCTTCAAAACAGACAAAAAAATAGCAGCCATTCTTAAAAACCCCAAAGACAAAATTGACCTGGAAAACCAAGGCATATACGAAGTTCCCTGTGCGGCATGCTCGGCCACATACATTGGACAGACCAATAGAACAATAAGTACCCGCCTGGATGAACACAAAAATGCAGTAAAAAAGCTGGAACATACCTCCTCACTAGTCCAACACATGAAAACCACAGGTCACAACATCAACTTCAATGGCACCAAAACCCTAGCCACTATAGAAAACCTCAGCCACAGAATCATCAGAGAAGATTGAAAAAAGACCTGAAAGCATGAATAGAAGAGATGATTTCACCAGACTGTCAATCAGTTGGAAACCTGCACTCTCTAACAGAAAGATCTCCACACCACAAGCCAGGCAAACACCTGAGCACAAACAGACTCCCTCTGATACCTCCAGCTCAAACACACCCCAACCAGGCACCCAGATGAAACCTAGCTTCCTAAGAGATAATAGCCGTCCTTTCACGTGAAGCCAAGCTGCATTGAAAGCCTTCAATACAGGAACACAGTGTTGCCAGCCAATCAAAGCCACAAAACAGACAGAAGAAATCAGAAACACCAATCAATCAAACTCCAAGTCCAATAAACACAGACCAAGACTCCCAACCAATCAGGATGTAGAAAAAAACATCCTGCCAAAATAATAAGCTAGCCTCAAATTTAAAACCAACAGCTGTGAGACCCTGACCCACATACAAACTCAATACAGAAGCCTGATGATAGCAGATGAGATTCTGCTGAAACGTTGCTGCAACTTTAAAAGCACAACAATGACGTGGGATAATACCCGAAGGAAGCTGAACAGCACACATGTAAGTACAGACAAAATCAGCAAGATCCTCCAAAAACACAACATTAAAACAGCATTCTGCACAAACAGAAAAATATCCACCATCCTAAGAAACCCTAAAGACAAAATCGAGTTAGAAAACCAAGGAGTATATGAAATCCCTTGCATTGCCTGCCCCACCACATACATAGGACAAACTAACAGAAGAATTAGTGCATGCATTGAAGAACACAAGAACTCAATCAAAAAAGAAGAACTGACCTCTTCCCTGGTCCAACACCTCAAAGCCACAGGACATGAAATTGACTTTAAAAATACCAGAACTATCGCCAAAACTGAACACTTCAACAACAGAATAATCAGAGAAGCCATAGAGATAGAAAAACGCCCACACAGCATGAATAAACGAGATGATACCTCCCGCCTACCAACCATTTGGAAACCTGCCCTCCTTAATAAACGAGTACCGAACATGAAGAATGACACCAGACCCACACCCACGAGCGCCACACAAGATGCTACCACCACATTACCACATAGAAAAAAAAAGACTCACACACGCACAGAAGATGAAACACAACCACGAACCAGAAGCCGTATCGCAGCTGCACCACTACCCGCTTCAAACCCCTCAGACCCATACAAGAAGCAAACTGACACCCACCATGAAGATGTGGCACGACCACGAACACGAAGCCAAACAACAAGACCACAGCTCACCAGCTCAAATCCCCCAGCAACTAAATCCCATGTCACACTGGCCAACGGATGCAAAAAGGACACAGCGGATGAACAAAATGTTCCATCCATTGTTATCCGCTCTCAAAAGGGGCAAAAATTTGCATGACCAGAGCGGATAACACGGATGCGGGGAGGATGCAGGGCGGATGCGGAATGGAAGCCCAGCAGATGGAAGCGGATGGGAGAGGATGGGAGTGGGTGGCACATCTGCAGGGCTTCCGGGGGGGGGCTCAG
This sequence comes from Laticauda colubrina, assembly GCA_015471245.1. Taxonomy (NCBI): domain Eukaryota; kingdom Metazoa; phylum Chordata; class Lepidosauria; order Squamata; family Elapidae; genus Laticauda; species Laticauda colubrina. Next base: position 70,564,738 of record BLBF01000004.1, on the reverse strand, counting down.
TGAAGTGGACGCGGAACGGAAAGAGCGGATGCAGAGTGGACGCCGAACGGATGAAGCGGATGCACAGCGGAAGCCTAGAGGATGCACAGCGGAAGCCTAATGGATGCTTGGCATTCACTGCGCATGCGGGGAGGATGCATTGCATCAGTCCGGCGGATATAACGGAAGCAGCTGGGAAGCAGGTCGCCATTCAGAGGAAAGACCTGCTGCCGGACACATCAACTGCCTTGCCTGCCCTGCCTGCATGTCTGCCTGCCAGCCTTGCTACCAGCCTTGCTGCCAGACTCCCTGCTAGCCTTGCTCCCAGCCTCCCTGCTAGCCTTGCTGCCAGCCTGCCTGCATGTCTGCCTGCCAACCGGTCTGCTTGCCAGCCTTGCTACCTGCCTGCCTGCCAGCCTTCCTGCCAGCCTTGGTGCCTGCCTCCCTGCCAGCCTTCTTGCCAGCCTTGGTGCCAGCCTCCCTGCCTGCCTTTCTGCCAGCCTTGGTTCCAGCCAGCCTCCCTGCCAGCCAGCAATCCCACAACCATGCGGAAGCACAGCAAGCCTCAGACATCTGCTGCCACCCCTGGCAAGAGGGACAGGGCTACCATCCCAGCCACTGGCCCTCACTCTGGATCTGCTGGGGGTTCTGCAGCACGAGCTCGCTCTTCTGGGGCTGGCGCTTCTGCTCCTCCTACTTCTAGAGGAGCTGATGACAAGCACTCCAGCACCAGCCACTTCCACAGCACCTGCACCCTTCACCCCTGGGACTAAGCGACGAAGAGGAGTGCCAGAGACTCATTTTTGTCTTATAGCTTGTTGTTAATAAAGTCTATTTATGATTCACACACTTGCTTCATTTCTTTTTTTAAATAAAGTCTTGCTGGAAACTTTTAGAAATGGTTTAAGCCTTTGCATGCTTGTGGGATGGGAAAGGATAGCTTTGGATTGGGTTAGGATACCTGTGGGATGGGTAATAGCTGTTGGATGGGTTAGGATAGCAGTGGGATAGATAAACCTCCAGTGCAAGCAGGGTGGGACTGTATGGTCCACCCTCCCAGGTGCCACACCTATCAATAATAATGTAATAATTATCCACACATGTCAACATAAACACAACTCTTTATTAAATGCCCTGTTCATTGTAGGCCAACCAAACATACATGGCCCAGTCTCATCCGTGTGATGAGACAGGCTGAAGGAAGCATTCATTAAGCATCTACCATCCTGTCTTGCCACTCCACTGCTCCAGCTGGGGAGTTGCACCAGTTTCTCAGGAGGTTGTGCTGCTTCTTCGCTTCATGTGAGGCTCTGTTGGGGCCTTGCACATCCTCAGTGTCGATCAGGTTTCACCCTTGCCTCCATTCCCCAGGCTCCATGTCCCCATTGCCTTGTTGGAGGTCCACGAGCCTGTTCTGCAAGACTGGGTAGTGGGTGCACATGAGATTATGGAGGATGCAGCAAGCTTCCATGATCCTCCTCACGGTCTCTGGGCAATGCTGCATGGTGGTGAGAAGTACCTGGAACCAGTTGGCCAGGATGCCAAAGGCGTTCTCCACCACCTGTCTTGCCCTGGACAGCCTGTAGTTGAAGATTCTCTCTTCACGGGTGAGGAGTCTGGAGGTGTACGAATTCATGAGGTAGGTTCTGAGGGAGAAGTCGTCATCCCCCACGATGAAGTAGGGCACATCTTGTGTGTCGTTGGGCAGGGGTTCTGGATCTGGGAAGTCCACGATGAGGTTGCGTTCCAGCCCCTCCTTGAGGTGACTGGCATATACCTGGGCATCTGAAGAGGAGCCGTTGCCTGAAGCATCAATGTACATGAACTTGTAGTCAGCATCGACCATGGCGAAGAGGATGATGCTGAAGAAGCCCTTGGAGTTGAAATAAGTGGACCCCGACTTGGCTGGAGATTTGAAGGCCACGTGCTTGCCATCTATGGCTCCAACGGTGTGTGGTAAGTTCCACTTCTGATACCACTGCTCTGCAACTTTCTTCCATCCTTCTTCAATGGAGGGGTACTGGGGGAGCTCCTCCTTGTATTCTTCAATGATGGCCTGCACCACTTCTCTGACCACAATGCTGATGGTTTTGGATGGCACCCTCCAGCCGTACTGCATGCTCCTGTAGGACGTCCCTGAGGCCAGGTGATGCAGAGTCAGTGTGACCTTGAGCCCAGGTTCCAGGCTGGGCCGGAAGCTGGTGTTTGCCTTGGACAACCTGGGTGTCAGGCGCTGCACAACTTCGTCAAACATGGTTGGAGGCATCCTCATGAAGTTCTGGAACGCCCGAGTGTTTTCGCTCCTGAGCTCCACCATCAGCTTGTTGTACAGTCCGTCCTCTGCTCTTCTGGCGAACCATCTTCGGACCCAGACTCTTTTTGGGTGGCTCCTTTTCTTCTCGCAGTAGAGTTCACAGAGCCTGCAGATGGCTTCGCACTGTTGCAGAACGATGGTGGCTGCCAAAAGGACTTTGTTACAATCCACGGTGGACATGACTGGATGCTATGGAAGAGGAAGAGGCAGATGAAGGCTGCAGAGGTATGCACCACTGGGCTGCTGTTCTGAAAGTGCGATGCAGGCGAGTTGCTCCCCCTTTTATAGGCAGTATAGGTTTTCTGCTAGGCATCCTCTAGGCATCCTCTAGACATCCTTAATATCCGAGATAGGTCCCCTTTGCGAACGTTTTTTCCATTTTAAATGCTTTGTTTCCTTTCTGCATCTGCTAGGCATCCATTCTGCATCCGTTCTGCGTCTGTTCCGCTTCCTCCCCACATCTGGGCAAATGGAGTTGTGCGGATGCATAGCGGATGCCTAGCAGATATAGCGGATGCATAACGGATGTGTAGCGGATGCGTAGCAGATGCGTAGTGGGTGCAGAATGGACGAACTGGATACATTTTCCGTGCAAAAGTTTTAGGCAGCCCAAAACTTTTGGAGCGGATGAAACATCCATAAACGGATGCTGGATGGATAGAGAGGAAGCCAAACGGAGGCAGCGAGTACATCGCGTTTTCGAATGGATGGCAAGGTTTTTTGTCCGTTTTACATCCTCTTTGCATCCGTTGGTTCAGTGTGACATGGGCTTAAGACTAACCTGAGCACAACCAAGCCCCCACCTAAGCAGAACACACCCCCAGCCAATCAGAACACAGCCAATCCCCCTACCAATCAAAACACAGAGAAACCCCCACCCAATCAAGTCACACCCCCACTAGCAGTTAAAAGGAAAAAGCAGCTGCAAGCTCACATTACTCTGAGAAGCACAGAGCTGAAGAAAGAAGCCTGAAGATGATGAATGAGACTTCATCGAAACGTTGCCTAGATACTTCCAATTCTACATGGGAGAAAACTCGAATAACCAAAGATCCATATATGTGTATATATGTGTGTGTGTGTGTGTGTGTGCTGTTTAGCTTCCCTCGGGTATTATCCCACGTCATTGTAGTGTTGTTAAAATTGTAGCAACGTTTCAGCAGAATCTCATTTGCCATTATCAGGCTTCTGTATGGATGTGTGTCTCACAGCTTTTGGTTTCAAATTCGAGGCTGGTCCATTCTGATTGTCTAGGAGCCTGGGTCTGTGTTCACTGGACTTGGAGCTTGATTGATTGGTGTTTCTGGTTTCTTCTGTCTGTTTTGTGGCTTTGATTGGCTGGCAACAGTCTGTTCTTGTGTTGGAGGCTTTCAGTGCAGCTTGGCTTCGTGTGAAAGGATAGCTGCTATTCATCAGCAAGCTAGGTTTCACCTGGGTGCCTGGTGGGGGGGTGTTTGAGTTGGAGGCATCAGAGGGAGTCTGTGCTCATGTGTTTGTCTGTTTTGTGGCATGGAGATCTTTCTATTTGAGAGCGCAGGTTTCCAAATGATTGACAGTCTGCTGGAATCATCTATTCATGCTTTCAGGTCTTTTTTCAATCTCTATGGCTTCTCTGATGATTCTGTGTTTGGGGTTTTCTATAGTGGCTCAAGTTTTAGTGACATTGAAGTTGATGTTGTGACCTGTGGTTTTCATGTGTTGGACTAGTGAGGAGGTGTGTTCCAGCTTTTTTACTGCATTTTTGTGTTCATCTAGGCGGGTACTTATTCTTCTATTGGTCTGTCCAATGTATGTGGCCGGGCATGATGCACAGGGAACTTCGTATATGCCTTGGTTTTCCAGGTCAATTTTATCTTTGGGGTTTCTCAGGATGGCTGCTATTTTTTTGTCTGTTTTGAAGGCAGTCTTGATGTGATGCCTGTGTAGTATCTTACTGATTTTATCTGTAGTACCAGATAAATTTTTATCTGGTACTACAGATTTTATTAAATTTTATTTTATGTAGTACCAGATGAATTTTGAAAGAAAAATTGACAGACCTACTCCAAGACTCCACATACAAACCTATAAACACAGACCCAACCACATATCTAGAAAAATTAACCAAGAAGAAAATTATAACCAGCCACATAAGCA
>BLBF01000004.1:70531829-70543806 GCA_015471245.1 Laticauda colubrina | reverse complement strand
TCTGATATTTTGTAACCCACCCAAACCTCAATAAAAGAGCTTGTCTCAAGCTAGTTCAGGGCTCGCTCACCCCGAGGAGAAAACGTGTGTCATGTCTTTCCTGAAACCCATTCGGCAGTTTGTGGGGAGCCTTCCGGGAGAGCGACGCCTCAGACATGTGTGGATGATTGATTATATTGTTATTGATAATAAAGGGCCATAGGTGTGGCACCTGGGAGGGTGGACCATACAGTCCCACTATGCTTGCACTGGACGTTTATCTATCCCACAGCTATTACCCATCCCACAGGTATCCCTGCCCATCCCACAGCTATCTCAACCCATCCCACAGCTATCTTAACCCATCCCACAAGCATACAAAGGCTGAAACCATTTCTAAAAGTTTCCAGCAAGACTTTATTAAAAAAAAGAAATGAAGCAAGTGTGTGAATCAAAAATAGACTTTATTAACAACAAGCTATAAGACAAAAATGAGTCTCTGGCACTCCTCTTGGTCGCTCAGTCTCAGGGGTGAAGGGTGCAGGTGCTGTGGAGGTGGCTGGTGCTGGAGTGCTTGTCATCAGCTCCTCCAGAAGCAGAAGCAGCAGAAGCCCCAGCCCCAGAAGAGCGAGCCCATGCTGCAGAAGCCCCAGCAGAACCAGGGGGTGGGATGGTAGCCCTGTCCCTCTTGCAAGGGCTGGCAGCAGATGGCTGAGGCTTGCTGTGCTTCAGCATGGTTGTGGGGTTGCTGGCTGGCAGGGAGGTTGGCAGGAACCAAGGCTGGCAGGAAGGCTGGCAGGTAGGCAGGCACCAAGGCTTCCAGGAAGGCTGGCAGGAAGGCTGGCAGGAAGGCAGGCAGCATGGCTGGCATGCAGGCATGAACCAAGGCTGGCAGGCAGGCAGGCACCAAGGCTCACAGGCAGGCAGATAGCAAGGCTGCCATGGAGGCTGGCAGCAAAGCTGGCAGGTAGGCAGATAGGAAGGCTTGCAGGGAGGCTGGCAGCAAGGCTGGCAGCAAGGCTGGCAGCAAGGCTGGCAGGCAGACATGCATGCAGACATGCAGGCAGACATGCAGGCAGGACAGGCAAGGCAGTCGATGTGTCTGGAAGCAGGTCTTTCCTCTGAATGGTGACCTGCTTCCGAGCTGCTTCCATTATATCCGCAGGGTTGACGCAATGCATCCTCCCCGCATGCGCAATTAATGCTCGGCATCCGTTCGGCTTCCGCTGTGCATCCGCTCTGCATCCGCTGTATTTGTTCTGCATCTGCTTTACTGAGGTTCCCCGGAAGCCTAGCGGATGTGCCATCTGCTTCCATCCGCTTCCATCTGCTGAGCTTCCGTTTCGCATCCGCTTTTCATCCGCTCTGCGTCCTCCCCGCGTCCGTGTTATCCGCTCCGGTTATGCAAATTTTTGCCCCTTTTGAGAGCGGATAACAACGGATGGAACATTTTGCTCGTCCATTGTGTCCGTTTTGCATCCGTTGGGCAGTGTGACAGGGCCTTTAATAAAGGTCATTCTAAGTTTGCTTGAAAATTACCATACTGTAAACTTAACAATTTTTTGCCATAATCTAAACAGTTAATATTGCATGAGACAAATAAGAATGATTTAGTGTTTTTAACACAATGATTCACCCAAAATGTTTTTTTACTTATAGTTACATGCAATGCACAAGACTGATATTGCAATAGTATAATTTAACTCATTATTTAATGATGTTAATTGCATAATTTAAATAATGTTCAGCATGAAACCCTTATTCTAATTAAGAATCTAACTCTGTACCTTATTTCCTACAAAATTTTCATTTTGTATTATCCCCAGAAACTAATCTACAAAATCACAAGGCTATGACACTCACCAATACAAAGTAAAGCTGTCTAAAGTGTCAGTAGCTAAAATAATTAAAGTTAATGCAGCAAATCTGAAATTGCTTATAATCATGCTTTGACATTATTTTGAAATAATTTAATTAAATGGATTTAATTAAACAGCTCTAGATATTTGTATTCATTTTTATTTGCAGACAAAACCATACAGACAAATAAAATAGCTTTTGTAATAGTGTAGGGATTATGTTTTTTGAAAAGCAGAAAAATATGATTTTATATCTGGAATCTAAGCATAGCTATTTACGTTCACTTGAACAGCCTTTCTCACAATGGTATTTTCCAGATGTGTTTGCAATGCAAATTGATGCCCAGGGCTGCTGGGCATTGATCGCACTGATGCCAAAATGACAACAAGCAAGTAGTGATTTCATCACACAAAGAAATTATTGTGTAGATGCTGAAACTAAGATTTATCGACCACATTTCTCAGAAATTTTTATCTTGAACATCCCAATTTAACTATTTAACTAAGCATATATGATAAACTCCACACCTCCAAAGAGTGACTCCACACCTCCAAAGAGTAATTTACTGACCTCCAATAATATAGTGTTAATTATGTCTTAATATTTTAAGTACATCTTTTTCCTGTGGCAAGAAAGAGGACCAGAAAGAAACATTCAAGTTATTATGTGATGATATATATGTGTAAACTTAGCCAGAGTTCAAACTTTTATTAAATTTCATTTACTTTTTTTCTCTTTATATTAGGTTTCTATAAGATTTAGCCAGATTATGGGCCAGCAAAATTATTATAATGATCTCACAGCAAAATAGTGGGTGTTACATTTCTAATAAGTCTATAACCTTCATGGATGAATTACTGAAAAGATAATTGAACTTAGAAATGGTATTTCCTAGACAGTCGAAGAAAGATTATCTATTCACATTGGTGAAGAAATAGTTGACTCTGGCATGTTATGGTATTGTTTGTTATGTAAATTATGTGTGGTGGAACTTTCCATGGAGATGCAAAGGATAAAGGCATCCATTTATCAAGGCCTTGAACCATTTACTATGTTTTCTACTTGTTGCACTTGCATCTCTGGGTCATAAATTAATTATTCATAACATCTTTATGATACTTTTAAAATCCTCCCCTTTAATTATACAATGTCTAACTCCTTCAGCCCTCAGGGTACCTGAATTCTTTGGCTGGAATCCCAGTGATCACTGTATTTTGCATACTAATAAAGTAAATGTATTTCAAAAAAAAAAAAAAAAATTCAAAGGCATTTGGTCCTTTTTAAAGGTGGGCACTTCTTCCACAACAATCATACCTTGTTCTGTAGGTTCCAGAAATTATGATGAAATGTGTCGATTTGATTATTAGAGATTTCCTCATCTGGAATATTTCTTTATCTAATATAGGTTTTTTTCAGAAGGATGAGAAAACTTATAACTATTTGTCGACCCATTATGTAAGGAAAGGAAAATTTATCAGTTTTTTAAAAAAATCATTTCAGCATCCATCCGAGGTAGATATTTTTTATGTTCAACTGATAAACTTATTTGATATTTGGGTAATTTCCCCCTTTTTGGACATAATATTTTTCTTTTTTTGCTTTCAGTGTTGGATGTCTGTTTTTCTGGTTTTTTTTTTCTGTTTTGCATTTTATTCTTGTTGATGATACATAAAAATAAAAATAACAAAAATGATGGTGAACCAGAAATTATCTGGATCATTCTTGCCCTGGGTGCAGCAAACTGTAACACAGACCAACAGCATTGTCCGGTCCAAAAGAATGCTAGCATCTGGAGTTACAACTCCAAAAGATTGCCAGATACAGGAACACACAACTAAACTGAGACACACCTATATATGGCAGGGTTAATAAGGAAAATTCTATTCAAGGAGATTTAGTCAAAAACATGGTATGCATGGGTTAAGGATAGGAGCTGCTGGTATTTAGGGGAAAATCTGGTTTCCATGCACCCTTGATTTAAAATTTCTGTTTGTAAATAGCAATAGCACTTAGACTTATATACTGCTTCAGTGTTTTTACAGCCCTCTCTAAGCAGTTACAGAGTCAGCATACTGCCCTAACAATATGGGTCCTCATTTTACCAACCTTGGAAGGATGGAAGGCTGAGTCAACCTCAAGCTGGTAAGACAAAAACTACCAAACTGCTAGCAGCCAGTAAAGCCCCTGTCACACAGCACCAACGGATGGAAAGAGGATGTAAAACAGAGAGAAACACTTGCCATCCGTTGGTTAACGCAATGCATCCGTTCTGTACTCACTGCGTCCGTTTTTCATACTCTCTATCCGTCCAGCATCCATCTATTGACATTTCATCCGCTCAAAAAGTTTTGAGCTGCACAAAACTTTTTGAGCAGATAAAGTATCCAACGCATCCGTTCTACATCCGCTACGCATATGGGGAACATCCGTTATACATCCATCGTCATCTGTTACGCATCCGCTATATCTGCTAGACATCCGCTGCGCATCCGCGCAACTCGCATCCGCGCAACTCGCATCCGCTCCAGCGGAAAACAGACACAGGGAGGAAGTGAAAGGACACGCAGCGTTAGTAGCACGGACTTAGAAAGGATGAAAATGGACGCAGCTCACGTACAAAACATTAAAATGGAAAAAACGTTTGTATAGGGGACGTATCTCGGGTATTTAGGATGTCTGCAGGATGCCTAGAGGATGCAAAAGGACACCTAGTGGAAAACCTATATTTCCTATAAAAAGAGGGAGAAATCACCTGGATCTCACTTTAAATCCAGCAGCCCTGCGGTGCAGACCTCTTCAGCCTTCATCTGCCTCTGGCTCTTCCACAGCATCCAGTCATCTCCACCATGGATCATCACACACTCCTTTTGATAGCCGCCATCATTCTACAACAGTGCAAAGCCTTCTACAGGCTCTTTCACCTGTTCTAAGCCAAGAAAAGGAGGCGTCCAAGAAGTGTCTGGGTCCAAAGATGGATTGCAAGAAGAGGTGAGTAAGGACTGTACAACAAGCTGATGGTGGAGCTGAGGAACGAAGACTCTCGTGCATTCCAGAACTTCATGAGGATGCCACCAGCCATGTTTGATGAAGTTGTGGAGTGGCTGAGACACAGGTTGACCAAGTAGAGCACCAACTTCTGGCCCAGCATGGACCCTGGACTTAAGGTGGCACTGACTCTGCGCCATCTGGCCTCAGGGACCACGTACAGAAGCATGCAGTACGCCTGGAGGGTGCCACACAACACCATCAGCATTGTGGTCAGAGAAGTGGTGCAGGCCATCATCGAAGAATACAAGGAGGAGCTCCTCCAGTACCCCTCCACTGAAGAAGGCTGGAAGAAAGTTGCAGAGCAGTGGTATCAGAAGTGGAACTTCCCCCACACCGTTGAAATCATAGATGGCAAGCACGTGGCCTGCAAAGCTCCAGCCAACTCAGGGTCCACTTATCACAATGACAAAGGCTCCTTCAGCATCATCCTCTTTGCCATGGTCGATGCTGACTACAAGTTCATGTACATCGATGCTTCAGGCAACGGGTCAGCTTCAGATGCCCAGGTATACAATGCCATTGACCTCAAGGAGGGGCTGGAACACAACCTCATCATGGGCTTCCCAGATCCAGACCCCCTGCCCAATGACACACAAGATGTGCCCTACTTCATCATGGGGGATGACGCCTTCTCTCTCACAACCTACCTCATGAAGCTCTACACTTCCAGATGCCTCACCCATGAAGAGAGGATGTCCAGGGAAAGGCAGGTGGTGGAGAACGCCTTTGGCATCCTGGCCAACAGGTTCCAGGTACTTCTCACCACCATGTAGCATTGCCCAGAGACTGTGAGGAACATCGTAGAAGCTTGCTGCATCCTGCACAATATCATGCGCACCCGCTACCCATTTTTGCAGAACAGGCTCATGGACCACCAACAAGGCAATGGGGACATGGAGCTTGGTGAATAGAGGCAAGGGTGAAACCTAATGGATACTGTGGATGTGCAAGGCCCCAATAGAGCTTCACGTGAAGGGAAGAAGCAGTGCAACCTCCTGAAACACTGGTGCAACTCCCCAGCTGGAGCAGTGGAGTATCAAGACAGGATGGTAGATGCTTAATGGATGCTTCCTTCAGCCTGTCTCATCACACGGATGAGATTGTGCCATGTATGTTGAGTGGCCCTACAATGGACAGGGCATTTAATAAAGAGTTGTGTTTATGTTGAAATGTGTGGATCAATGATGACATTTTTATTGATAATGAAGGGACATAGGTGTGGTACCTGGGAGGGTGGACCATACAGTCCCACTATGCTTGCACTGGAAGTTTATCTATCCCACAGCTATTACCTATCCCACAGGTATCCCTGCCCATCCCACTACTATGTTAACCCATCCCACAGCTATTACCCTTCTCACAGATGTCCCTGCCCATCCCACTGCTATCTTAACCAATCCCACAGCTATTACCCATCCCACAGGTATCCCTGCCCATCCCACTGCTATCCTTTCCCATCCCACAAGCATGCAAAGGCTTAAACCATTTCTAAAAGTTTCCACCAAGACTTTATTGACAAAAAGTACTGAACCAAGTGTGTGAAGTAAAGATAAACTTTACTAATAACAAACTGTAAAAGCAAAATGACCCATGAAAAGTGTCCCAAGCAAAGATAAAGTCAACAGGTCGCAACCCAGTCTCTGGCACTCTTCTCAGTCACTCTGAGGCATGCCCATAGTCTCAGGGGTGAAGGGTCCAGGTGCTGTGGAGGTGGCTACTGCTGGAGTGCTGGTCTGAAGCACCACTGGGGTGCCTGGCCCCGAGAGGACAACAGGGGATGGTGTGTTGAGAAAGCTCTCAGACAGCTGGCTCAGCCCCATGATGTTGAGAGCCCCTTCCTCCATGACATGGGGTGGCAGCCCCAATACCGATGTCAGATGTTCTGAGGCTGGGCTTGGCTGTGGGGTGGAGGAAGGAGGAGTGTGGTGGGGCTGTCTGGTCTACAGGTGAGCAAGGTGAGGCATGGGTGGCATCTGTGGCATGGGTGGCATCTGTGGCGTGGGTGGCATCGATGGCATCGGTGGCATCGATGGCATTGGTGGCATCGGTGGCATTCGATGAACCTGTGGCTGGAATGTGAAGGGCTGGCTGTGCTGCTGGAACTCCTGGTAGCCATCGCCTTGGTAGGTGAGGGCCTGTGGAAAGCCTTGGTAGGGCTGTGACATCACCTGGGGTGGAGGAGCAGACCTGGACTGGGTCGGAGCAGGTTCAGCTGGGCCTGGAGGGTTGTGCAGAAGACCGGTGATCCTGTCCTTGATCACCTGGTACCATGATTTGGACATGTGCATGAGGGTCTAGTTGACGTAGGTGAGGAAGGGCTTGCAGTTTGAGGATGGTATGTCGGTGTGTACCAGCTGAGAGAGGAGATCTACGCTTCTTTTGATGGTGTCCCTGATCTTCAGCAGGACAGTGTGGTTCTGCCCCTCCAGTCTGTCTCTCTGCCTGCTTTCTGTGGAGGTGGAGCTGGGGGTGGATGTGGGTTGGTCTCTGGTGGAAGTGCCCTTTCCTTGCTCCCACTGCATCAGGGGGTCCTCCACGCGCTCTGCCATGGGGAGTGCAGCTGTCGGGGGGTTCTCCGTCGTGGGATGCTCCACAGATACCTGCTTGGACACAGGAGCTGACTCTTGGCCAGAAGAGGAATGGCTCTCTGTGGGCTGCCTGAGAGAGAGGGTTGTCAGAGGGTCTGCTCCTCGGTGGCGGATCTCACCCTCCAACAAGCTGCACTTGGCCAATACATAGGTCTCCTGGTTGGTGAGCATGACCGCGGCTTGGCCAGATTTCTTGAGGTGCAGCTTCCCGTACCAGGTGTACATGTGCTTCCACCACCCGAGGAGGACCTCCGAAGCGTAGCCCAGGCTCTCCGCCTTCTCTCTCCAAGCAGCCTGCTTCCTCTTTGTGTCTCAATATAGAGCCTGTGTCCCTTTCGCCATAGATACTCATTCTCCCTCAGCCATTTGAGCACATCATCCTCATGTTCCTCTTCGATGGAGTATTGCCTCCTCTCCTGTTCTCACGTATGCCTCTTCCTCTCTCTGGCAGGGCCATCTGGGCCCTCATCAGAGGGGCTTTGAGGTTCTAGGGGCTGCTGCAGCACACTACCATCAGCAGCAGCAGCAGCAACAACAGTAGCAGCAAAAGCAGCACCAGCAGCACCAGCACAACCAGCAGCACCAGCAGCACCAGCAGCACCAGCAGCACCAGCAGCACCAGCAGCACCAGCAGCACCAGCAGCGCTAGCAGCACCAGCAGGACCAGGATCACCAGCAGCAGAGTAAGCACCAGCAGGACCAGCAGGACCAGGATCAGCAGCAGCAGAGTAAGCACCAGCAGGACCAGCAGGACCATGAGCACCAGCAGGACCAGGAGCAGCGCCAGCAGAGTAAGCACCAGTAGAAGCACCAGCACCAGGAGCAGCGCCAACAGAGTCAGCCCGAGCAGCAGAAGCACCAGCACCAGGAGCAGTGCCAGCAGAGTAAGCACCAGCAGAAGCACCAGCACCAGAAGAGTCAGCCCGAGCAGCAGAAGCCCCAGCAGAAGCAGAGTCAGGGCCAGGGGGTGGTATGGTGGCCCTGTCCTTCTTGTCAGGGCTGGCAGCAGATGGCACAGGCTTCCTCTTCTTCCCCATGGTTGTTGGCTGGAGATGTGTCTGGCAGCAGGTTTTTCCTCTGAATGGTGACCTGCTTGCGAGCTGCATCCCTTTATATCCACGGGGCAGATGCAATGCATCCTCCCCGCATGCGCAGTGAACACTTTGCATCCGCTAGGCATCCGCTAGGCATCCGCTAGCCTTCCGTGATGCATCCGCTGTATCCGCTAGGCATCCGCTAGGCATCCGCTACGCATCCTCTCCTTCTGCTGCGCGTCCACTTCGCTGTGCTCCCCCGGAAGCCCTGCGGATGTTCCATCCGCTTCCATCCGCTAGGCTTCCATGGAGCATCCGCTTTACATCCTGGCTATGTCCTCCCCCCGTCCGTTCCTTTCCGTTGTTGGTTGCTCTGTTTATGCAAATTCGGGGCACTTTTGAGAGAGGATAACAATGGATGGAAAATTTTCTTGTCCGTTGTGTCCTTTTTACATACTTTTTGCATCCGTCGGCCTATGTGACAGGCCCTTAATCAGCAGAAGTAGCCTACAGTACTACATTCTAACCACTGCGCCATCGCCACTCTTAAATTTTCGTCTTATTATTTGGTTTGATTTTTCTTTGGACTTCTTTCACTTTTCTGTGTTCCTTTGGTTGTGTCTTTTGGTGCATCTGTTTGTGTGAAAGTTGGCTTGGATTTACAACTTCACAAAATGCTTGACAGTTTAGTTATAATTTAACTAGATAAGAACTGTTCATGAGGACAGGCAATATGTTTGGCCATTAAAACAACCTAGAATAGGAATAGGACATTTTAAAAAAAGATAAGGAGGTTTTCTTTTTCAAATAAATAAATCTACAAGTGGGGAAAAAAACCCTTTTACAGTAAAAAGTGATGCTAGCTGTGCATTTATCAAACCTATACAGATTTTCACACATAGAAGTTTTATATTCCCCCACACACACACATTTCTTCCTGCACAGCTTCCAAAACATGGGATTTGGTGTTTTGTTTTGTTTTTTTAACTTATATGTCCTAGAATATTCAATTTCTTGGTAGTAATTGAATGCATGCTTTTGAACTGTGATTTGGGCTGGAGCTGGAACAAGTAATGGGAGCTCACCCATTCTTGTGGTACTACGGTCAGGAACCTTGGGTTTTTTTGAAGCATGATGGCTGTCTGAGCCACCCTGCTTTTAAAAGACTTCTTAATGAATTTAATTTTTAAAAGATTTTTTTAAATTAGCACTGGCAGTCATCAAGAGGGAAAAAACAAGCTTGGAAGCTTCTCTCAAGATCCAGTTGGCTTGCTTCACCCATTTCCTTCTTACCTAACTATGTTGGTCTCATCCCCCAAGACAATGGGAAGATAGCGCTATTATATTTCATCTGAAAAAACCCAGATGGCCATTAGATGGCAATGAGAAATTGACTACTCTAATTTTGAAGGGCTCTATCCAGATTTTTGCAACTTTATGCCAAAGGAAACAGAAATAGTTGACAAAAGATGAATTCACCAGTGGGTGGAAGAAAATGGTGGGCAAATATTTAAAAGCTTGGACAATGTAGCAGTGTTTTGATATGGTTATATAATTATACGCTATTTTTCTTTCTTTTCACAAACACTTTGTTTCATTAAGGACAGAAAACTCATATAGAGACAAACTTCTGAACCGAAGAAAACTCTTGAGTCAACATTTCTGTAGGCATTGCTGCTAAATCATAGAAATATTTAACCTTTCTGCCATGAAACTGTACCTGAAAATTGAATTTTGACTATTAGAGCAATATTTTCTATAGCATGCTTTTTCTTTCAGTTCAGCCTAACAGCTGACTTATGCCTGCATAGAGGTCCTACATAATGCTGGAAAAAAATGTCAGCATATTTCAGAAATTAAGAAGTTAACCCAAACCAAATTTTATGAGACAGCACAGTTTATCATATCACACTGATTGCAATCACTGTTTCAGTCTCCTTTCAAATTTGTAGGGAAACTTGTCAACATGACACACTACAATTTATTGTATTTATTTACTTAAAACATGTATATAGCTGCCCACATTTCAGCCAACTCTGGGCAGCTCCCAGTTAAAGACTAAAAGATGTATAAAGTCATTTTAAAAAACTATAAAATAACCCATAAAAACATAAAACAGCAAAAACAGCAAAAACCTAGTACCAACCCATGCTAATGTGCCATTATTTAATTTTCTCCCAATGTTTGGTGGAACAGCCAGATTTTTAAATCCTTATGGAAGGCTAAAATGGTTGAAGCTTTCCAAACTTCAAGAGGCAAGCTGTTGGCATGAGTTCTTATGGTAAAGGCATGCTTCCTAGTTCCCATTTAGATGGAAATATTTGATGGGAGAAACCAGGAGTGTGCCCACAATCAACATTTTCTTCATGTAATAGAATGAGCTTAATAACAACAACACAACAGCCACATTCTTATAAAGCCGTATTCATGCTGCATCAGTCTTACCCATTCTATTTTTAACTCTTCCTTATCAAGTGGGAAGATTGAAGACAGGCTTTACTAGTTTTCAGTAAGTATTTTGAAAGTTGTTTCCACTGAGATCCTCTTCTCACTGAGTGTCTGTGACCTGCTGCCCTTCCATATACATTTTCTTGATCTGCATAATAGAATTTAGGAAATTCTATAAATTAGCCCTACATTGACTAAGCAGAGTTTTATTCCCAAAATCTTTTATCACAATATCATTCTGACCATTGTTAAAAATGTAAATTACTAAAAATAATTATATCATCCTTATAATTACAATTACTACTTAGCAGAAATAGTGGGAAGATCGAATGTATTAATGTATGTATGTATTATTGAGCACATGGACAAGAAACATTCAGCTTTATATAAAATGTCTTGGCTCATTATCAGCTAGCTATGAAATACTCCCCAACTATGATCATATGATAATTTAATCTTCCAAAGAAATACCAATTTTTTTTTGCTAAAATTAAGTTCACTGTTACAATGATTAAACTCAGTCAAGCTGAATATAGCTGTCTACTCTTTCCAAATCTATTCTGGTTTCCTTTGGCAGACTGTTCACAAGTAATTGTTATCTGGGCTCTGTAACTGTATCTGCAGAATGAGATACTATGATGAAATTTTGTGTGGTTTTATTTCATATTGGCCATTTTAGTCCCATTGGGGTTCCATTTGTTTTGTGTTATCTTCTCTTTCCTATGCTCCCAGACTATTAGGCTGTTTTATCCTTGTGTTCACATGTATTATTTTGGAATCAATATGCCATTCCTTACGATGTGTGGAATAGTTTCATTTTATGCTATCAGGGCATATGCTGACACTGTGAAATATTTGTAACTAAAAAGATATAAAACTGAGCACTAGAGAAATAGGAAATATCTCAGTAGGGAAGAGGAAGTCTGTTCACGGAGTTCCTCAGTTGCTCCCCCTTTCCCTCCCCCTCTCTATCTCTATCTATCTATCTATCTATCTATCTATCTATCTATCTATCTATCT
>BLBF01000004.1:70465641-70531819 GCA_015471245.1 Laticauda colubrina | reverse complement strand
TCTATCTATCTATCTATCTATCTATCTATCTATCTATCTATCTATCTATCTATCTATCTCTCTATCTCTCTACACATACACATACATACACACATATGTACATACACACATACACCAACACATGTTCATGGGGTAGCTTGTATTAATATGAACTAGAGAAGAGAATACAGGGAGGGAGAATTCTGAAAGTTTCTATCTTCATTATCAATGAGAACTGTTCTGTCTTAGAAGGCCTTCTAGATTATGTAAATAACTCCAAGGCTCATAATATTCCAGTGTGTATATTATTGCAATTATAAACCTTCTGATTGGCTTACAACAGGGTCAGATCCCCAGATAGAAGTATAAGCACTTAAAAGACAAACCACTGTCATTAAATAACTAACTATAAAAAAGACAAAACATAACTAAGTACCCTGAAGTACTTTTCTAAACAGCAGATAAGTTGAAAATCAACAAATTCAGGAAGATGTACTGGGAAATAGTTTCCCAAGCCAGGAATACTGAAAATTTCAATAATCAACAACTTCCTAGTACAGAGTGTGGAAAATATAAAGTAATAGTGACAAATGCCAGGATAAGGAGACTATCAATTTTAAATTCAGAAAGGTATAATATTGGAGCAGTTTTCTCATCTACCAGAATGCAGTCAACTGTTCAAAGAGGTTTGAGACCTGAAGTACAATAAAAGTTCTTTTCCAGCCCTGCTGTGTCAAATTTCTAGGAGGTTTCTGCCAAATTGTAGTCAAGCTAAGCGGAGCCTGACACATGGATTAAAAATTAAATTGCTTTCGCTTGGTATGCCAGAACAGTATTATCACTGCCAAGTATGCACCCCAGAGAAAGACACTTCAGAGCCAGACTACCATTGAAAAAGCCCATTCCCATTTAACCACACATCACAGTTCAGCTGTTGGAAAATAGTGATGTGCATGTGTATGAATATCAGAAGAAAACATGATGAAAAAGACAATTAAATGGAAAAAGGGGACAAAAAGCAGGAAGATAAAGGCAAAAACAGTGGGTAAGAGATAAAAAGACAGAAAATTTAATAACAGTCTAGATCTACCTCTCCATAAATATATCTGTACAGATAGTCCTTACTTACCAACCATTCATATAATGATTATTCAAAGTTATGATGGCACTGAAATAATGATTTACAGCTATTCCTCACATTTAAAACTATTGTAGCATTCCTAGTATCACTGGATCATGATTTGGGCCCCTGGCAGCCATTCTGTATTTATACAGATCACAGCTTCCTGTGATCATATGATCACCATTTGCAACATGCCCAACCAGCTACCAACATGCAAATTCAAGGGAAAAACTGATAAGAGGTCACAAATCATGATCATGTGAAGACTTCTTTAATGACTGTAGGTGATTTGCTTAATGACCACAACCTGGAATGGCAGGATTGCCATCATTAAGTGATGCAGTCACATGAAACACTTAATGACCATTTTGCTTTGTGATGGAGTTGATAGCTCATTAACTGAGATCTGCCTGTACACTAAAAGGCATAAAGTATTCCAGAGCCCCTGGAAACAATACTGTGGATAATTAACATAAATAATACCAAAGGGGTAGCCCTTTATTATTCCATCTTTTATGTGTTGTGGTCCACAGGCAGCCTGAGGAGCTGGCAGCAGAGTCAGACAAGGGTGGAGGAACAAGGGCCAGTCCAGGAGTCTGGGGAGGACTTGGATGAGAGTTCTGTGTCGAATATAGAGATGGGGCCAGGGTCATCTGGGAGTTATGTTGACTCCAGAGCCTCCAGAATCTGAGAGCAGCGAAGCAGAGGAACAGGAGGAGCCTGTTAGCAATGCGTGTGTATGCAGAGCTGCCAGAAGGCAAGAACAGTTAAGACAAAAGGTTCTTTTTAAGTTAAGACACTATTTCAAAGATGGAGGCGTATAATTAGCAAGGCTAGTTATAATAACTAGTGAGGCTCTCTCTCTGATGGTCATTTGATCCCAAGTGTGTCCCTACCATTTCCCTTCCTGATTCAAATAAATAGTTGATCGTGGGAAGATTTGCTGTTCATCCCCAATCAAAAGAGACTCTGTTAGGTCGCCATCTGCATCAGTTATCAACAAAAATCACCCAATCCTGTGACTGAGGACCAGTTTCAGGATCGCTTGCCATTCTTGTGGCCAATCTGAAGGACCGTTTGTGCCGGGGATCCCAGAACTACTGTTTCCTTCAAAACACTGTAGCCCAGAGCCTGTTGGAGCCTTTCCCACATATAAAAACCTACAAAACCATCGCCTGCACCAGAGATCCCAAGGAGCCAAACTCCTAATTTCTAAAGCACTGCTGTAGCCCTAAACCCGTTGGAGCTTCGATCAATGGCAGAGTTCCAACTGCCAAACTTCCAACGGCTAAGAGCCTGATCCTGGAGCATTAACCTTCCAGTAAAACTGCTGCCCAAACTGCCGCCTATATCATCAATCATCTGTGATTGTCAAATCCCACATCTGAGGTCCTGATCTCAGAGTGCAGCCCTGCTAATTCACACAGTAGCCTAATTTCTAAAATCGCTGACCAGAGACAAGGTGATCCGTGAGAAGACAGACCTAATTCCTAAGATCGCTAGCTGATGTTCTGAAGTAATGAGTGAAGATTAACCTTCTGCCAAAAGACTTTCATAGTTATCTTCAGCCTAATATATGCCCGAAGACAAGAAGATCCATGTGACGGCAGATCTGGTTCCCAAAAATCACTAACTGAAGATCTGAAGAAACGAGTAAAGAGTAACTTTCTGCCAAAAGACTTTCATCTATACTTCCAACCTAATATATGCCATCTTCCTATTCGCCCCAGGACCATCCAAACTAAATCTTCTCCTCTTTCTCCCATTATTCTCTTCCTGCCCTAATTTTGCCCAATATAACTCTGTTTGATTAATTAACTTACTAAATGATTAATTAATTTTTACAATTATTTATCATTAGTGAGTAATATATTATTATAGATTATCATAGACTAGTTGTTATTGATTAATTTGCTTAACTATTTTGAATATTAGTATGATTAGTATGTTTAGTGCCAATTAATGATTAGGACAATTAATTGACTAGTGTGTTTATTGATTAGTGTAATTAATTATTAGGGTGCTTATTGATTAGTTAAATTAATTGACTAGTGTGATTAGTGTAATAGGCTGTTTGGCACAATATTACTTTATTGATTACCACAATACCTTGTTTGATTGAACAACCTAATCATCAAACCATCTCAACAAACCCACCATGCCAGGAAAACAATCCAATGTCAAACCTCAACCTAAAAAGAAAGAAACCCCTACTAAAGAACCTCAGGACTCTTGCTCTTGCCTTATTTGTAAGGAATCTTTAAAGGAGAATGAAGATTACATCAAATGTTCTCTTTGTAACAATTACGCTCACCATAATTGCTTAGGATTACCCAAGCAAATGGCTCTGTTCCTAAAAACATCTGCCAATGCTTTTTCATATTTCTATCTGCCATGCAGACCCAAACTAGAAAAATACATTACCCTGTTTGAAAGAGTCGATACCACTGAAACACGTATAACATCCCTTGACATCATTGTAGCACCCCTGGAGACTATACAAACTAGATTGGCAAACCTTGAAAAAAAAGAGACAGCACTAAAAAATGAACATCAAACATCTACAGATGATAGCTCTACTCAACAACCACAACCAAAACCCAATCCACAAAAAACAACAAATCCTACAAATATTGATATCCCCATCCTCATCAAAGAAGCTGTTGAGCGTGAACGGAAGTGACCAAATGCCATCTTATTTTGTCTCAAGGTCAATGACAATGATGACATTTCTTATGTTCGAAACATCATCAGAGAAAATCAAGCATCAACCATCTCCCCTGAAGAAATACTTGATATTTCCTGTGTTGGTCCTGAGCTTAAAAACAAAGATGGTTTCATGATCCCACGCCTCTGCAGGGTTGTTTGCAAAAACAAAACAAGCAAACACAAATTCATTTTCTCAATAAATTCACTTGCAAAGAACAACAACAACCATAAGAACCTTCATTCTCGCCCTGATCTAACCTTTCAGCAACGTGTATGATCCTAGGAGCTACGTTCTGAGCTCAAAACATTACATGAATTAGGCAATAAAAATCTATATATTGATTACCGTGCTGACTGTATCAAAAGCAACAGCCTCAACCCAGATCATAATATCCATCACCCAAACATCCAACATTAAAGATGCACTCCCCTTACTTCCTCCAAACCCACTACTTCATATCTTAAATGTAAACTATTGAATGCAAGAAGCTTCACAAATAAAATGCATGAATTCCTCATCCTTCTAAGCTCAATGAACTTAGACATGTCTCTATGAGACATGGTTAAATGCATCTTTCCCAGACTCCATTACCACTACAAGAGAATATCAAGTTTTTCAGTTAGATCGCGAAATCCGTAGAGGTGGTGAAGTTGCTATATTCTATAAAAAGTCTCTAAATCTAAAAAATATCCAAATTATACAAGAGCTTGCTCTTCCCAAGACCATCATCTGGGAACTGTCCTTAAAGATCTTAATCTGCTTCTTACTTTGCTATCATGCCCCTGACTGTGATATAATTCAAGCAAACAAGCTAACTTCACTAATGACATGGGCTGCCTCCTGCCCACACCCTGTCATTTTTCTTGGTGACCTCTGTTAGGGATAACATTGTTCACCCTAACTGGTTTAGGTGAAATAATAACTATGAATCATAGTTAGTGTATGCAGCTTTAACTGTGGAAATAGCAATTAAAGGAGTGGCTATGAAAACAATATAAAAGTAGCAAGACTACGGCTTGCTCACTCTCTCTGGCTTTGATGATCCCTGATTACTGCTTGGAATCAAGACTGCATTGCTTGAACGGGAGAGACAACAAAGGACTGATTTTTATGTGAACTGACATAGGATATTCTACATGGACTTTGCTAACTGAATACCCCTGAATGGACTGACTACATGGTAAATGAATATTGGACTGTTATTTGACTATGCTATTAACTTATAATGAAATAAAATATATTCTTGATAGCACAAGCGTATCTGTTATTTTTACTGTATGTTAATAAACATACAAGCTTAGCTCACTCATTTATCTGTGTGCCTATCTGACTAACGCTGCACATTCTGTTTAGCTTGTCTACCTAACCCTGGTTGGGGAACCCAGGCTAAACAACCTCAACTTACTTCTTTTAAATTGGACACTAAATAAATGTATATCTGAACCCATTCATACAACCCTGTACAATGCCGTTACCACACTGGAACAACTAGTAACCAACAATACTAGAACTAACAACTGCCTCGATCTCATCTTCTGCAACAGTTTGAATTCAATTTATGGAATACAAATTAATGAACCATTTTCCAACAGTGATCACAGAATGATTGACTTTTGTCTCAACATATGTCCTCACAAAAATCACCATAACAACAGGATCCTCAATTATAACTTCAAAAAGGGCAACTATGATCTTATAGACAAAATCTCTCATCTCTTTTTTGGCAAATTCTATTCACTGCTGAAGACCATTACAACATATTTTTACTTGAAGTCAAAAGAGCCATCAAACTATATATACCATTAACAACTCCCAAAACCAAATTACCAAAAAAACCCAAAAACAAATTACCCATAACAATAAAAGCTCGAATAAAGCTCGAATCCAAAAAAACCAAAAACAAATTACCTATAACAATAAGGAAGCTCAAATCCAAAAGAAATCCCTTTGGTGGAAAAACAAATCTGGTCACGTTGCCAACTTTAAAAGCTGACACAAAAAATTATGCCACCAGATAAAGACTGAATGCACCAATCATCAACTAAACAAGAGGAAAACCTTTTATGCACCAATTCTACCCACGCTTTCTACAATTTTGTAAACAACAAACTAAAAGATTCAAGGTCTGTCCTACCCCTAAAAGAACCATATGGTAAAGACTGCAATGATGACACCATTAAAGCCAACCTCTTTAACACATTCTTTGGCTCAGTATCTGTAAACAGCAATGGGTCATGTACAGTATTTCCTAGTCAAAACACAGAAACTACAATGATCTAATGCATATCGATTTTACAGAACACAATATTGAAAAAGCATTATGCAATCTAAAACCATCTTTCCTTATTGGACCGGAGGGAGTTTGTGCCTACTTCTTTAAAAAGCTATCCATTGCCATAGCCAAACTTTAAGCATAATCTTTGAAAAATCCTTCAAGACCAGCTCCTTGCCAAACTTATGGTCACTGGCCACGGTCATCCCCAACTTCAAAAAGGGAGACCCATCCTAGTTGAAAATTACAGATCAATCTCTTTATGCTGCATCACCTGTAAAGTCATGGAATCAATTATTAACCAATCCATTATCCTCCACTTAGAGACAAACAACCTACTCTCTAACAAACAGTTTGGTTTCAGAAGGAAACTGTCCTGTAACCTGCAACTTTTACACAGTAAAAACATATGGATTACACAACTTGATCAGATCAAAGCAATTGACACAATTTACATAGATTTCTGTAAAGCCTTTGATTCAGTGGTACACAACAAACTACTCCTAAAACTAAGGTCTTATGGTATCTCTGGACACCTGCATAACTGGATAGAAGCATTCCTGTCAAACAGGCAACAAATGGTCAAAATTGGAAGCATCCTATCAAATCCTGTACCTGTCAACAGTGGTGTCTCCCAAGGCAGTGTTCTCGGACCAACTCTTCACGCTCTATGTTAATGAATATAACATAGTGTAACCACATAGAAAGTTATATGAGAGATGATGGCCTGTTTTAAAAAAATTCGGACACACTCACATCACTTTGCTATGATCATTGAGTTGCATAGGAAAGCATCTGAAGCTATAGTCTCTATTGATGGTTTGGCAATTAAATTATTTCCCAAAACTCTGTGATTATATTAAGAGCAACTGCGTTCTTTTTGCTGATGATGTAAAGCTATTCAATACCACAGACAATACTGTTACCTTTCAAAAAGACCTGGACTATGTGTCAGAATGGTCAAACAAATGGCAACTTCAAATCTCAACAAATAAATGCTCTATCTTACATATTGGCAAAAAAAATTCAGAAAAGAAAATACAAGCTGAATAGTGAAGACCTTGTTGATGACAAAAAACTTTTTTAAGGACCTTGGAGTACTCATCTCAAATGATCTAAGTGCTAGAACCCACTGTAACTACATAGCCAAAAAGGCATTAAGAGTTGTTAACCTAATCATGCGTAGCTTTTTCTCCGGTAATATCAATCTACTAACTAGAGCATATAAAAGTTTTGCTAGACCAATACTTGAATACAGCTCATCAGTCTGGAACCCATATTACATATCTGATAGTAATACAATTGAGAAAGTCCAGAAATATTTTACAAGAAGAATCTTCCAGTTCTCTACTCATAGCAGAATACCTTATTGAAATTATTGAACACCAGACTTGAAATTTTAGACCTAGACAACTTAGAACTATGCCGCCTTCAGTTCGATCTAAGTATAATATATAAAATTATATATTGCAATCCTACCTATCAATGAATACTTCAGCTTCAACCAAAACAATACAAGAGCACAAAATAGATACAAACTAAAGATAAACCGCACCAAACTTGATTGCAGGAAATACGACTTCAGCAACAGAGTAGTCAATATCTGAAATACTCTACCTGACTCTGTGGTTTCTTCCCCAAACTCCAAAATCTTCAACATTAGACTGTCTACTATTGACCTCATCCCTTTCCTAAGAGGTCTGTAGGGGGTGTATTTTTTTCTTATTTGTATCCATTTCATTTATATTTATAACCATGTTTATACTTATACCTGTTATCTAATAATTGTTTGACAAAATTAATAAATAAAAAAATAAAAAGGGGCAACTTGGGAGTAAGGCTTGGAGGTGATTGGCCTCCTATGGAACATAAAAAAGGAGCAGAGGGACATGAACCTTTGCAAGAAGCAAGTTTGTTCATACTGGTCTGTTTGAAACCTGAAGCTCTGTGTTGAATTTTTGCTGCGTTTGGTCTTGTACAACTAATTGGCAATGTAGTCATTGGCAGCATTTCAAGGAAGATAAAGGTGAGTGCTTATCAGCCTCATCCCGACTTTGACAGACTTTTGTGGGACTATTTACAAACTGTTTGAGATTCATTATGGGCTGTAAATAACTATAATTCACAGCCGTTGAAATAAAATAAAAGGGTTTTGGGGCTAATGTGTGTTTATTAATGTCTCAAGAAGCCTTGGTCAGAACATTATGGACCTAATGGCAGAAGAATAGAGATGGAAATTAGGACATGAGATAATCCTTCCTATATTCCACCACAGAAGTAACATCTTGGAAGAGGATGAGGTATCCAACCTTGTTCTGTATAAATATAGTAGACTCCAAATAACTCATTCTGATTGGATACTAAAAACTAATGGGGATAGGTTCAAAAGGAACCAATCCCCGAAGCCGCACAAAGGCGGCAAAATCAAATGAATGTCATTGGCTAAAAGCCAGCAGACAGAAAAGTATAAAAGGGCTGTCGCGGCTTGAGCCAATGTTCCGTTTTGCAACTGTTCTTGAAATAAAGACTTTGTTGTTGGAACCCGGTCTACCTCGCGTTTTTCTGGATGGAACAAACCTCACCATGGAAGAAGAACCTTTGAAGATGCTCTTAGAGTATAGTAGAAATATAAAGAGAAAGTACTATATATTTAATCTAAGAAGATTAATGTCAGAATCTTGAACTGAAATTGGAGATGAATTGGAAACTACTGAAAATTATGTAATAATAGCATAATAAATTAATACTATAAATGCATTTCCATATCATCTTCAAGGACAGTCCCCTTAAGATAATTCAATAATTTAAATAAGAAGCTTTCAGGGCACAGTGTATCCTAAGGAAGCTAGGTCTATCCAAGCGGGCCTGTAACTGGTGAACCAAACCTAAGAAAAAGAATGTATTATTGCACTTATGCTTGGAAAAGTACCTCCAAGCTAGAAATTAATTCTAAAGAAGAAGGGCAGCCCATGTCAGGGCAAGCAGAACACCATTCATTTGGAAGATAAACCATACTTCACACACCACTATCTTGTTCAGACTTATTAGCCCTTATCCACTCCATTATTGTAGCTAGACATTGATTCAGCATTTCTAACTGTTTTAACTTTACTCTTAATAAAGAAACACAAAATAACTATGTTTGAGTTATAGCCAGTGGAATTTCACCAATAATGTTCTGCTTTGGAGGGGGTGAAAACAGCAATGTTTTATTACTATTGACAACATAGCCATTTTTATTTTCCCTATTTTGTATCAGTGAAAATGTTGAAAATAGCAATCAGGAAGAGGGAAAAATGTTGAATCTGTATGGCTTCAGAGAGAGATGGACATCTATATCCATCCTTGCACTGGTAGTGGCAGTCCTTGGATATCTGGTTTATTATTTCTGCAGCCTAAGGATCCAAAAAAATCTGCACACTTCTCATTTGGGGGGAAATTTTGCCAAAATGCTGGAACTGAAGACATTGTCTTAACAAACATCAGATCAGCATGATAGCAGATAAGAGAAAAGAATATGCCTATGACTTTTTAAAATGAGACTTAAATCAATACATACAAAATGGCATTCTGCATTATTTCCAAGAGCAGAACAAGAATGTTTCTACATATTTATTTAGGAGATGAGCTTCACTAGAGGGAGACTTTATCTGACTTTCTTAATTCAATATAACTTTTCTACTCTAAGGAAGAAGTTATCCTTTTCTACTATATCACTTTCCATTAAAAGTTGTTTTAAAAATTTGAGGTCCTTCCAAAGCTGCATTCTGTGATCATTTCTGCACTAGTGAAAGTATCACTCAGCCCTCAATGAAGCCTTACTAGTGGAATTACTAGTGTGACATATGGGTGCCATTAAGGAAAAAGCAAAAAATGCAATCTCTATCCAATTTTATATGTAAGCACTTTATAATCAAAGCTTTTTCAATCATAGCAAGAACTGTAGACTTATTTTTGTTTGTGGGTGGTTTTTTTTAAATGAATTGCAGTATAATAAAATGATATTATTACATGCTCTGTAAACTATCTATCTTCCAAGCTTCTCAATTATTGGATTGAGTACCTGCCTACATTCTTATCAATCATAGTTGACAGCTGTCTATTTTCATTAACTTAAGATAGTCAATCATGCCATCATATTCTTTGTTCCAAAAAGATAAACATCAATGTATTTGCCATTATTGAAAAAGAAAAGGTCAGTTAATATATTAATAAATAAATCTTATCACAGTGAATGTCAACTTTATTTATTACTGTACCTCAGTAAACAGCTTAGGGATTTAAAATCTATTCACTATACTTCTAAAGTCAGCTACAGGTTCTGCTCTCAGTGGCCTTTCACAAGTCATTTCATACCTCTTAGCTGTGAAACTGTCAAATTGTGTTAGCTTATCAATGTTTCTCTGTGTATTTGTCAGATGCAACTAAAACTGGCTAGTTAGAGAATTATTCAGTGTATGAGAATTAGTTGGGCAACATATATATGCATTTTTAAGAATTATTTTTAGGAAGTCATATTTTAGAATTATATTCTTAATTCTCATTGAGAGAGTAGCAATACCAAGACCTCCTTGACTGATTCTGAAAAGAGTTAAGCTGGTTAGGACATTTCTCATTTCAGAATTGAAGCCTGAATCCTCTTAGTCAAACTGCAGGATGCCTTGTCCTCTTATCTGCCATCCTTCATTGAAAATTCAAATTTCACAAAGGCTTTTATTCAGAATCATATTGTTGTCAGAAGGGCCAGAATGAAAAAATAAGTATCATTTCTATGAAGAATTGGAAGTCTTTTTCTTTTCATCAAGAGACAATGTTGTTTGCCAGATTGATCTATCAGACAGCAAGACTTTGTACAGAGAAGAGAGAGTTGTCAAATTTTTGTGTTTGGAAGATTCTTATACCAAGCTGAGGGCCTTTTGGCCCTCACTCATACTTTGCCTGAAAGCTCAAACCTTGTGTGAGGAAAGTTCAGACTGAGTTTGAATAGGGTTCCAGCTATACATGCACAATTCTGATGGATTTTCCTTGGACAAATTGACCAAAATAGAAGCAAACTCTAATAGTTTGCTTGACCGACATATAAATTGGATCACTGTCAGAATTTTCTCTCACTCTACCTGGGAAAGATAGGCTTTATCTAAATAAAACAAAGAGAAAAGGCCAGGATATGATTTGATAGGGTTCTGATTTTTTTGCATGTGTGTATATGTGTGTGTATTTCTACATTTGCCTGTGTTTGTAGGAATTCAATATTTTCCATGCTACATTTTGATAGGATGGAAAACATTGAATTCCTATACACCTAAAACATTAGTAGACTTACTGAATGGATTCCGTATGTCCTCTTCTGGAAGTCCAGGGACTAAATAATCAGGACATTAATAACAGGATATTTTCTATATCAAAGATTTATCCTTTCATCATTCTGTTCCCAATGTGGTTATCCCAATATTTTTTTCATTTCATTTTCTAGCAACTGGTGTTTTGATCATACTCATTCTAAAACCTAGACTGGTACCCTTCTGGTAGGGAATTTGTTCAAGGTATGCACTTTTATTGAGTGGTCTACTAATGGTCAGCCAATACACAGGCTAGGTAGTATTTTATAAATTAATAAATGCAACATATGAATGTTTTAAGATATGAGAGGAGATTACAGAAATTATCAGTAAAAAATCTGGCAGTGATGACACATGAGTTCCTTGTAAAATGACTAAGAAAAGGATGGTAGTTAACTGTCTAGAAGCTAATAAAGAGGCAGGTGATTCTTGCCCTTAGTGCTTTGTACTACATTAATCTTGCTTAATTTAAGCCCATGTCCCACTACACCAATGGATGCAAAGAGGATGTAAAATGGACAAAAAAGCTTGCCATCCATTGGAAAACGCGATGCACCCGTTGTGTACTAACTGCATACATGTTTCATACGCTCTATCCGTCGAGCATCCATCCACTGAGATTTCATCCACGCAAGAAGTTTTGAGCTACACAAAACTTTTTCAGCGGATGAACTTTCCACCGCGTACGATGTACATCCACGACACATACGGGCAACAGACATTCTACGTCCGTTGTCATCTGTTAAATGTCCGCTGTATCCTCTCGGCATCCTCTGGACCTCCTCGCAAGTCACATCCGCTCCAGCTGAAAATGGAAAGAGGGAGGAAGTGAAAGGTACACGGAACGTCCACACAGCATTAGTAGCACGGACATAAAAAGGATGTAAGCGGATGCAGCTCGGATATAAAGCATTAAAACAGACAAAATGTTTGTATATAGGATGTATCTCGGATATTTAGGATGTCTGGAGTATGCCTAGAGTGTGTGGAAGGACACCTAGCAGAAAACCAATATTTCCTATAAAAAGGGGGAGGAAATCACCTGGATCTCACTATCAGTCCAGCAGCCGTGGTGTACAGAACTCTTCACCCTTGGTCTTGCTCTTCCACATCATCCATTGATCTCCACCATGGATCATACCACAGTCTTTATGGTAACTGCGATCATTCAACACCAGAACCAAGCCATATGTGTGGCAGCTGGGAGGTTGGACCATACAGTCCCACTATGCTTGCACTGGAGGTTTATCTATCCCACAGCTATCCTCACCCATCCCACAACTATTATTACCTATCCCACAGCTATCCTTACCCATCCCACAACTATCCTTACCCATCCCATAAGCATGCAAAGGCTTAAACATTTTTTCAAAGTTTTCACCAACACTTTATTAAGTAAATAAAAAGAACCAAGTGTGTGAAGCAAAGATAACCTTTATTAATAACTGTCTTAAGTAAACTGTATGACTTTATTAAAAGAGCAAAATGAATCAAATAAAGTGTCTTTAAGCAAAGATAAAGTGAACAGGTAACAACTCAGTCTCTGGCACTATTTTCAGTCACTCTGAGGCATGTCCATGGTCTCAGCTGTCAAGCGGCCAGGGACTGTGGAGGTGGCTGTGGCTGGAGTGCTGGTCTGAGGCACCATTGAGGGGCTTGGCCCCGAGAGTACAACAGGGGATGGTGTGTTCAGGAAGCTCTCAGACAGCTGACTCAGTCCCATGTGGTTGAGAGGCCCTTCCTAAAGGACTTGGGATGTGAGGCCCAAGACTAAAGACAGATTGTCTGTTGAGGGACTTGGCTGTGGGGTGGAGGAAGGAGGAGTGTAGTGGGGCTGTCTGAACTGCAGCTGGGTGAGGAGTGGCGTCTGTGGCATCCGATGAACCTGGGCCTGGACTGGGAAGTTCTGCTTCTGCTGTGGGAAGTCCTGGTACTCGTAGCCTTGGTAGGTGAGGGGCTGTTGAAAGCCATGGAAGGACTGTGACATCGCCTGGGGTGGAGGAGCAGACCTGGACTGGGTCGGAGCAGGTTCAGCTGGGCCTGGAGGGTTGTGCAGAAGTGCTGTGATCTTCTGATTCATCACCTGGTACTGGGCCTCGGGCTGGTCCATGAGGGTCTGGCTCACGTACGTGATGAAGGGCTTGCGGTTTGAGGATGGTATGTCGCTGTGGACCAGCTGAGAGAGAAGATCTATGCTGGTTTTGATTGTGTCCCTGATCTTTAGCAGGACAGTGTGGCTCTGGCCCTCCAGTCTGCCTCTGTCTCTCTGCCTGCTTTCTGTGGAGGTGGAGCTGGGGGTGGGGGTGGGTTGGTCTCTGATGGCTGCCGCTTCTTGATCCATTTGTGACAGGGGATCCTCCACGTCCTCTGGCATGGGGAGTGCAGCTGTCGGGGGGGGGTCTCTGCCATGGGGCCCTCCGAAGACACCTGCCTGGATAGGGCAGCTGGCTCCTGGCTGGAAGAGGACTGGCTGTCTGTGGGCTGTCTGAGGGAGGGGGTTGTCAGAGGGGCTGCTCCTCAGTGGCGGACCTCACCCTCCAGGAAACTGCACTTGGCCATGACATACATCTCCTGGTCAGTGAGCTTGACAGCGGCCTGCCCAGATTTCTTCAGGTGTAGCTTGCCATACCAGGTGTGCATGTGCTTCCACCATCCAAGGTGTAGGTCTGAAGTGTAGCCCAGGTTCTCTGCCTTGTCTCTCCAAGCTCTCCAGGCTTCTTCTTGGTGTTGCGATACAGTCTGTGGCCCTTTCTCCAGAGGTACTCGTTCTCCCTCAGGCATTCCAGCACCTCCTCCTCATGCTCCTTGGAAAGGGTGAACTGTTTCCTCTCTCCCTTCTCCTTCCCTTGCCTCTTCCTTCATCTGGCAGGGGCTTGAGCAGCAGGGCCTTCAGGGGCTTGAGCAGCAGGGCTTTGAGGGCCTTGGGGCTGGTCCACCATAGCAGCAACACCAGCAGCAGCAGCAGCAGCAGGAGAAGCACCAGCAGCACCAGCAGGAGAAGTAGCAGCAGCACCACCAGCAGCACCAGCAGGAGAAGCAGGAGAAGCACCACCAGCAGCAGCAGCAGCAGCAGCAGGAGAAGCACCACCACCAGCAGCAGCAGCAGCAGAAGCACCAGCAGCTTCAGAGTCAGTACCAGGGGTGGAATGATGGTTCTGTCCTTCTTGCCAGGGCTGGCAGGAGTAGGCACAGGCTTCCTCTTCTTCCCTGACTGACGAACCATGGTGTTATTCAAAGATGTCTGTGGCACCACATCTTTCATCTGAATGCTGACTGCTTGCAAGCTGCATCCTTTTATATCTGCAGAGATGACGCATTTCATTCTCCCTGCATGCGCAGTGAATGCTTTGTATCTGCTATGCATTCACTACGCATCCGCTATGTATCCTATAGGCATCTGTGATGCATCCGCGTCATCCGCTATGCATCCGCTCCTTCCACTATGCGTCCACGTTGCAATTCTCCCCCAGAAGCCCTTCGGATGTGTCATCCGCTTCCATCCGCTAGGCTTCCTACAAACATCTATTTAACATCCTCGCTACATACTACCCCCATCCGTTCCTTTCCATTGTTTTCCATTCTGTTTATGCAAATTTGGGGTACTTTTTGGAGCGGATAACAACAGATGAAGCCACCCCCGAAATTTTGCTTGTCCGCTGTGTCCTTTTTGTGTCCATCGGCCAGTGGGACCTAGCCTTAAGTCCTTTGTCACCCCCAGTCTGATTAGATTATATTTCCTATTACCACCAGAAAATATGACTATCTGATGAACCAGAGAGCTCTAGAATTGTCCCTTCTTCCTTAATTCAAACTGTATTCCACTAAATGTCATTAAATATTAACTTCAATTACACTTAATTAGCATTGTCAATGTTGTGGCTAGTTGGGCAATTCTGGGAGTTGAAGTCTACAAGTCTTAAGATTGTCAAAGTTGGATATCGCTGATGTAAATAACAGGGCAACATAGAAACTAGAAAAGTCATTACTTTTTTAATGTTTACTTCTATATATACAGCAACAGTGCAGATCATTTTTCAACCAAATCCTGGGGACTGTTTTGGTTAGCTACATTCCATTTGTGAAAGGCCAAACTTAAACTAGATGAAGTTCTAATGCCTAATTAAACAATTGGGAAATTCTCTCTGATTTATTCTCAAGTTGCCATTTTAAGATTATAATTTCAAATTCTTCTGCTTTTTCTCCTTTTTACCCCCTGCGCAATATAAAACCATTTACAGAATGATTTCTGTTATTTTTGCAGAATGTTAGGAAAAAATGCTATTTTACAGTGCAATGCTGCACATGCCTATTTGGATAGATTTAGTGAGGTTTAGTTAGACTTATTCCCTGATAACTGCATTCTTCCTAACAGAATCTAACAGAACAAATATAATTATACAACACTGATTATATTTTAACCTTGGCAGCATCGTCCGGAAAAAGAAAATAAAACTCTTTGTCTCTATATTCCCTTCCCCCTCTGTTATCATGATCATGTTTTTTTGACAGGTTCAGGGTGTCGTTTTGGGGTCTGCTATTAACTATTGGCTTAAAGTGATGTAATATAATGTCTTCATAATTTGTAGTTCATGTGACATCCAAGACTACAGACCATTCTGCTTACTCAGAAGTTCCTTTGCTTCTCCTAGCCAACACCTTCCTGATATTTTTGGAATCACCAGAAATATATTGCAGGTGGGGTTGACTGGATAAAGTAGGTAATTTAGCATTCTTAGCATTATCAGGTCACATATGCCCAGGTTTGCTGCAAAAAGCATGTGCTTTTAACAACAAGCAGAAAATAAATTTCTCCCATGGTAAAAGACACATAAAAAAGCCAGATAACCAGAAAAAGGACATTGGGGAATGAAAGGAAGAAAGCCTGAGAGAAATAATACAAAGCTACTTGT
Organism: Laticauda colubrina; assembly: GCA_015471245.1. Lineage (NCBI taxonomy): Eukaryota > Metazoa > Chordata > Lepidosauria > Squamata > Elapidae > Laticauda > Laticauda colubrina. The sequence goes on along the minus strand of BLBF01000004.1, from coordinate 70,515,486 downwards.
GGTGGAACCTGTTGATGCTTAACTATTTAACTGTGAAGAGGAACCAATGTTAGACAGAGAGTAGCGAGGGACATATTTTGAGGTGACATAGTATGAAGGAACCAGAAGGGAGGAGTGAAGAAAAAGAAAGCAGTTTGTGTGCAGAGAACTCACATGTTAGGAGTATTATTACAAAATACGACATGGTGTCAGAAGTTCTGTAACACAGTAACTGAACAACGAGGTCTACCCAAAAGAGGAAAATGAGTGGCAGTGGAGATGAGCAGAATGAGGAAGGAGTTAGCAGAATGGCTAGCACACCCAGCGCTACTTTTAACATCCAACCACCGGAGCCTTTTGATTTTTCCAAACCAAATGAGTGGACAAAATGGATAGGGCGATTCGAGAGATTTAGGCAAGCAAGCAATCTCGCATAAGCTCCAAAGAAAATCAGGTGAACACTTTGATTTACTGTATGGGAGACGAAGCAGAAGATGTTCTGCGTGGCCTGAAACTCAGTGAAGCTGATCAGCGTCAGTATACTAAAGTTAAGAGATGGCTTTCAGTCATTCTTTGTAGTAAAAAAGAACATTGTGTATGAGCATGTAAGATTTAATATGTGCAAACAAGAAGCAAATGAGACAGTTGATGCATTTGTCACAGCGCTGTATGCATTAGCAGAACACTGTAACAATGGAGCACTACATGACGACCTCATCAGAGACAGGATTGTAGTAGGCTTGGTCGATACACAGCTATCAGAATGCATGCAAATGGAAAAAGACCTAGACCTGGATTAAGCTATTAATATGGCAAGACAGTTAGAGGAGATTAAAAAACAGCAAACCACATTGAGAAGTGATGCTAGTGCTGTAAACCTAAAGGATGTGAACTCTTTGGACAGACTGTTTAAAGGCAGGTATCAGAAAGAAAAGCAAAAATTCAGCAGATCAAAGAATGATGGAACAAAGCCTCTAAGCAGGCAGAACAAAAACACTAAAGACCCTCAGTGTCACAAATACGGTGGCATGCTTCACCCTAGACAGGAATGTCCTGCTAAGGATGCTAAATGCCATACATGTGGGAAAAAGGGTCACTATCAATGTGTATGTTTTGCAAGCAAGGCTGTGCATGGCATTGGGGAAGAGGAGAGAAGCTTCTTTCTCGGCTCTGTGACATCACATGCTGATCCATGGACTGTGGAAATCAGAATGATGGATAAAGACATCATGTTCAAGTTGGATACTGGAGCAGATGTCACTATTGTTTCACAGAAGAATTTTGCAAACATTTTTCACAACACACAAGTGCCGGTGCTGCAAAAAGCAGAGAGACCTCTACTGGGTCCAGGGAGAATTCCACTGGAAGTGATGGGGTTTGCCAAACTACAGCTAAAGAAAGGAGCAAAAAAAATTACAGAGAAGGTGTATGGGGTCAAAAACATGAGTATGCCTTTGCTGGGACTGCCAGCTATTGTAGCTCTTGGTCTGTTGGTTCATGTGGACACGATTGACATGGAAAACCTGAAGTCAAGCTACTCTAAGTTATGCAATGGCCTATAGAAGGTTCAGCAACCTTATTGTATTAAGTTCAAACCTGATGCTATGCCTTTCTCTTTGAACACCCCAAGGAGGATTCTCCTACCATTGACAGGGAAAATCAAAGATGAGCTTCAACGCATGGAATACTTGGGAGTAATCACTCATGTGGAAGACCCTGTGGACTGGTGCGCAGGCATGGTAGTGGTGCCCAAGAAGGACAGCAAAAGGGTGCATTTGTGTGTGGACCTGACTGGCTTGAACAAGTATGTGTGTTGTGAAAAAATCATTTTACCATCAGGAGAACAGAGTCTTGGAACGGTGGCTGGTGCTAAAATGTTCAGTAAATTAGATGCCAACATGGGGTTTTGACAGATGCCCCTCACCAAGGATTCAGCAAAGTATACCACATTCATTACACCCTTCGGGCAGTTCCACTTTAACCGTCTTCCATTTGGCATTGCCTCAGCACCCAAACATTTCCAATGTATGATGGTGGAACTTACACAGGGGCTGGAAGGTATAGTTAGCCACATTGATGATCTACTGCTGTGGGGATGGGACTAATAAGAACATGACAATCGACACCATGCAGTGCTAAAAAAAACTGGAAAAGGCAGGAATCACTCTGAACATGGATAAGTGTGAACTTTCCTGGAGTGAGGTGGTCTTTTTGGGTCACATTATCTCTGATGCAGGGATACGACCTGACCCAAGGAAAACAGAGGCTATCAGAGCTATTAAGGAGTCCTCTAGTGTGAACGAACTGAGGAGCTTTCTTGGCATGGAAAACCAGCTGGGGAAATTCATCCTTCAGTTGGCAGAAAAAGACAAGCCACTTCATGATCTCCTTTCTAAGAAAAACTGTGAGGTTTGGGATGTGGAACAGGTCAGGACATTTAAGACATTGAAAGATGCTTTGTCTTCCCCTCCGGTGCTGTCCATGTATGATCCGAACAAAGTGACAAAAGTGTCAACAGATGCATCGTCATATGGCTTGGGCGCCATTCTTCTTCCAGCGTTGGGAGATAAATGGACTTGTGGCTTATGTGTCACGTTCACTCATTCCAACTGAACAACGCTATGCACAGGTAGAAAAAGAAGGCTGGCTCTAACCTAGGCATGTGAAAGATTTTGGGATTTCCTTCTAGGAAAGCATTTCTGCCTGGAGACTGACCACAAACCACTTGTCAGTTTGTTTGGAGACCAAGCACTAGATCTTCTACCCTTGACAATTCAGCGATTCAGGATGAGGCTCATGCGTTACTCTTACTACACTGTGCATGTGTCCAGAAAGTCACTTTGGACAGCAGACATATTGTCACATTCGCCTATGGACTCTCACATGTCCAAAGCAGAACTGGAGCTGATGGAAAGCACTAACATATATGTGGACTGTGTAGTAGACACCTTGCCTGTTAGCCACACATATATGGAAATCATAAAAGAGCAGTTGCAAGCTTATAGTATTTGCTCTCGAGTCATGAAATTGTGTGCAGATGGATGGCCAGTGCATGCAAAACAGGAACCTGTGCTGAGAGGATACTGGCCAGAACGAGCTATACTCACTGTACAAGATAGATTACTACTGAAAGACAATAGGCTTGTGATCCCATCCACTCTGAGGAATGAGGTGTTGGAGAGGCTACATGAAGAACACCAAGGAGTGGTGAAATGCAAAGAATGTGCTCGTCTGTCTGTATGGTGGCCAGGACTCCATCAGCAGGTCAGTGAAATGGTGCTCAAATGCGGGACGTGTATTCGAGAGCGTCAGAATTCTAAAGAGCCACTCATGATATCTGAGTTCCCTGAAAGACCATGGCAAAAGTTAGGGACTGACATGTTTGTACTTGGAAGGAAAACATACTTAGTTGTGATAGACTATTTCTCCAGATATGTTGAGATTGCACTGCTATCAGACACTAAGTCAACTGATGTCATTGTCCATCTGAAGTCAATCTTTGCCCGACATGGAATTCCAGAGGAGTTGATGTCAGACAATGGACCACAGTTTTCTGGCCAAGATTTCTCTCATTTTGCATCCACATATAGGTTCAAACACATTACCAGCAGTCCAAAGTTTCCACAAAGTAACGGAGAAACGAACGTGCAGTTCAGACAGTGAAAAGTCTTTTGAAAAGGGCTAGTGACCCTTATCTGGCCCTGCTTGCCTACAGAGCTACCCCTTTCCAGAGTTGGTTCAGTCCAGCTCAGATGCTGATGGGGTGACGTCTTTGTACCACTGTGGCGACTCTTCCCTCTCAGCTAAACCCAGCATTGCCAGATGTTGACCATTTTGCTCGTAAAGAGGGAGAGAAGAGGAAATTGAATACTGAATACTACAACAGGAGACACCGTGCAAAACCTCTTAGTGATTTGGTACCAGGAGAGCATGTATGGGTCACTGATACGAAAGAATCTGGGACTGTGCTGCAGAATCACACAAATCCAAGGTCACATCTGGTGGATGTACCTAGAGGTGTGGTGAGATGCAATCATCAGCACTTGATACCCTTACACATACATGCAAGTGAAGGAGGAACGGTGGAGCAGCAGGAGTTGCCAGAGATAAACAGAAAACAAGTTTCTAGATCACCTGGGAAAATACTTAAAAACTTTCCTTGTGTGACAGCTACCCCAAGGACAAGGTCTGGGACAGCTATAGTTAAACCAGAGAGACTGAATCTGTGAACTGAGAAAGTGAAAAAGAGTTAATGTTGATGTGTAGTTCAGTAAGAAATTTGAGGTGCAGAATAATTTAAATACAGTTACGTGTATTGGATTAGTAAATACTTATATGATAACATTTTCTTCCCTACAGGATAGGAACAGACCTTCAACAAAAAAGGCAGAATAATCCTGTAAGGTCTGGTGAGGCAAAGGTAATCTACCCTTTGTTCTCTGGAAAAGGGAGATGTGGTGTAGGGTAAATGGAACCTGTTGATGTTTAACTGTGAAGAGGAACCAATGTTAGACAGAGAGTAGTGAGGGACATATTTTGAGGTGACACAGAATGAAGGAACTGGAATAGAGGAGTGAAGAAAAATAAAGCAGTTTGTGTGCAGAGAACTCACGTGTTAGGAGTATTATTACAAAATACGACACTACTTACAGTAAATGTATTGATTTTAACTGGTAAGCACATAAGACTTTTCTGTTGCAGAATTTTGCTGGAGGACTGACTTTAAAAAACACACGAGTCCCAGGAAGTCTATGACATTTAGTGGGAACTAAGGCCTTCAAGCTGGAAGTTTATATCCTCATGTTGGACTGGAAAGGGCTACTAGATGCGATGATATCAAAAATATGGATGGTAGCAAAGAGACACATAAAACGCCATGGCTGACATGTAGTGACCTGACAAATTTTTGCAGCCAATATCCGTTCAGTAGCAGGAAACACTGTTTAAGACAATCTGTCTCTCTAAGGCCTTCTGCCCTCAGTAAAGGTAGAGTAGAACATTGATATGCCTTTGGATAAACACTATGGTTTAATCACTTGGCATTCTCATGAGTCTGTACTGCTCCGTTACTGAGGATTTAGAGAAATCTGTATTCCTGGAGATCTTTTCTCCATAAAAAGATGTGATGACTTTCTGTATCAGAACTACATAAGAAATTTATTTTTATACCAAGAAAGCATTTCCAACATTATCTTGTCAGTTTTTAAGAAACAAATAATCTAATGTCCACATTTCTTCATGAGGAAAATGGTGAAGTGCAACATTTAAAATGTTTGCTTTTAAAAGTTGAAATTTTATTTTCCAGAATGAATCTATTAGGTTTTTTTTAAAAAACAAAACAAAACAAAAACGTTATGGTTATTTATTTCCATTTCTTTTTAAGGTGTGAGCTTGGCACCTCTCTGCATTGCCTTTCTAGGAATCTGAATAAATTATTTGGTCTATTCAGTAGACATCCTATAATACTCTCCTAAATAAGCCACTTTTTAATACCTTTAACTATGAAACATGAGGATTGTAAATCATGGAGAAAAATATCTACAAACAAAGGAAGCTTTCTGTGGCCTTTCTTATTTAGAAGACAATGAAAACCAAACAAAACTGTGCAGGGATTCTTTTTCCCTCTTCCACCATCTTTTTATCCTCCTCTTCTTTCTCTCTTTTCTGTCGAACCTAGTTATGAAATACATTATTATATTTTTGTTATTGTTCAGATTGCCATTTTCCCAAAAAAGAAAGAAACAAAGGAGAATTTCATTAAAATGTTATCATTTCTGAAGAGGAAGCATATGCTTTTCCTTTAGAATCTCCAAAAAATCTCCAGCGTCTCTCAATATTCTGGTAGCCATTGCCTACCAATATATTAATGATGCTAGGATAGATGGAGTAACAGAGAGAGGACTGATGTTATCAAGGCCAGAAGCAAAGAGCCTGAAACAAGAATCAAACATGGTTATGAAAACATTTCTTAGCCTTGTACATCCAAGGCCAAGAAATGAGCAATAGAACATCTAGTAGCATACAACAACAGGAGAAAGAGACACTTAAACCCTGAAGAAGGCTGGGTTTTTAGCTTCTGAAGGAGCTGAATTGACTGCTATATTTTCTTGTATTAGAAGTGAAAGCTTCTTATTTCTCTCTAAGTCTTCTCCTTGATTCTTTACTGCTAGCTCTTACATGTGAGTCCGAGTTCCTGGAGAAAGATTTATTGCCAGGTCTTGGGTGAAATTCTGACAAGTAATATGACTCACCTTTCCCATATTCTGATTACTCCTTTTCATAAAAAATAAAGATTTTTCTTTTAGCTCTTGCATGGTTCGATAGTCATATTTCTCTCATAGTTATCCAAAGTTGCATTAATTACAAATATTCATCATTAATATCAGGAAATAAATAACACAAATATTTTGCATGTCCTGGAACAAAAGGAACAAAATAACAGAATATGCTTTAATCATAATATATTACAATCCCTTCATTCTTTCCTCTTTCTTCACTTTTGTAAATTCTAAATTAAAGACATTAATTTATATGCATATAAATAATGGTTAGCCATATCCCCTGAATTTTTGTAAAATGGATTTTATTTTCATATTGACTTCATTATTCAGCTTCTTTGGGAATATACAGACTCGGAATTTTAAAACCTAAACATATCACTTTTAAAATATTTTTCAGCAATTAAAACTGTATTTTCCTTTAAAAAACTGGAATAGGTTTTAACTGGAATAAGACTGGAATAGTATTGCCTCTATGTTATCCAAAAGGTTTCATTTTTTGAAACTAGGTCTGAATTTTAAATTATAAAGAAATATCAAGATATCTTACTGTTACAGATAGAGCTATAGTTAAATAGCTTAGCACTGGACATGATCCAGTTTATGCCTACATATACTTTTAGGCATATTTAATTTACCAATGAATTAAATAGATAGTTTTTTCCTATTTGTTTCATTTTCATTTCCTTTTTTTTTTTGGTTCATATTTTAAGACCAATTGAAGAAAGTTGTTCTGTCCTGAGAATAGAAGTACTCGAGACCGGTGTTCATCAAACAGCTCTTTATTCTTAACTAATTCAGTGACTTTGTAACAGGATATTGCCGGAGCTGTGGCAGCGCTTTTTATAGCGGCTGCTCGTGGCTTGCGGCCAATGACAGCTCTTTAAGTTTTCCTGCTGTCAGGCGGGCCAATTGCAACGGTACTTTACTAACCAATCCTATCGCGGCCTGCTCAGCCAATCAGATTAAGGTATTTGGAGTATTCCAATTCTAATACATAACACCCTCCCCTCTTGGTTTCATCCAACGTGCGTAACGTAGTCACACAGGTATCTGGGGCTTTTGCGGCTCTTACTTGACCTGCGCAGCTCAGTCTCAGCGTGGTCTTCCATTGGTTCGGTCAGGATCGCCTTTTCTCCATGTCTTCTCCATGGAACCTCCTGGACGGGTGAGTCAGCCTTGCCGCTCCCGCCCGGGTCTCTCGGGCTGGTTGAGTTGGCTCTGCCGCTCCCTCCTGTTCTGTCCAGGTTGGTCGAGCTGGCCTGGCTGCCTCCTTCCTGGAAGGCCTCGCCTCGCTTCCCTGCTACCGGTTCTCTTCTCCGGAGGTCATCTATGGGTAAGTACTTTTTTTGTCTTACCGGGAGTTCTAATTTGGGTTTGTGTTGTGCTTTTTGTTGTGTTATTGGTGGTTCTTCTCTCCCTTTTTTATTATTTTGTGTTTCCCCCCCTCCTCGATTGTTTTTAGATTGTTTGTTGTGGGTGGTATTTGCAGCGGTGCTTCAGAGCTAGGTAGGTTAGTGTTGCATTTCAAAGTCCTAGAGCGAAGCTGGTCAATGTGTCATTGTGTCATTTCCATGTTCTGCCATTGTCTAGTTTAAGTCAGTATGACCGGAATCCTGTAATTTGTGTAATTGTGTCTGGAAGCCATAATGGGCCCCCAGTGAGATTTTTGGCGTAGACTAGGTCTCCAGTGGTAAAGGAGCTGTATTTACTTGAAGAGTCAGGGTTTTTTTCAGAGGTATAGGTGGGGTGTAATCTATCTAGGTAGGAACGCAATTTTCTGCCCATGAGGAGTTCTGCTGGGCTTTTGTTAGTGGTTGTGCTAGGGGTGATATGCTGAATTGTTAACAGTTTGTTTCGTCTATCTTGGATGTCCCCAGTGTCCAGTTTTTCTAGGGCTTCTTTTGTATAATGAACCATATGTTCAGCTCATCCATTTGAAGCCGGATGAACCAGCGCTGTTAGGTTGGATGCCTTGTGCCGCTAGGTATTGCTCGAAAGCTAAGGCAGTAAATTGGGGAACATTGTCAGATACTACGAAATTGAAGTCTGTTGCATTTGAATGCCCCTCTGTGCGTGACAATGCTGCTCTGTGCCATGTGCCGCGAGGTATTGCTCGAAAGCTAAGGCAGTAAATTGGGGGCCATTGTCAGATACTACTAAATTGAAGTCTGTTGCATTTGAATGCCCCTCTGTGCTAAAATTTTTCTTCCCCCTAATGAATGCAACAGATGTTGAACTACTGGAACAGGGTACACACTTTGCTGGAGTGCATGATTGAGGATGGCCTTATAGTCCCCACAGATTGCATACTGACCCATCTGGTTTGACAGGAGTCATGATGGGAGTTTTCCACCTGGCATGGTCGATTGGCTCAAAAACCCCTTGTGCAATGAGTTTGTTAAGCTGCTCATCTATTTTCAGTTTTAAGGCAAAGGGGACACGTCTGGCTTTGAGCCTGATGGAAGCTATCTTAGGCTGAATGTTATAGGGGTCCCCTTGTATTTGCCTTGGGTCCCATCGAATATGTCCTGGAACTCCTTCAGCAGGCTCTCCTCCCAATCATTCTCGGTGATGCTGTTGATTCCTGTCACTCTGATTCTCAAGGGCGCGAACCATTCGATTCCCAGCAGGCTAGGGCGATCACAGTTGATGATTGTCAGAGGAAGTACTTCAGCGTGGTTTTTGAATTCTATTTGGAAATGTCCAAGACCCACTACCAGGATTCGGTTTTCCTGGTAATCTTTGAGTATTAGGCTTTTCTGTTCCAGTTCTCTTCGCTTAATGTCTGGTATCAGATTTCTGATGGTGTTCCATGATACCATTGACAGGTATGATCCAGAGTCTACTTCCATTTCACAGGGCTTTCCTTCGATTTTTACATTTATTTGGACCTTTTTTGCATTTGCTCCCTGGCATTTCCTATGATTATTGTTTGGTGTGTTTCTTTGTTGTTCATTCGCCGGCTTCTGTTCTCTCGGTTCCATTGGCTTCCGGCTTATCTATCTCTGTTTCTGGGGGGGGAGTGCTGCTGTGTCCTTTTGGACTATAGCACTTTTTGTTCCAGCAGACCCTTGCAATGTGCCCCAGTTTCTCACAAAATCTGCAAATGGCATCCAGGAATCTGCATTCAGAATGCGGGTGGTCCCCTCCACACCCAGCACACTGGAATTCTCGTCACCTTCCTCTTTTTTCCCACCGATTCCTTTCCGACTGAAGCCTATGTTTGTCTTCAATGTCATCATCGGTTGCACTTGGGGAGTTGAGGTCTTCATGGTGGGCAGTCGTGGTGGTTTGTTTTTGTGTTCCCTCCGCCTTCTTCTCGCGAGCTTGGTTCTGTAGTTCTGGATTTGTTGAGTTTATTGGGTGCATGGTGGCTGCAGATTTCTTGGCCGTTTCAGCGGTGGTGGCTTCTGCAATGGCCTCAGCCACTGTGATATTCAATCTGTTTAGTAGCTTGCTTTGGAGTGTAGCGTCCTTCAATCCAAGGACCATGCAGTGTCTCATGGCTTCGTCCATGTTGAGAAACTCACAGGCTCCTCCAATATCTCTTAGGGCTGCTATGAAATCTCCAATGCTCTCATCTTCTCGTTGATCTCGCTTGTAGAATTCATGTCTTCTAATAAGATTGGAGACCACAGGCACATAATGGGCTCATAGCATTCGGTTTAAATCTGGCCATGCCATTTGTTTTATGTCCCGCGGTTTGGCTAACACCTTGGCCATCTTGAAAATGGTAGGGGCACAATGCGTGAGGAATACGGCTCTCTTCCTCTGATCGGTTATTCCTTGTAGCTCGTTGCTTTCTAGAAACATCAGGAAACAGTCAATGTATGACTCCGAATCTTCTTCAGCTGGGTTGAACGGTATGGGTGGTGCATTGTTACCGGCCATTTTGGTTGCTCGGTTCTTGTTGCCGCTTGCTTCGGTCTCGTTCTTCTAAAATGATCCCATCCCATGAACTTGTAGTCAGCATTGACCATGACGAAGAGGATGATGCTGAAGAAGCCCTTGTAGTTGTGATAAGTGGACCCCGACTTGGCTGGCGCTTTGCAGGCCACGTGCTTGCCATCTATGGCTCCAACGGTGTGAGGGAAGTTCCACTTCTGATACCACTGCTCTGCAACTTTCTTCCATCCTTCTTCAGTGGAGAGGCACTGGAGGAGCTCCTCTTGTATTCTTCGAGGATGGCCCGCACCATTTCTCTGACAACAAAGCTGATGGTGCTGGGTGGCATCCTTCAGTCGTACTGCATGCTCCTGTAGGTGGTCCCTGAGGCCAGGTGGTGCAGAGTGAGTGCCATCTTGAGCCCAGGTTCCAGGCTGGGCAGGAAGTTGGTGTTTGTCTTGGTCAACCTGGGTGTCATCCGCTGCACAAGTTTGTCAAACATGGCTGGAGGCATCCTCATGAGGTTCTGGAAGGCCCGAGTGTCTTCGCTCCTGAGCTCCACCATCAGCTTGTTGTACAGTCCGTCCTCTGCTCTTCTGGTGAACCATCTTTGGACCCAGACTTTTTTTGGGTGCCTCCTTTTCTTCCCATAGTAGAGTTCACAGAGCCTGTAGATGGTTTCGCACTGTTGCAGAAGGATGGTGGCTGCCGAAAGGACTTTGTCACAATCCACGGTAGACATGACTGGATGCTGTGGAAGAGGAAGAGGCAGATGAAGGCTGCAGAGGTCCACACCGCTGGGCTGCTGTTCTGAAAGTGAGATGCAGGCGAGTTGCTCCCCCTTTTTATAGGCAGTATAGGTTTTCCGCTAGGCATCCTCTAGGCATCCTCTAGGCATCCTCTAGACATCCTTAATATCCGAGATAGGTCCCCTCTGCGAACGTTTTTTCCATTTTAAATGCTTTGTTTCCATTCTGCATCCACTAGGCATCCGTTCTGCATCCGTTCCGTGTCCGTTCCACGTCTGTTCCACTTCCTCCCTGCATCCGGGAGGATGCGAGTTGCACGGATGCGGAACAGACGCCTAGCGGATATAGCGGATGCGTAATGGATACGTAACGGATGCGTAGCGGATGCAGAACAGACGAACTGGATACATTTTCCGCGCAAAAGTTTTAGGTAGCCCAAAACTTTTGGAGCAGATGAAACGTCCATCAAGGGATGCTGGACAGATAGAGAGGAAGCAAAACGGAGGCAGTGAGTACAGAACGGATACATCGCGTTAACCAATGGATGGCAAGGTTTTTTGTCCGTTTTACATCCTCTTTGCATCTGTTGGTTCAGTCTGACATGGGCTTAAGATATAAATAATTTGTGTCTGTATCTATTTTGTTTTACTTATTGTAATATAATTCATAGAAGATAAATTTATAAATGTTAGATTTAATTATTTTCTAGTTGAGAGATTTCTTTGAAAAGGATCAGATTCATAAAAATAGAAGTATGAATCTTAACACTTTTAACATTGGAGAAGACTCCTGAGATTACTGGGGCTAACCAAAAATACCAAATAGAAAGATCACTGAACAAATTAGACCAAGGATCTCAATCAGGGTACAAATGACCAGGATCAAATGGGCTTTGCACTTCAGAGACACTTTATGCAAAGACCTAGTTCTCTGGAAAAGTCTGTAATGCTTGGAAGAGAGGAAGAAAACAGAAGAGGTTTAGAGTGGCAATAGATGTACTATCACTAAGACCTGACACCAATAGTCTTACATGAGTTCGAATACAGCTCATCAGTTTGGAACCTGCACTACATATCAGATATTACTACAGTTGAGAAAGTCCAGAGATATTTCACGAGAATAATCCTCCACTTCTCTATTTGAAACAGAATACCTTATGTCACCAGACTTAAATTTTAAGCTTAAACAACCAAGAACTACACTGCCTTCAGTCTCACCTAAGTGTAGTACATAAAATTATCTACTGCAATGTCCTACCTGTCAATGAATACTGTGGCTTCAACCACAACAATAGAAGAGCACACAATATATAAAAACTCAAGATAAATTGCACCAAACTTGATTGTAGGAAATACAACTTCAACAACAGAGTGGTCAATGTCTGGAATACACTACCTGACTCTGATTTCTTCCCCAAACTCCAAAAACTTTAACCTTAGACAGTCTATTGTTGATCTCACCCCTTTCCTAAGAGGTCTATAGAGAGTGTATATAACCGCACCATCATGCCTACCATCCCTGTCCTAATGTTCCTTTTTATTTGTATCAATTTCATATATTCATAATCATGTTTATACTTATACCTGTTATTTAATACTTGCTTGACAAATAAATGAATAAAAAATAAACAAAACCATGATGGCGAATAACCATAAATATCAATCGTGATGAAAATTATGACTTGCACCAACATTATCGGATAAATGTTTCGAACTGAAACACTGATGACAATTGTTCATGCTGATTATTTAGAACAGAGGTATACATGGGTCGTCCCAATATGTAACACCAATAGAAGATTTTGCGAAATGATTAAGAAGCTGGCAAATATTGATATGCTTCTGTAGCCTTTCCCATTCTAAAAAGGTGTTGGGATTGTATTCCCCATAATTCTCACCCAGCATGGTCTATGATTGATACTCCTCTGCCTGAATGTTCACAAATACACATTTATTGTACAAAGAGAGCTTAAAAAGAACTTGCAAAAACATTTTGCAAATTATTTGAAAAAGTAAAGGTTTATATTGGGGATACCTTTGGAGAGATGTATAATTTGGCATCTGGAAAAACTAACAGCACTTTAAATGTATTTTATAGTTCTGCAGTGACTAGAGAAAATGTTTTTCCTTCTTATAATTCTTTTAACAGTACAAAAAAGAATTGTTGTAATGCATTTGCAGACATTAAAACATTTTATATGTTTGTTAAATGTCATTTTCTAAAGTTTTTGTCAATAAATTATCTTTACTGACGAAAAGCAGTATAAGTAAGATCTCTTTCAAGTTGACCTTGATTTCTAATGATCTTAATAATTGTCTATAATAGTATATATGGGTTAGGCCAGAGGTTCCCAACCTCTTAGGAACAAGGCCACAAAGCTGGAAGTGAGCAGCAGGTGAGCAAATGAATCTGAAATCACCCCTTTCCAGTCTGTGGAAAAATTGCTTCCATGAAACCAGTCCCTTGTGTTAAAGAGGTTGGGGACTCCTGGGTTAGGCCAGTGGCCTCTTCTGGGATTTTTTTCCCCAACTTCCCATTCTAGCCTACAGACCTGGTATTTCCTATAGATAACCAAATTATAACCATGTCTGGCTGAAAACAAGATCAAAGAAAGATATAAAATCTATTTTAATTTATCACATAATAGCTTTAACCAGGGGTAGGATTCAGTTTTTTGAACAACCAGTTCTGTGGGCATGGCTTAATTGGTGGGTGTGGCTTGGTGGTCATGTGACTGGGTCAACATGGCCAATTCAACATCACTCATGTCATGGGGTGCTTCTCCTCACCTAGCCCCTCATGATAGTGGGGATGCTGCAATGGTCATAAGTGTGAAAAATGGTCATAAGTTACTTTTTCAGTGCCATTGTAACTTAGAAGGGTCACGAAATGATTTTGTTGTAAGTCAAGGATTACCTATACAAAAATACAAAAAGCTTCTTTGCTTGTAAAATGCTGCCCTAAATATCAATCATTAGATTAAAAATATCTGCAAACTGGAGTTACAAATCAGGCAGGGTGCCAGAGCACCCTGAGGAATGAAAATAGTTAAAATGCAGTGATAACTATCAAGCAGCCAACTCTTGCTCATAAACTGAAACAGTTCAGCAGAGAAGTTATTTAAACTCTCCAGAAAAAGCACATCCAGGAAAAGCAATCATTAGATCCATTTGCACCACTTAAAGATACCAGCTGGTCTCACTCACCTCACAAAATATCCTAAGGAAATCATCCAGATTTAAGGAAAGGTCACATGCCCCCCAGAAAGGCAATAAAAAAAATCAGTGCTAAGCTTGCATCCTGTCTCTTGGAAGTATACCCCAAAAGGACAGTGCCAGATTGTATTAAAGCGGTGAAGGAAGACTCCCTCTCCAGATAAAAAAAGAAACCATGATGAGCAGGAAAAAATTCAAACACAATGCAAATAATTAAATCACAACAGTAACTGTTGCTTGTTGAAGCTGAATAGGGAAAATTATCCCATCAATAAACACAGGATTTTTTAAAAAAATTATTGGTTTTTAAAACAAACATAAACAAACAAACCATAAAAACATCAGGCCATCTTCCGTATATCTACATAGAGTGTACCTGTTGGTTTACAAACTATTTTGTGCTTCCATTTCGTAGTCTTCAATTACGATTACATGGTATATGATCTCGTATTTTCAATCCAATATTAAATACATTGGTATCATTATTAATCAATCACTTGAGTATACTTTTATTCATTCATGCTTTAGGAAATAATCATATTTTAATTTATTTTGTGACAATTCATATTATCATCCCAAATCTATCCTAAAATCATTTTGTAGATATAATAAGGAAAGAATACATCTTTATATATTTATTATTTTCTAAAAGTCTATATATTTCTATATATACTATATATATTCTATATATTTCTATATAAGTCTATATATTTCATTACTATATTTTATTGTCTAACCATTGATAGAATAGATCCCAAATTTTATAAAATTGTTTATCATCCTGTTCTCTAATTTCAAATGTCAATCTGCTCATTTCAGCACATTCCAATATTTTCTTGATGTTTTCCTCCTGTGATGGTATTTTCTCATTTTTCCAGTTTTTAGCAAATACAATCCTAGCCGTTGTTAATACATTTACAGTCAGATATTTCAAGTCTTTACTATATATTTCAGGTAAAATTCCCCCCCAAAATATCTCTGGTTTTAAATCTATATATTTTTTTGTCATTTTTTCCAACCACATGTGGATTTTAGTCCAGTATTTTTAAGCATCTGCACAAGTCCCCCACATATGGTAATATGAGCCAGGTGTCTGATGACATTTCCAACATTTTTTGGATTTATTCTTGAACTTTCTTGCTGTTCTTGTTGGGGGAAAATGCCACCTGTAAAATATCTTATACAAATTTTCTTTATATGCTGTTGACATTGACATTTTATAATTTTGAGACCACGATTTTTGCCATTTCTTTAGATCAATCTCATATCCAAAATTCTTACCCCAAGCAATCATAGTTTCTTTAACTTGTTCTTCTTCTAGTTTAATTTCTAATAATTATCCATACATTTATAAAATCACCTTTTCATCAGTACCTGTCAAAATCTTATCTAAATCAGTTAGTTTATCATAGAAACCTTCTGATTTAGAATCTTTATCATATCTTGAATGTATTTGCGCGTATGAAAACCAATTCATTTTTATACCTTGTTCCTCTAGTTTTTGTATTGATTTAAGTTCATGTTTTTCATTCAATATTTCACCATATCTAACTGTTTGTTCCTTTTTGTATATAAGATTTCTTATCTTTGGATAAGAAAATGCTTCAATAGTCAATAGCCAGACTGGAATTTTCAGAGAATATTGTCTTTTAACCTTCTCCCAGTTTAACCACAGAGACTCCCGTATATAATGTCTTCTAAAGTACTGCTGTGTTTTAGTTCCTTTATACCATAAAAAGGCATGCCACCCCAACAACAGATCATGTCCTTCTAGTGTCAACAATCTAGTATTCCTTAATGTTATCCATTCTTGAACCCACATCAAATTTGTAGATTGGTAGTCCAACTCCCAATTAGGCAAACTAAATCCTCCTCTTATTCTAGCATCTTGCAAAAGTTTTAAGTTTATTCTCGCTTTCTTACCTTGCCATATATATTTCAACACAATTTTATTTAAATCTTCAAAAAAGTCTTTTTGAAGCCAAATTGGAATTGTTTGAAACAAGTATAAAATTCTGGGTAATATATTCATCTTGATTGTTGATATTCTCCCTATTACAGTTGTAAATTTTCCCATTTTGCCAAATCTAGCGCTATCTGCTGTTTAAGTTTGATATAATTATTCTCTTTTAATGTACTGCATTTTGCTGTCAAGTATATCCCCAAGTACTTGTTCTTATTCGTGATCTGAATTTTCAATAGGTCTGCCAGTTCTTCCTTTTGTCTTGATAGCATATTCTTTGTCAAGATCTTTGTCTTATCTTTATTTATTTTCAAACTAGCCACCTTTCCATATGTCTCTATCTTTTCTATCAATTTTGATACTGTTTCTAGTGGGTCTTCTAAGATAAAAACCAGATCATCTGCAAATGCTTGGAATTTAAATTCTTCCTTTTTAATTTACATCCCTTTTATATTCTTTTCATCTCTAATATTTCTGTTTAGCACTTCCAAAGTTAACACAAACAACAGAGGTGATCGTGGGCACCCTTGTCTTGTTCCTTTTCTTCTATCAATAGAGTCTGTCAGTTCTCCCTCTATCATTACATTTGCCGTTTGCTTATGATATATAGCTTCTATTGCTTGAATAAATTTTCTAGCAAAGCCCATCTGTTCCAGCAATAATAACATGATTCGCCAATTCACATTATCAAATGAGTTCTGTGAATCTAGAAATATCAGACCCATTTGTTTTTCAGGATGTGCCTCATCGTATTCCAAAGTATCCATGATTACTTTCATATTGTCTTTAATTTGTCTCTTTGGCAGAAATCCATTTTGATCAGGATGGATAAAATTATTTCAGTATTTTTTAAAGCTTTCTGCCAATATTGAAGCAAAAATTTATAATCTGTGTTTAGTAAGGAAATAGGTCTATCGTTCTTGATTTGTAATGGATCGGTCTCCTCTTTTGGAACAAGTATAATATAAGCTTCTGACCATGATTTAGGTATCCTCTTCTTTAACATAACTTCATTCATAACTTCTAGCAATGGAAGATTCAACGATTCTTGTAATGTTTTATAAAATTCTGCCAGAAGTCCATCTGGGCCTGGTGCCTTTCCATTATTTTGCTTCTTGAGTGCTTCAGTTAACTCCATCATCGTTATATTGCTTTCTAACATTGTTTCGATCTCTTTAGGTATCTGGGGTAACTTAGTATTCTGTAGGTAATATTTGCCTCTTTCCTCATCAATATTCTCTTGTGTGCATAGTTTCCCATAATAATCTTGAATGATTTCCTTCTTCTCTTTACTACCATAGCAAATTTGACCTTGGTCATCTATTAATTGCAATATTTTCTTTGATTCTTTCTCCTTTCTCAGTTTGTGTGTTAACCATCTACTTGGTTTATTTGCGTCTTCAAAGTAGTTCTGTTTAGCACCTCTTATTTTCTGTGCCAGTTCTTCTTTTGAAATCTAAGGTAGAATTCTGATCTATCCATCTCTCATCTCAGCATACCACTTTTATCTTGTTTAACCACCATTAAATCTGTTATCAATGTTTCCAATCTTCTTATCTCTTTGTTTATTTTCTTCAATTTTTAGTAATCTCTCATCATACTTCCTCATCATTTGTTGGATGTTCTCCACTTTTTCATCCGTTTTCTCTGTTCTTTGTTCAATGTTCTCTGTTCTTTGTTCGATGTTCTCTATTCTCTTTTCAATATTCTCTTATCCTGTTTGAATGTTTTGAATTCCTTGCATAATCATCTGCAGGGTCACTTTTTCTTTTTCTTGTTCTTTCTCTTGCCTGAACATAGTTTGTATTGAACATTGTCCACCAGATGGTGGAGACTAGGAAGTAGAAGTTGAAGAACCGGGAGCTGTTAGTATCCTATTTCATTTCAAACAATTCAAAATCTTCAGGTTCTTCTAGACCTTAAACCAATTGTGAAGTCACCAATTGTAATTCCAAATAAAAATAGTAAGGAAAAAGAAGCCAAATAGTAATATTAATAAAAAAAGAAAAAGAATTTATTCAGGTTCTAATATACGTTAATCCAGTTGATTGGTTAGATAACAGTGAAAATTCAAAAATGAAGGAAAAAACCATAAACACACACAAAAGAGAAAAAGTTGTAAAATCCTAAAAAAGATGGAAGAGTGAGAAGTAAAAAGCTAAAAAAAAAGGGAAAAAATTTAAACACCTTAATCCAACTAAGAGGTCTCAAATATAAAAGGCTGCATAAGAGAGAGAGAGAAAAAAAAGGCCAGTAAGATAAAAAAAGAAAAAACCCAGTATTGGAGGTAGAGGGAAAAACAAAAGTACCAGAAAGGCAGAAAGAGAAAAAGAAGAAAAGGCTACTCCCTTAAAAAGAAAAGGAAGGGAATCATTAATACTAAAGCTTTTCTTTTAAAATAAAAAGCAAACGTAAAAATTTAACTTCCAAAGGCAAGCAAAAAAAAAAAAAAAAGCAAAGACAAGTTCCAAAGAACTAAAAATCCAAATAGCTATTTCAAAAAGTAAACTGTTGAGGAGGGATAGCACAGCTTAAGAAAAATCAAGAGAACACATTGCATTTTGTTTAGTTATTCAAGGCTCTTGTTATAACACTCTTTCCAGAAACTTATCACCTTTTCTTTTCCTATAAACTTCAACACCAGCTGTTGATAGAAACCCAAAGAGCACCTGCAATAATATTCTCCCATGATCTTCCCTCTATCTTATCAAATAGCAATGTCCTTGAAAAAAAAGTCTCAGTTCTATCTTTCTCAGCTTTGTCTGGTCACAAGAGAAATAGAATATTTCCAAGCCTCTAGTTGGCAGTGTTACAAAGTTTCTTTGCTTTCACTTCCCCCCTTCTTTTTCCAAGCAAAATTTAATAAGAATTAAAAAAAGAAAAAGATATTTGAAAAAAGAAATAACTAAAAGGGATCTCCAGCTTAAAGGGCCTGTCACGTTGGCTGACGGATGCAAAACGTTTGTAAAAAGGACATCGCGGACGAGAAAATGTTCCATCCGTTGTTATCCGCTCTCAAAAGTGCCCCGAATTTACATAACCAGAGTGGACAACAATGGAAAGGAACGGATGGGGGGAGGATGTAGAGGGGATGGAAAGTGGATGCTCCACAGAAGCCTAGCGGATGGAAGCGGATGGGAGCGGATGGCACATCCACAGGGCTTCCGGGGGAGCACAGCGAAGCAGATGCGCAGTGGAAAGAGCGGATGCAGAGCGGATGCAGAGCGGATGCAGAGCGGATGAAGTGGATGCAGAGTGGAAGCCTAGCGGAAGCCTAGCGGATGCACAGTGTTCAATGCACATGCAGGGAGGATGCATTGCATCAGCCCCGCAGACATAAAAGGAAGCAGCTCGCAAGCAGATCACCATTCAGAGGAAAGACCTGCTGCCAGACACAGCTCCAGCCAGCAAGCCAACAATCCAACAACCATGGGGAAGAAGAGAAAGCCTCTGCCATCTGCTGCCAGCCCTGGCAAGAGGGACAGGGCCACCATCCCACCCCCTGGCCCTGACTCTGCTTCTGTTGGGGCTTCTGCTGCTGGGGCTGACTCTTCTGGTGCTGGAGCTTCTGCTGGCACTGCTCCTGGTGCTGGTGCTTCTGCTGCTGGGGCTGACTCTGCTGGCGCTGCTCCTGGTGCTGGTGCTTCTGCTGGTGTTTACTCTGCTGGCGCTGCTCCTAGTGCTGCTGCTTCTGCTGATGCTTACTCTGCTGGCGCTGCTCCTGGTCCTGCTGGTGCTCCTGGTGCTCCTGGTGCTGCTGGTGCTGCTGGCACTACTGGTGCTTACTCTGCTGATGATGATCCTGGTCCTGCTGGTCCTGCTGGCGCTGCTGGTGCTTACTCTGCTGCTGCTGCTCCTGATCCTGCTGGTGCTGCTGGTGCTGCTGGTGCTGCTGGTCCTGCTTTTGCTGCTACTGTTGTTGCTGCTGCTGGTGGTGGTGGTGGTGTGGAGGAGCAGCCTCTACAACCTCGAAGCCCCTCTGATGAGGGCCCATACGGCCCTGCCAGAGGGAGGAAGAGGCAGACGCGTGAACGGGAGAAGAGGCAATACTCAATCGAAGAGGAACATGAGGATGAAGTGCTGGAATGGCTGAGGGAGAACGAGTATCTATGGTGGAAGGGACACAGCCTCTATCGAGACACCAAAAGGAAGCAGGCGGCTTGGAAAGAGAAGGCGGAGAGCCTGGGCTACACTTCGGACTTGCTCCTCGGCTGGTGGAAGCACATGCACACCTGGAACGGGAAGCTGCACCTGAAGAAGTCTGGCCAGGCTACGGTCAAGCTGACGGACTGAGAGACTTACGTGATGGCCAAGTGCAGCTTCTTGGAGGGTGAGATCCGCCACCAAGGAGCAGCCCCTCTCACAATCCTCTCTCTCAGGCAGCCCGCTGAGAGCCAGTCCTCTTCTGGCCAAGAGCCAGGTCCTATGTCCAGGCAGGTATCTGTGGAGAGTCCCACGATGGAGAACCCCCCAACAGCTGCACTACCCGTGGTGGAGCGTGTGAAGGAACCCCTGACGCAGTGGGAGCAAGGAGAGGGCACTTCCACCACAGGCCAACCCACATCCACCCCCAGCTCCACCTCCACAGAAAGGCAGAGTGGCAGACCGGAGGGGCAGAGCCACACTGTCCTGCTGGAGATCAGGGACACCATCAGAAGCAGCGTAGATCTCCTCTCTCAGCTGGTACAAACTGATGTCCCATCCTCCAACTGCAAGCCCTTCCTCACCTACGTCATCCAGACTCTCATGAACATGTTGGAATCACAGTACCAGGTGGTAAAGGACAGGATCACCGGTCCTTCACAACCCTCCAGACCCAGCTGAACCTGCTCCCACCCACTCCAGGTCTGCTCGTCCACCCCAGTCGATGTCACAGCCCTTCCAAGGCTTTCCACAGGCCCTCACCTACCAAGGCTATGGCTACCAGGAGCTCCAGCAGCACAGGCAGCCCTTCCCAGTCCAGGCACAGGTACATCATACGCCACTGGTGCCACCGATGCCACTGATGCCACCGATGCCACCCATGCCACAGATTCCACCAACGCCACAGATGTCACCGACGCCACAGATGCCAGCCATGCCTCACCTCACTCAGTTGCAGACCAGACATCCCCACTACACTGCTCCTTCCTCCACCCCACAGCCAAGCCCAGCCTCAGAACATCTGTCATCGGTATTGGGGCTTACACCCATGTCATGGAAGAAGGAGCTCTCAACATCACAGGACTGAGCCAGCTCTCTGAGAGCTTCCTCCACACACTGTCCTCTGTTGTCCTCTCAGGGCCAGGCACCCCAATGACGCCTCAGACCAGCACTCCAGCAGCAGCCACCTCCACAGCACCTGGACCCTTCACCCCTGAGACTGGGCATGCCTCAGAGTGACCAAGAAGAGTGCCAGAGACTGGGTGGCTACCTGTTGACTTTATTTTTGCTTTGGACACTTTACTTGGGTCATTTTTCTTTTACAGCTTGTTATTAATAAAGATTATCTTTGCTTCACACACTTGCTTCATTTATTTTATTAAATAAAGTCTTAGTGGAAACTTTTAGAAATGGTTTAAGCCTTTGCATGCTTGTGGGATGGGTAAGGATAGCAGTGGGATGGGCAGGAATACCTTTGGATGGGTAACAGCTGTGGGATGGGCAGGGATACGTTTGGGATGGGTTATAGCTGTGGGATGGGCAGGGATACCTTTGGGATGGGTAATAGCTGTGGGATGGGCAGGGATACCTTTGGGATGGGTAATAGCTGTGGGATAGATAAGCCTCCAGCGCAAGCATAGTGGGACTGTATGGTCCACCCTCCCAAGTGCCACACCTTTGGCCCTTTATTATCAATAACAATGTAATCGTTGATCCACACATTTCAACATAAACACAACTCTTTATTAAATGCCCTGTTCATTGTAGGACCACTCAACATATATGGCCCAATCTCATCAGTGTGATGAGACAGGCTGAAGGAAGCATCCATTAAGCATCTATCATCCTGTCTTGCCACTCCACTGCTCCAGCTGGGAAGTTGCACCAGTGTTTCAGGAGGTTGCGCTGCTTCTTCCCTTTACCTGAAGCGCTGTTTCTTCCCTTCAGCTGAAGCTCTGCCACAGTGTCTATCAGGTTTCGCCCTTGCCTCCATTCCCCAGGCTCCATGTCCCCATTGCCTTGTTGGAGGTCCACGAGCCTGTTCTGCAAGACTGGGTAGCGGGTGCGCATGAGATTGTGCAGCAAACTTCCATGATCCTCCTCACGGTCTCTGGGAGATGCTGCATGGTGGTGAGAAGTACCTGGAACCTGTTGGCCAGGATGCCAAAGGAGTTTCCACCACCCGCCTTGCCCTGGACAGCCTGTAGTTGAAGAATCTCTCTTCACGGGTGAGGCATCTGAAAGTGTAGGGCTTCATGAGGTAGGTTCTGAGGGAGAAGGCGTCATCCCCCATGATGAAGTAGGGCACATCTTGTGTGTCGTTGGGCAGGGGTTCTGGATTGGGAGGCCCATGATGAGGTTGCGTTCCAGCTCCTCCTTGAGATGACTGGCGTTGTATACCTGGGCATCTGAAAATGAGCCGTTGCCTGAAGCATCGATGTACATGAACTTGTAGTCAGCATCGACCATGGTGAAGAGGATGATGCTGAAGAAGCCCTTGTAGTTGTGATAAGTGGACCCTGACTTGGCTGGAGCTCTGCAGGCCACGTGTTTCCCATCTATGGCTCCAACGTTGTGGGGGAAGTTCCACTTCTGATACCACTGCTCTGCAACTTTCTTCCATCCTTCTTCAGTGGAGGGGCACTGGAGGAGCTCCTCCAAGTATTCTTTGATGGTGGCCTGCACCACTTCTCTGACCACAATGCTGATGGTGTTGTGTGGCACCCTCCAGCTGTACTGCATGCTCCTGTACTTGGTCCCTGAGGCCAGGTGGCACAGAGTCAGTGCCACCTTGAGGGTCCAGGGTCCAGGCTGGGCCGGAAGTTGGTGTTTGCCTTGGTCAACCTGGGTCTTAGCTGCTCCACAACTTCGTCAAATATGGCTGGTGGCATCCTCATGAAGTTCTGGAATGCACGAGAGTCTTCGTTCCTCAGCTCCACCATCAGCTTGTTATACAGTCCGTACTCGGCTCTTTTCACGATCCATCTTCAGACCCAGACACTTCTTGGATGCCTCCTTTTCTTGGCGTTGAACAGGTGAAAGAGCCTGTAGAGGGCTTCGCACTGTTATAGAACGATGGCGGCTACCAAAAGGAGTGTGTGACGATCCATGGTGGAGATGACTGGATGCTGTGGACGAGCAAGAGCCAGATGAAGGCTGCAGCGGTCTGCACCGCAGGGCTGCTGGACTGAAAGTTAGATCCAGGTGATTTCTCCCCCTTTTTTTAGGAAATATAGGTTTTCCCCTAGGTGTCCTTTTGCATCCTCTAGACATCCTGCAGACATCCTATATATCCGAGATACGTCCCCTATATGAACGTTTTCTCCGTTTTAATGCTTTGTATGCGAGCTGCATCTGCTTTCATCCTTTCTACGTCCGTGCTCCTAATGCTATGCATCCATTCCGTGTCCGTTTCGCTTCCTCCCTGTGTCCGTTTTCCGCTGGAGCAGATGCGAGTTGCGCGGTTACGCAGCGGATGTCTAGCGGATATAGCGGACGCATAACAGATGATGACGGACGTATAACGGATGTTCCCCTTATGCGTAGTGGATGTAGAATGGACGCGTTGGATACTTTTTTTGCTCAAAAAGTTTTGTGCAGCTCAAAACCTTTTGAGCAGATGAAATGTCAGTAGATGGATGCTGGACAGACAGAGAGTTTGAAAAATGGACTCAGTGAGTACAGAACGGATGCATCGCATTAACCAATGAATGGCAAGTGTTTCTCTCCATTTTACATCCTCTTTCCATCCATTGGTGCTTTGTGACAGGGGCTTAATATAGCATTCACATCCTGATGGATATGTTTGTACAAATCCTTCTCATGTTTGAAAACTATTGGGATGCATTCCTTTGCCAACATGACACTAATATTGCTGAAGGTTTGCAAACATGAACATTTGCTGTATTTTACATTCTTTATAGATAAGTTGCATCTTACATCACTTGAGTTCCACGGGGGTTTCAAAAGACTAATGGCTGGAAATTTCTTCTCTTCTCCACTCACTGATTCATATAATATTAAAAATATACACACATATAATCTTAGAATTGGACAGTAATAGAGGTAGGAATTGGACAGTAATAGTAATAGAGGAATCCTACTGTTTGCAGGATTCATTACAACGGATGACCATCTAGTTTCTATTTGAAGAATTCTAGCGAAGGACAACTACATATGTAATGTGGCAGCAGCTTGCTGCACTAGCTTAGAGCTCATACTCTTACAAATGTCTTATCTGGCTTGCACATAAATTTAACCCATTATTTCTTATCCAACCCTCTGGGACAATAAGGAAATAATACAATTGTTACTTAATTATTAATCTCTATAAAGTATATATTAATCTTATTTTACTTAAATAAATGCATTGATTTAAATTAATCTAATGTTGTATTTTTCTCACTTGGGAGGAATCATCTCCAGAATTAATATATGTTATCTATACCCATTCAAGAGAGACATGGTATCTCCTTTTTTTCTGCCTGCTGTTTAGAACTTTAATTATTTGTAATGAGCCTCTTTTGTAACAAAAGTGAAATCTGAGGTTCCCAGTTAAACATAAATAAGTATTCACAATATTTTGTGAATGTTGCTCAATTTGCTTTTTTTCTTATTTTTTTGCAAGAGACATACTTTATTATTCCTAAGGAGAAAATGTTTTATAGAACACCTTGAATAGTGGAGATACACTCTATATAAATGATGATTCAAAACATAAAAATATAGATGTTATTCTGACTGGTGATTTTCTAAGATATTGAAGAAGGTGTAAAAAGCATAGAATAGTTATGTAAAGGCCCAGTCCCAATGCACTTATGGATGCAAAGAGGATGTAAAACGTTAAAAAAGCTTACCATCCATTGGAAAATGCTATGCATCCATTGTGTACTCATTGCATACGTGTTTCATACACTCTATCCGTCGAGCATCCGTCCACTGTGATTTCATCCGTGCAAAAAGTTTTGAGCTGCACAAAACTTTGTGAATGGATGAACTTTCCGCTGTGTATGATGTAAATCCGTGACATACGAGCAACAAACGTTCTATGTCCGTTATCATCCATTAAACATCTGCTGTAGCCTCTCTGCATCCTCTGGGCATCCTCGCAACTCACATCCACTGCAGCTGAAAATGGAAAGAGGAAGGAAAGAAAAGGTACATGGAACGTCTATACATTGTTAGTAGCATGGAAATAGAAAGGATGTGCAGTGAACATTTTGCATCCAATATACATCCGCGCAGCATCCCCTTTCTTTCGTTTAGGCGTATGTGATGCATCCGCTTCATCCGCAATGCGTCTGCTTCGCAATTATCCCCCGTTACCCCTTCGGAGGTGTCATCCCCTTCCATCCGCTTTCATCCGCTAGGCTTCCGATGAACATCCGTTTTACATCCCCGCTACATAGTACCCACGTCCGTTATTTTCTGTTATTTTCTGTTCTGTTTATGCAAATTTTCACCACTTTTTGGAGTGGATGACAATGGATGGAGCCTCCCCCGAAATTTTGCTCGTCCGCTGTATCCTTTATGTATATGTTTTGTGTCTGTCGGCCAGTTGGACAGGGCCTTTAGATTGAATGATTAACATCTAGCACTCCTGTATGGCCCAACTACAGATACTTCAGAACAGACAGGTAATTTTTTTCAACATTTATATTATGAATCAGTGAAACATAGAATATATATAGAATAGTTTGAGGTGAACTAAATAAACTGTTTAAAGTAGCTATTTCCCCATGACCCAAATCATTTTCAGATTTTAGTAGTTTGCAAAATTGAATATAATTAAATGCATATTTAATATTCTATTAATTCTTCCCAATATGAATATATATATTCCTTGTATATATAAATTATCATCTATATGTTTCATGGAGTCTTGTTCCTTAGTGTATATAGTTAAAGCATTTAACATAGATCTGATCACTGTTTCATTTTCTTATGAAATTTATAACCTCAATTTTTATTGAGCTGATGGAACAGAAAGTTATTTCATAACAGGAGCTTGGTTACATCATTATCTTTTGTATGGGACAGTGGCAAACCATTTATTTAAGACTAAATTCTAATACATGCCTTGTGTAAACTAAGCAAAAATAAAAGTCAGATTCTACAGGACAAATGTAGACAATTACTAGAGAGCCAATACTCCAAGTAATCATTTCAGGAATGTGTTCTTACCTGAACAAAGAAACACAATGACCACAGATGGGCAAAAAAGCATTTGAAGGAAGACTGACTGCTAGCTTTCTATGGGTTTCCCCATTGACTTTCTTTGTGGGAAGGCGGTAGGCAGCATCAAAAATTTTCCTTCCTTCCTTCCTTCCTTCCTTCCTTCCTTCCTTCCTTCCTTCCTTCCTTCCTTCCTTCCTTCCTTCCTTCCTTCCTTTGTAGCATAATATTACATATGATTTCATGAAGTTTGTCCTATTTTATGCCCAGTGAGTGTAAAATTGTATTCTCAATTCTGAAATAAATTCCACAAAGCTTTATATGGGGGGGGGGGGTGTAAAAAACCTCAGATATTTGTCAGAATTGATGGACTCGTATTCATGCAATATCTGTCCTAATTTCACTAATTTTACTTTTCAGGATCAGCTATATACGTGTGTATATTTTCATACCCTGTCACAATAAGGTGTTCTTTTTCTTTTCCACTTAGTTCTTATGTTGCTAATATCTAAAAACATTTTATTATTCATGCAAGGCATTAGAACAACAGTTGGTCCCATTAACAGATTTCACTATTAACTTGTATATATCAGCAGGAAGGGTTTATCGCTGCATAAATACATACATACCTAAGATAGCCAAAGCTGAAACTCCAGGCCTGCCTTGATTGCACTGATTGGAATGTTTTTGAAGATGCCTCTGCAGACCTAGATGAGCTCACAAATACTGTAACATCATAAGTTAGCTTCTGTGAAGACTTATGTGTACCAACAAGGAACCTGCAAATATACAGTAACAATAAACCTTGGTTCACAGCTCAACTTAAGCAGCTACATTGTTCCAAAGAGGAAGCCTAAAGAAAAGGTGACAGAATGCTATACAACCAGGCCAGAAACGTATTAACAAGAGAGATCAGAGCAGCAAAAAGAAGCTACTCTGAAAAGTTAAAGAATTAATTCTCAACAAATGAACCAGCAAACATATGGAAAACTCTTAAAAACATCACTGGCTTCAGCAAACCTCCTTCCCAGGCAGAAGGAAATCAACAACTAGCAGATGACCTGAATGTGTTTTACTGCAGGTTTGAAAAGAAACTACAGCCACCTATCTCCACAACCCACATCTCAAACACATCAACAACAGCCACCCTCCTACAACTGGCCCCAATCCATTGGGCCCACAAACTCTGGTGATCACAGAAAAAGAAGTGCAAAATCTATTACACAGACAAAAGCCAGGAAAAGCACCAGGGCCAGACAAGATAACTCCTTCTTGCTTAAAAGTCTGTGCTGACCAATTGGCCCCCATCTTCACCCGAATCTTCAATAGATCACTAGAGATTTGCTATGTTCCTTCCTGCTTCAAGCGTTCTTCCATCATCTCAGTGCCAAAGAAGCCCTCCATCAAAGAACTGAATGACTACAGACCAGTTGCTCTAACATCTGTAATTATGAAAATCTTAATAATTACTGTTAGATCCCTTGCAGTTTGCATACCAAGCAAATAGATCGATAGATGATGCTGTTAGCATGGCTCTGCATTACATCCTACAACACCTTGAATCTCCAAATACCTACGCAAGGGTCCTCTTTGTAGACTTCAGTTCAGCATTCAATACCATCATTCCAGACACTCTTCTAAGTAAATTAAACCAACTAGCAGCACCTGAACACACTTGTAAGTGAATCATAAGCTTCCTAACAGACAGGAAGCAGCAGGTGAAGCTAGGCAGAATCAGATCTGATTCCTGTACAATCAGCACTGCTCCCCCCCCAAGGCTGTGTGCTATCTCCACTTCTCTTCTTCCTATATACCAATGACTACATCTCAAATGATCCATCTGTTAAAAAACTGAAGTTTGCTGATGACACAACAATGATTGGTCTCACTCGATACAGTGATGAATCTGCACATAGACAGGAGGTTATGCAACTTACCTTGTGGTGTAACCGGAACAATCTGGAACTGAACACACTCAAAACTGTAGAATGGTGGTGGTAGACTTTAAAAGAAACCCTCCCATACTACCACTTCTTACAATACCAGACAACACAGTATCAACAGTAGAGGCCTTCAAATTTCTAGGTTCTATCATATCTCAAGACCTAAAATGGACACCTAACATCAAAAAAGTTGTCAAAAAAGCACAACAAAGAATGTTCTTTCTGTGCCAACTCAGAAAGCTCAAACTGCCCAAGGAGCTGCTGATACAGTTCTACAAAGGAATTATTGAGTCCATCATCTGAACCTCTATAACTGTCTGGTTTGGTTCTGCAACCCAATAGGACAGACACAGACTTCAGAGGATAATTAGGACTGCAGAAAAAAACAATTACTACTCATCTGCCTTCAATCGGGGACCTGTATACTGCATGAGTCAAAAAGAGGGCTATGAAAATATCTACAGACCCCTCACATCCCAGACACAAACTGTTTCAACTCCTTCCCTTAAAACGATGCTATAGAACACTGCACACCAGAACAACTAGACACAAGAACATTTTTTTCCTGAAAGCCATCACTCTGCTAAACAAATAATTCCTTCAACACTGTTCAACTATTTACAAAGAGTGCATTACTATTACTGTTAATCTTCTCATCACTCCTTATCACCCACTTGTGATTGCAGGACTGTAACTTTGTCGCTTGTATTCTTATGATTTATATTGACTGTTTCCGAGTATGATTTGATTGTTGATTGTACCTATGACTATCATTAAGTGTTGTATGTTATGATTCTTGATTTTTAACGAATGTATATTTTCTTTATGTATACTGAGAGTATTTACACCAAGACAAATTCCTTGTGTGGCCAATCACACTTGGTCAATAAGGTATTCTATTCTGTTCTGTTCTGTTCTGTTCTGTTCCGTTCCGTTCCATTCCATTCCATTCCATTCCATTCCATTCCATTCCATTCCATTCCATTCTATTCTATTCTATTCTATTCTATTCTATTCTATTCTATTCTATTCTATTCTATTCTAGTGTGCATAAATATTATTTTTCTCTTTTCTCAGACTTTTTCAACTGAATTTTACCTTAGTACTATTCTTCCTAGACATATACTGTATTTACTAACATGTTTAATAGCTCCAGGCTTCACATTAGACATAAATATAAGTATATCTTTATGTCAGCATATGTTTATGGTTGCTTAGTGACTGGATTGTAATCATGTGACTGTTTGGTAGTTGTTTTGTAACTTGTTTTGATCGATTTTCTGGTTTTTGTGAGGCTTTATGTTATTTTATTATTGCACACAGCCAATAGTTGTTGCCTTTGATAATTTGCAATGATCACATAATTGCAATTTTTTAAGTTATGATAATTATGTGCACAAATATGTATTCATTTATTTGATTTTTATTTGTTTATTTGATTTTTATGGCAACCACTCTTAAAACACAATTCTGGCTGGCTCACAACCATAAAGCCACAAAATCATAAAAACGTTTAGCATAATTACATGTTACAAACAACAGTTTTGGGATGATTCCCGTTAGCTAAGATGTCACTTCTACCTGAAGAATATTTCTGACTGAACTGAATACCTCACTGATAGACTATGGGTGTACACAAAGCTTTCCTGAAGCTCTTCTGGATTTAGGGGAAAAATTGGAACAACAGAACATCAGAAAAAGTGATAGAAAGCTAATTCTGGACGCAACACATTGTCTTCTTCCTTCTTTACAGCCTTGTGTCCTGTCAAAACTATTTCTGTCTTCCTTTTACCCAGTTTAAGAGATTTCACTTGAGGGTCGTTTTTACATATTTTTCCTATTTTCTATATTTGCTCTTTTAAGTTATTTCCCATATTTCTCCCATATCTTCTTCCAACATTAAACAATTTGAAATTTGAAATTTAAAATGTAGACATATGAAGTTTATATATTAGTAAGCAAAATATTAGGAATTTGAGCCTTGATTTCACAATAAATAAGATTTACATTTGAGACATGACAGTTACTGGAATTTCTTCATATTCATTAGCTTGTCTACATTAAATTTACTGATCAGAAGATTTTACATTCTTGAATGCCTGCTTTTATGTTTCCAGTCCAGCTTGCTAAGTCTGACATAAGCAGAGTAAGACAGCGAACATACTGTGAGACATATAAAGCATTTCTGCAATAATGACAATGAAAACATTGGTGCTGACTAAACAAAGAGAAGAATAATTTATGGAACTCACTTCCAAGGACCCTCAACATATTTCAAGATTTAAGAATACAATGAGATATTAAGCTAAAGAAAAAGATACAGTTCAGCTTAGCAGTGGTTTCAACAAAAATACTGCATATCTATCAGTAAATTATGTCCATTATGAAAAGCTTGTACTTCTTACACTGATAATGTCAACACTGGATCTCAAATAGCACCATCTTTCCAGTGCCTAATATCTAGTCCCATAATTGCCCAGGAGGGGCAACATATCTGGAAGTGTTTTACAGACACATATTCCAAAACGGTTCTAACTCTGAACGGTCAAAATGGCTGGCCATAAGTTGATGATTACCTATAATTTTCCTTGAATTCTTATGTTTCATATTGTGATCAGAGATCAGCTACAGAAATATAGTGCAATGTTTCAATTATGGATCTAATTTGTTTCATAAGCATGTTTATATTTTTTCCATTATAAAATCAATAGAAAATTTATAATACACACAGTTCTATAGTCATTCTTTATATTTTCCTTTTTCTTTGTTGATATTGCCTCTTGATGCTATTTTGACAGTTCAGGAGTTTCTAATTTCCTTCCAGTCCAGAGATGCAAATTACACAGTTGCCAATTGGAATCACACTTGTAAATATTAGTGTGTTTATTTTATTTAATTAGGTATGGATTCTCCAAAGGTCATGCAAATGCAAAATCACACAAGCGCGCATGCGCGTACGGACAAACACACACACACACGCACACACACACACACCTCTCCTTAAAAGAAACTTGGTCCAGCTGGCCCGACTGGTAGCACCTTGTAAGGACCCCTTTCCAGAATTACATGTTACAATGTCTGGAGTATGTGGAAGGACACCTAGCAGAAAACCGATATTTCCTATAGAAAAGGGGGAGGAAATCATCTGGATCTCACTTTCAGTCCAGCAGCCCTGGTGTGCAGACCTCTTCAGCCTTGCTCTTGCTCTTCAACAGCATCCATTCTTCTCCACCATGGATCATTGCACGCTCCTTTTGGTAGCCGCCATCATTCAACACCAGAACCAAGCCCTCTTCAGATAGTTTCACCTTTACTATGGGAAGAAAAGGAGGTGGCCAAGAAGTATCTGGGTCCGACGATGGATCGGGAGAAGAGCAGAGTTTGGACTGTATGACAAGCTGATGGTGGAGCTGAGGAACAAAGACACTCGTGCATCCCAGAATTTCATGAGGATGCCTCCAGCCATATTTGACGAAGTTTTGGAGTGTCTTGAGACCAAGGTACACCAAGCAGAGCACCAACTTCCATCCCAGCCTGGACCTTGGGCTGAAGGTGGCACTGACTCTGTGCCACCTGGCCTCCGGGACCACATACAGAAACATGAAGTATGCCTGGAGAGTGCCACACAACACCATCAGCATTGTGGTCAAAGAAGTGGTGCAGGCCATCATCAAAGAATACGTGGAGGAGCTCCTCCAGTGTCCCACCACTGAAGAAGGTGGGAGGAAAGTTGCAGAGCAGTGGTATCAGAAGTGGAACTTCCCCAACACCATTGGAGCCATAGATGGGAAGCACGTGGCCTGCAAAGCTCCAGTCAAGTCAGGGTCCACTTACTTCAACTACAAGGGCTTCTTCAGTATCATCCTCTTCGCCATGGTCGATGCTGACTACAAGTTCATGTACATCAATGCTTCAGGCAACGGCTCATCTTCAGATGCCCAGGTATACAATGCCAGTCACCTCAAGGAGGGGCTGGAACGCAACCTCATCATGGGCTTCCCAGATCCAGACCCCCTACCCAATGACACACAAGATGTGCCCTATTTCACCATAGGGGATGACGCCTTCTCCCTCAGAATCTACCTCATGAAGCCCTACAGTTCCAGATACCACACCCATGAAGAGAGGATTTTCAACTACAGGCTGTCCAGCCCAAGACAGGTGGTGGAGAACGCCTTTGGCATCCTGGCCAACAGGTTCCAGGTACTTCTCACCACCATGCAGCATTGCCCACAGACCATGAGGAGCATCGTTGAATCTTGCTGCATCCTGCACAATCTCATGCGCACCCACTACCCAGTCTTGCAGAACAGGCTTGTGGACTGTCAACAAGGGAATGGGGACATGGAGCCTGGTGAATGGAGGCAAGGGCGAAACCTGATCGACACTGTGGATGTACCAGGCCCCAACAGAGCTTCACGTGAAGGGAAGAAGCAGCGCAACCTCCTGAAACACTGGTGCAACTCCCCAGCTGGAGCAGTGGAGTGGCAAGACAGGATGGTAGATGATTAATGGATGCTTCCTTCAGCCTGTCTCATCACACTGATGAGATTGTGCCATGTATGTTGAGTGGCCCTACAATGAATAGGTCATTAAAAAAGAGTTTTGTTTATGTTGAAATGTGTGGATCAATGATAAAATTGTTATTGATAATAAAGGGTCATATGTGTGGCACCTGGGAGGGTGGACCATACAGTCCCACTATGCTTGCACTGGAGGCTTATCTATCCCACAGCTATTACCCATGTACAGCTATTACCCATCCCACAGGTATCCCTTCCCATCCCACAAGCATGCAAATGCTTAACCATTTTCTAAAAGTTTCCACCAACACCTAAATGACCCAAGTGTGTGAAGCAAAGATAACCTTTATTAATAACAGTTAAGTAAAGTGTAGGACTTTATTTAAAAAGCAAAAGGAACCAAGAAAAGTGTCCCAAGCAATGATAAAGTCAACAGGTAACAACTCAGTCTCTGGCAATATTCTCAGTCACTCTGAGGCATGTCCATGGTCTCAAGTGTAAAGGGTCCAGGGACTGTGGAGGTGGCAGTGGCTGGAGTGTTGGTCTGAGGCGCCATTGGGATGCCTGGCCCTGAGAGGACAACAGGAGATGGTGTGTTCAGGAAGCTCTCAGAAAGCTGGCTCAGCCCAGTGAGGTTGAGAGGCCCTTCATCCAGGACCTGGGATGTCAGCCACAGGACCAATGACAGATGTTTTGAGGCTGGGCTTGGCTGTGGGGTGGAGGAAAGAGTGTAGATGTCTGGTGTGCAGCTGGGTGAGGTGAGGCATCTGTGGCATGCGAGGAAACATCTGTGGCATCATTGACATTGGTGGCATCAGTGGCATCTGCGGCGTTGGTGGCATCTGTGGCGTCGGTGACATCTGTGGTGTCGGTGGCATCCGTGATATCGGTGGCATCAGTGGTACCTGTGGCATCTGTGGCATCCGTGGCATCTGTGGCATTGGTGGTATCGGTGGCATCAGTGGCACCTCTGGCGTGCGATGTACCTGTGCTTGGACTAGGAAGGGATGCCTGTGCTGCTGGAACTCCTGGTAGCTGTAGCCTTGGTAGGAGAGGGGCTGTTGAAAGCCTTGGAAGGGCTGTAACATCGACTGGGGTGGAGGAGCAGACCTGGACTGGGTGGGAGCAGGTTCAGCTGGGCCTGGAGGGTGGTGCAGCAGTGCCATGATCCTCTCCTTCATCACCTGGTACTGGGGCTCGGGCATGTCCATGAGGGTCTGGGTCACGTAGGTGAGGAAGGGCTTGCGGTTTGAGGATGGAATTTCATAGTGTACCAGCTGAGAGAGGAGATCTGCGCTGGTCTTGATTGTGTCCCTGATCTTCAGCAGGACAGTGTGGCTCTGTCCCTCCAGTCTGGCTCTCTGCCTGCTTTCTGTGGAGGTGGAGCTGGGGGTGGGTGTGGGTTGGTCCCTGGTGGTCGCTGCTTCTTCTTGCTACATGTGTGTGAGAGAATTCTCCATGTCCTCCGGCATAGGGTGTGCAGCTGTCGGGGGGGTCTCTGTCATGGGGCACTCTGTGGACACCTGCCCGGACACAGTCGCTGTCTCCTGGCCAGAAGAGGACTGGCTGTCTGTGAGCTGCCTGAGAGTGAGGGTAGACAGAGGGGCTGCTCCTCGGTGGCGGACTTCACCCTCCAGGAAGCTGCACTTTGCCATGATGTAGCTCTCCCGGTCAGTGAGCTTGACCACAGCCTGGCCAGACTTCTTCAGGTGCAGCTTCCCGTACCAGGTGTGCATATGCTTCCACCACCCAAGGAGGACATCAGCAGTGTAGCCCAGGCTCTGTGCCTTCTGTCTCCAAGCCACCTGCTTCCGCTTGGTGTCTCTATACAGCCTGTGGCCCTTCCTCCACATATACTCGTTCTCCCTCAGCCACTCCAGCACCTCCTCCTCATGCTCCTCTGCAATGGAGTACTGCTTCCTCTCTCCCTTCTCCTTCCCTTGCCTCTTCCTCCCTCTGGCAGGGCCTTCATCATCAGGGCTTTCAGGGCTTTGGGGCTGGTCCACCACAGCAGCATCAGGAAAAGCAGCAGGAGAAGCAGCAGGAGAAGCAGCACCAGCACCAGCAGCAGGAGAAGCACCACCAGCAGCAGCAACAGAAGAAGCACCAGCAGCACCAGCAGCAGGAGCAGCACCAGCAGCAGCAGAAGCAGCAGCAGCACAGTCAGCGCCAGGGGGTGGGATGGTGGATCTATCTCTCTTGCCAGGGTTGGCAGAAGATGGCACATGCTTCCTCTTCTTCCCCATGGTCTCTGATGAAGTTGTATCTGATAGCAGGGCTTTCCTCATGCGAGCTGCCTCCTTTTATATCCGTGGGGCTGACGCAATGCATTCTCCCTGCATGTACAGTTAACGCTCTGCATCCATTCTGCATCCGCTCTGCATCTGCTACGCATCCGCATCATCCGCTACACATCCGCTACGCATCCACTCTGCATCCACTTCATCCGCTATGCATCCACTCTTTCTACTACGCATCCGCTTTGCTATGCTCCCCCGGAAGCCCTGCGAACGTGCCATCTGCTTCCATCTGCTTCCATCTGCTTTCATCTGCTAGGCTTCCATTGAGTATCCGTTTTACATCCGTGATACGTCCTGCCCCCGTCCATTCTTTTCCGTTCTGTTTATGCACATTTTTTGCCCCTTTTGAGAGCGGATAAGAACGGATGGAGCCACCCCCGGATTTTTGGCCATCCGCTGTGTCCTTTTACATACGTTTTGCATCTATCGGGCGATGTGACCTAGCCTTAACTCCTGTGATATAGCTGGAACTAATCATAACAGCTCTGCCATTCCATTAGACTATTTCAGTGATGTGGAGAAGGGGATTCTGCTACTTGGGTAACAGATTATCCTCCATATTAAATTACCCAGGTCTCGTGCTCTGGAGAGGACACTCCAGCTTTGCATACAGCATTGAAACAACACAGGAAGTGACAAGTTTCCGGTTTCATAGCACGATACATGCAAATGCAAAATCATACAAACACACATGGTGGGTACAATATAGAAGATAATATATTAAATTAAGATAAAGTCACCATACTATGGAGCCATACAATTGCAATGAGATAGATAAGTTTATGTCTAAGGAAGCTAACCACCTAACTGCTTCTGATGTTGCTGCAGTGAGATAATCCCAGGAGTCTTGAAATTTCCTGAGGGGACATTCTTGAACTAAATGAGTTATAGTTTGTTGTTTGCATGGGGAGTGAATCAGTGCTTACTAATGTCATTCTATGGATTCATACTATCCCTTTTGAGATAAGCAGCATGATGCAAAACATAAGAAATAGTGTGCAAAAAAATTATGTCAGAGAGAAAGGAAAACAAAATGAACAGAAAGAAAAGATAAATAAAATAAAATAAACAAGATACTAAACAATCTCATCTATAGATATTGACCTCAGTTGACTGTTGACCTCAGTTGACTGACTCCACTGTGACTTTGGTCAACTGAGGCTTTCACATAATGCTTTTCTGTAAGTGAAGGAGAAAGTGGAATCAGCTTCATTGTAACTATTCAGCATTTTCTACTAATGAAAAAGTTAGTACTTACTAGGCAATTTCATTACACATGGGCCATTGTATAATCAGAGCCCAATTTTGCATCAGGAAGAGTCATTTAAAACTAGAATTGCCAATCTATGGATTCTTTGCCATTCAGATATTGTTGCCTCTTCCTTCAGGCAGAAGTATATAGGTTGAACTGACCATAGCAAATTACATTCCAATCTTAGTATATTATAGTAAATGTATTATGTGTGTTATATTTTATGATCAAATTAAAATTAATAATAAATATAATTAACATACAGTATTGAAACTTTCCAGGTTTTGAGTTTTTAACAGATTTCCAGAACAATTAAAATGTTTGCTTCAAAGAAATCATACAGCATTTCTAAAACATTTCATGAAAGAAGCAATAAAGAAATAAATAGTAAAACATAACATCCACTGCCAAAATATATCTTAATAGGAGCAAGTTTATGTTACCCCCGACTTTTAACATCCGCTGAATATGTTAAATCCCATCCAGCATCCTATTATTAGAAATAAAGTATTTGAAGTCAATGCAAGGACTACTGTTGGAGAAAAATTACAGATTCATAGCAGCTTCCAGAACTGCAGGAAGTATTTTGGTTGGTTTCACTGTAAGCTGATTTATTGAGGAGATTACCTTCAAATTCAGCACTCCTGTTAGAAAGGTACACAGCTTGCAAGAAAGTAGCACAGCCTGTTATTTTCAGCAACAACAACTGCAACACAAATTTAGAGTACCATTTCTAGAGTAACCCTTCTACTTAGGAGTGGTTATGAAAAAGACTTGCTCTGGATCTTCATTTAAAGTGACAATAAAGTTATTCTAAGTTTAAGTCTCAGTTTATCTCTATGAAAGAAGCAACTGAAGCATTTGTAAATTAAAAACAAAAAGTAAAAACAATATATATCCAGATAACTTCACTGATCCCATTGATCGATAATAATTTTTTCTCATTGAGGTACATATCTCTTCTATTGTATCATGTTCTGCTTCCAAAATCTTCCATCTGTATTTTATGATTATGATTTTATGATTATGAAAGTGCATTCATTTCTATACCCAGGAAGATTCTATTTGAAAAATTCTATATCCTAATCTCAAAAGAGGGCAAAAGAAGAATGGGACGACATAGAATGAGGTGGCTGGATGGAGTCACCAGGGGATGGTAGAGGACAGGAGACCTGGATGAATGTTGTCCATGGGGTCGAGATGGATCAGACATGACTTTGCAACTAACAACAGCATATCCTAATGTAGAAATATGCTCTGTGAAAGGCAATACTATTTCACAGATTTGTTATTAACAAAATTTTCTGTACGTGGGCTTGCTAGTAAGGGAGGCAGTTTTATTTAGCACAGCTCCTAGCCTCCCACATTAGCTGCAGCTGTGATCACAACTTAACCAAATTCAGAAGGTGAGCATTTCATTTCTCTTTTTATGTTCTGATCAAATGACAGTTCCAACCTTATATGGCTGCAGAACAAAAAGATATCGATTAACATAAATAGATTAGAAGCTTGGGAGACACTTGGATTCTAAGTGAGGAAAATAATGTAAAGAAAAATCAATTATGTTTTTACACTATTGAGAGATAACAACTCTGCACAGCATGGTCTCTGACTTGTTTATCCTTCCAGCAGCGAGGCATTATTAATTTTATCCTATCCAAAAAGAAAAGGAAAAAGAAATGCAATATATCTTCCTACTTCGTTGCAGTCTCAGTGAAAAGCAACTGGGACATTTTCTTTTTGTTTTAATAGGGGTTGAAAAAGGCCTGATCTACAGAGGCTCTAAGAAAGTGCTATATAGATCATGTGGACTCCCACCGTCCTATTTCATTCCAGCTATTTCAGGCACCAAATATCAAAACAATCAAATTTTAAAATAAAGAGTATATATCTCTTTTCCTTTGTGCTTTGAGCCTGGTTTTGATTGTGGAACAACGGCAAATAGATGGCATGGCCTGAATGGAGACTGAATGGATGGACTTTCCATATTCATATTAGGAAGCCCTTTCATAGATCTCAACCCATTTATCGCAAAAGAGCCTTCATATTGCTTGTTTCCTGCACACCTTTTTAGTTCTATTACAACAGGAACTCTTCAGATATTCACCTTACGCTGTCTGCTGACCTAACATTCTGAAACATGATTGGTAGATGCTGACTGCTCTTCATCTTCCATCTTCCTCCTCCTCCTCCTTCTTTCTGCTTCTCCTCCTTCCTTCCTTCTTTCCTTCCTCCCTCCTCCTTTTCCTCCTTCTTCTCCTTTCATCTTCTGTCTTCCATCTTCTTTTGTTATTCTTTTCTCAGTTTTAAAAAAATACTCCTTTCTGTCTGTCTCTAGTTCTTCTTAGCCCTTCAAGCACATATTTTTCCTCTCAGCACTTTCATTGATTTTAATTACAGCCACAGAATTTGTGTATTGCTGTTGCTGCGGTGCTATATTCTATTCCTTTGGATGAACAGGCACTCCTATATATTTCATGAAATATTTAGAATAGAACTGGAAAATCCCATATTATGCAATCAATGTCCTCAGGTTTAATGTCCTCAACTATTTAATATGACTAAAAATGAAATCAGTTCAGCACCTACTTCAGAAACATATTTTTAAATGTAGGATCTTCAAAGACTGTTAAAAACAAGTTCATTACCATCCTTCCTCTCATGAAGATGCAATAAATGGGAAGAAATTTAGATAGTTGGTCCATTTGTAAATTCTTTTTGGTTACTGATTATATATTATTATTATTATAATACAATGTACTATAGCATACTATATTAATATTCTGTTCAGTTCATATTACTGTACTAAATCAATCTATTGCAGAATGAGGTTTTTAGACAGATTTCAATAATTTCAATATCCCATAAATTATTTCTAGTTAACTAGTTTGAACTGAGTTACATCTTCTGCTCAACATTTACTTGGGCATTTTGGAAGGTTTGAGGTCAATTGTTATCTTTCTATAATTCTGTCAAATTATAGTCCTCAGCTCTCAGATATCTCTACTAAGAACTTTGCACATATCAAGCTTGGACTGTTATGAAAAAAAGGAATTGTGTATTTTAAAAGAAAATGTATAACCCAAAATCTCAGAATTACTTTTATTAATCCATTCTCAGTCTTTGAGTTAACTTTATATCAAAGGAGTGGCAAGACAATACAATAAGATTCCATATGATTAAGGTTGAGTTCTCTGCTTCAAACTGCAATCATAACAATCATGTCATAAAACTTAATATTCAGGTTTAACAGTGGAATAGTCTGATAGCATTTTTCTTTTTGTACCTAATTTTGGTATGTGTTCTTTTTGTGGAAAATGCCACCCCCCACATTGTTTTATGGTTTTTCTGATTTTCTCTTTTTAAGATTTTTCTAAATGGATTTTTAATAGAGTATAGGTCTTCTATGTCAGGGGTCTCCAACCTTGGCAACTTTAAGACTTGTAGACTTCAACTCCCAGAGTTCCTCAACTAGCAAAGCTGGTTCTATGGAACAGCAACAGGCAGAGTATTACATGTTAATATCATTTTTTTTTAGAAATATTAACTATATTTTGCATTTGCTTTATCTGTATACCTTAACTACTCCTTCCTATTATTGATTAAGTCACCATCCTCTCATCAGTAGAGTATAATTAGGAACTTTCTTTTCTAGGATAGAAGGTAGAGCTATCTGGGATCATTAAAGATTTGGTGAGAATTTAAAATACATGCAACTGGGATAGACTGTGCACAATGCCAAAAGAAACTGGCAATATTTCCAGAATCCTCCAAACCATTAAAATAAAGTATATTTTGGATCTTGCCTTTTCACATAAGGATATTAAAAGTATTGTGGGAATATTTCTAGGTGACTCAAGTTTCTATCTATCCGGTGAAAGCTTGTACCATGAAAGATTGCAACTGGGAGAAAGTGAGCTCACAGTATCATTGGGATTTTTATCAGGCCACTGCCTGGATTTAAATATAGGCAGTAGGCATTAGTCAAAGTCTTTTTATGTGTTTCAGAGGCTCATGTGAGTAATATATCTTTTGGAGGACTCAGAGAACAATGGTCAGAAGATATGTAGTGAAAAAGACCTCAATGGTAGAAACCAATATTTACTGCAACATCAGCCACTTTCTCTCTCTCTCTCTCTCTCTCTCTCTCTCTCTCTCTCTCTCTCTCTTTCTCTCTCTGTGTACAGTATGTACATATTTAACAATACAATTCTTCAGAACAATTTTTTCATCTGATGTGGTTATCAATTATTGTTTTAAGTGAATTTCAAAAGGAATCTGGAGTGCAAAATTATAAAGGATTTGAAATTTTTCTGTAATATTGTTTGTGTTTTTTAATATGCTGTCTTTGCTGTGCCCCTTCCTACTCTAGAGTGTCAATCAAAGGATTCAGTGCTTATATGCATATGATTTTTAATTTTGCTTTCTCTGTTAATCTATGAACTAAGAATCACAGGCCATCATTTCGCAAATGGATTTCTGCTACAGGCTGTTATTAGCATTTTAATAGAACTCTTTCAGGAGATACTATTTGGGTTTTTGCAGCAATGGTAAAATACTTGATTTTAAACCATAAAGGGAGTTTATATTTCCCTCTTGTGCAAACAAAACTGTGGGGGACTTACACAGTTGACAGAACCTGTTAGAAATTAACTGTAAACATATATGTTTCAATGTCAGCTGCAGTCAATTTTACTTTGAACAGTACATATTTAATAAAGACTTAGTATGCAGTCTAAAGGGAAAAGAAAACCATGACTGATCTATTTCTCATCTTATATAGAAAAAATCAACAGCTTTTTTTTTTAATGGATGAAAGTTCATCATCCATTTGGCACCATGCAGAATAGAAAATGGGATGTGTGTTAGCATCATGTATATTATATCAGTATGAATTTGTCATAGGTCCTTTTTCCAAGACAAGCCTGCTAATAAGAATTGACTGTCACATTCAACATATTATTGACAAATATGAATGTTGATTTAAAAAATTGGTTCCATTCCAATATTTCAACACGTAAATCAGAATTTAGCTTTCCATCAGCTTTTCTATTCACAGCAGAGTCCTTGACTTTAAAAAAATAAATAAATGAGAAATCCTAGATTTCATGTATGTAAATTAATATTCAAATAGTCCTTTTTTTAAAAAAAATGACACAGACGGAACTGCTGTTGTAAAACAGCTCTTTTTCCCAAATGCAGACTTTTTCCATTCTGTTTCTAGTGCTGTTTCCATGAAAGAAAAGTGGAAAAAGTGGTATATATGGGAAAAGAAAATAAGTTTAGAATCACTGAGATACTTTTGATATCTAATCCTATATACTGGAGAACATTCTTGAGTGCAGGGATGTCAAACTCACATCATCATGGTGCATCACATGACATATCAGGACTTTCCTCCCCTTCACTATATTGGTTGTGGGCATGGCCAGCACATGATATATCAGGCCCACAGGCTGGGAGCCCTGCTTTAGTGGCTTAATATAAACATTAAAAAGCACTGAAGGTAAAACTAAACCTTGAGAAACTCAGTAGGACAAAGTTATCAGTAAGAGATTGTAAGAGTGGCATGAACAAATGAAGCATTTCCAGAGGAGAGTGAGACTCTGGAGATCATGGTCAATGAACTGTTCAATGGGATGACATGATAGATTGGATTTAAATATAAATTTTGGAGTTGGGTGTCATTAGTTACACCCAGTTTTATTTTTCCATATCATCCAATTCTAAGGAAGCAATAAGTGTTCTTGAATGTCGACTAAGTTAATAATGGCCTGAGAAAGAACAACTAGAACTAAAACCAAAGAAGTTTGGAATGCTACTGGTATACAGGAAACAGAGGTTCTGCTTGTATTTACGCTCTGAAAGCATTCTTTGATTCCCAGCTGTCACCTGATTTTCAGATAAGGCTGCCCAATTACACTGAATGCATTAACAGTATGTTTTCCTGGGTCAGCCACATTGATCATAGCTACTGCTGCTTGTTGGATTACATCCCTTCTTAACAGGGTCTATGTAAGAGCTGATTCTCCTTGTATCTGTGTGCTAAAACCTGCACAGCTAAAAGACTAGCAGGAGAGGCATTTTAAAAGTTGCCCATTTCCAGAAGCCGATATTTCTGATATGTGGAAGACAGCCTTCTCATGTATTGGTACCAGGCTATGGTATATCATCCCTTGGAAAGTGCATTTGTCCCTTTCTATTGATGTTTAAGTAGGTAAAAGGTGAAGGCATCCCTCTGGGTTTTACTGTGCTAGTCATGGCTGACTTTAGGAGATGGTGCTCCATTAAGCCATTCATTGAGCACTCTCCAAAGATGTTTCCACAGTCAGGTGACCAAAGCATATGACAAAATACGGATTGTTGTTGCCTTCCAATTAAAGTGGTACCTATTTATCTACTTGCAGTTACATGCTTTCAAACTGCTAAATTGACAGGAGCAGAGGCAAGTGCCAGGAGTTCATTCCATCATGCAGTGGTAGGACTCAAACTGCTATAGATTGTCCCCTGTATCTTTTAAGCCATAGTATCTCACACAAATGTTTAGAAAATCTCTAAAACTACATCTGTGTCTGTATGAGATGGCACATGTGTACACCATTGAGTCAGTACTGATTCCTGACAGCTGCTTGAATAAATCTCTGAAGTTTTCTTGGCAAGATTTAAGAAATGGTTTCCATATCCTGCTTCCAAAAACTAAGAGAGGATGATTGACTCAATGACACCCAGTTGGCTTTGTGCTTAAGACAGGACAAGAACTCATGTTTTCCTTATTTCTAACTTAATCTGAATTTGAACTTATATTTTTTTCAACTCAAAGTTAGGCATTTTGGGATAGGAAAGCAGACTATAGATAAAGAAAGATGGAGGGAGGGTTGAGCTGGCGTCACAGTGGTTGGACGGGTGATCTTGATTCTCCAAGATCACCGTCGATATCTTAGCCACTGGTCAGTCATCATGGACCTAAACTGTCTTGTAGAAATGGTGACTGACAAGGGCACATCCTGCTGATCCCAGGGACATCGCACAGTCACCAGTTGATTCAAGGAAAACCCTTTTTGCTGGCAGTGGAGAGGCAGCCTCCTAAGCTGCTGAAGCTGGGACAGCTCTGAATGGAAGAGATTGGAAGAAAGTGTGTCAGCTTGGTGAGATAAAATTTTACTTATTATTTATTGGAGAGAACACCCTGAAAAAATGAAAGTGGACTAAAAGTGAAAAGGAAAGAGTTTAAGCAACGTGATTAATTGTTAAAGTGAAAGTTTTGTTCTTTTTTTCCCCTTTTTATTGGAATTTTGAACTTGGCAAAGCTGTTTTACTTTAAGCTGGACTGGTACTTTTTTTTTTTTTTAGTTCCTGGTTGTAGATTGAGGAGAGGGAAGTGAAAGTGAAGGAAAGTAAGTAGCACTGCCGCCAAGAGGCTTGGATACATTGTTTCTGTTTCCTTTCACTAGTCTGTATTACAATCAAGGACTCTAAGCTCTTTATTGGAAAAGATAGAGATGAGCATGGCAGTTTGTTTATTCAGATGCTCATTTTTTTTTTAACAGATAGCTGAAGTCTGGAGTTGAAGTTGAAAGAAAGAAGATTGAAGTGACCTTGAAAAACTCTGAGCTGATTTATCAAAGAGCCTTGGATATTTGGCGGCAGAGGCTTGTTTTATATTAGAATTGCTTTTTACCTTTTGCCTCCCTTTCTACCCCCCCTCCTGTCACTAGTGGGGCTCTTTTTTTCTCTTTAGTTGTATTTTAACTTTTTAAACCAGGAAATAGAATGTAAACCTTTTATTTTGGTTTTCTTTTTGTTTATGAAGAGGAACAAACAGACTTTTTTTCTTTTTTTACCCTTCTTTATTTTTTATTTTTTACATCTACTATTGTAAATAATTAGATTAAGGTATATGAGTGCCTGAAGAGTTTCTTTCTCCTTTTTTCCTTTGGAGTGGCAACTGTTTGCCTTCATTTTTTTCTTCTTTTTCCTTTTTCCTCTTTTTTTCTTTTTTCTCTTTCTTTACAGAGAAGCATTACAAGATGAGTAGAAAGCCCCATCTTCTTCAATATCAACCCCCTCACCATCTGGAGGACAACTGTCTATACAGAAAATATTACAACAGGAAAAAGAGAAAGAGAAGAAAGTGACATTACAGATGATCATGCAAGGAATCCA
This sequence comes from Laticauda colubrina, assembly GCA_015471245.1. NCBI lineage: Eukaryota > Metazoa > Chordata > Lepidosauria > Squamata > Elapidae > Laticauda > Laticauda colubrina. The sequence goes on along the minus strand of BLBF01000004.1, from coordinate 70,470,916 downwards.
GAAAATTGAACAAAAAATTGAAAAAACAGATGAAAAAGTAGAAAATATTCAACAGATGGTGATGAAATATGAAGATAGATACAAAAGAATTGAAGAAGATATACAAAGAGATAAGAAAATTGGAGATATTGATATTTGTTTGAGCAATATTGAGAAGGGCAAGGGTGAATCATTAGGATGGGAAATAGACAAATCAGAATTTTACTTAAGATTTCAAAATATAGAAGAAGGGAAAGGTGAAAACCTTGCTGAAATAATGGCAGAAATATTGGTAGAAGCACTGGAAATAACCAAAGAAAAGATGATGGATGGGATGGATGAAGTGTTTTGTGTCTACACAAGATATGCAATGAGGAATAGACTATCAAGAAAAGTTCACATCAGATTTACTAAGAAGATTATTGAGACACAGATACTTCAGGTGGTGAGAGAAAAACACTAAAATATAAAAATAAAGAAATTGTGGTGCTGAAACAGATACCAAGAAGAGTAAGAGAGATGAGAAGAGAATATTTATTCTTGACTAAAGAGTTGCTTAAAAGAGGAGTCAACTACAGATGGTTGATGCTAGAAGGCCTTTTGTTCACTTGGCAAGAACAAAGACACAGAATTGACACAATTGGAAAAACTGAGCTATTCCACTTAAAATACTTTAGAGAAAAGGAGGAAGAAGAAAGGAAGAGTCACTAATTGAAGAGTCAGTAATTGAAAAAGAAAAAGAAGAAGGTGCAGTAGGCGGTGAACCCAGAGAACAAAGAGAATTGAGATCTACTAGAGCAATAAAACCCTCTTATAAAGCTTAACATGGATGAAAGAAAATTGATCACGATTAACATCAATGGACTTAATTTGGCGACTAAAAGAAGGAAAGTATTCCACAAATTAGATAAATTAAAATTTGATATAATCTGCTTACAAGAGATACATATTAAAAAGCAACATCAATATATACTAAAACAAGGAAAATTAGGGAAATTATTCACATCGCTGGCACAATCGAAAAAAAGAGGTGTGGCATTATATATTAAAGAAACACTTTTGGCAGAACTAATTTATATAGATGATGATGGAAGGATTTTGATGGTGGAGATGATGAATAACAGTTTTAAAACATTTTTAATTCCAATTTATGCCTTGAATGATAAACAAGAAGAATTCTATAGGAAATTACATACAAAAATAATTGATTTGGACAATGTTAATAGCTGTATGTTGGGTAATTTTAATGGAATAATTAATGACCTATAAAACACAGAAAACAACAAAGAAAGTTAGAAAGATACTACCAAAATCCTTCCTTCGAATAACAGAACAATTTAATTTAAAAGATGCATGAAGAGAGAGAAATGTGGAAAGTAAGCAATATACTTTCTATTCAAATAGACACACATCCTGGTCTAGAATAGATATGATATGGATGTCAGCAGAATTATTGACTAATGTACAACAGATTGAAATAGAAACAAACACATGGGCAGATTATAATCCAGTATTTGGAAAGGATACAAGAGGAGATCTAGATGGACTCTAAATAATATGATACTGAAAGAAAAAGACTTTAAACAGAAAATAGAGAAAGAACTTGTTTTCTTCTTCAAAGGAAATAGAAAAGAGGATACATCTTTACAGATTCTCTGGGACACCATGAAGGCCCACACAAGAGGCTTGATAATAGATTATACTAGGAGAAGAAACAGAAAACAGAAAAAGACATTTTAGACATTGGAGGATGACTATAAAACACTGGAAAAGATTTACAGATTTTCCCTCAAAAAAGACATTAAAAATAAACATAAACATATAATTAAACATAAAATGGGCCTAATGGAAAAAAAGTAATTAGCACAAAAAATTAAAAGTGTGAAACAGAATTACTTTGAAGATGCAAATAAACCAGGCAGATGGCTAGCTTATAAACTGAGAAAGGAAAGAGAAGCAAGAAGAATTAGCCTATTGATAAATAAAGAAGGACTCATTTCTTATGGAAATGAGGAGAAGAAAAAAAATTATACAAGATTACTATGGAAAACTATACTTTCAAGAAAATATTCAAGAAGAAAAAGTGAAACAATATCTTCAGAAAGTGAACTTACCTCAGATACCCAAAAACATGAAAGCATTCTTAGAAGGAAGTATAACAATGAACTAACAGATGCCTTAAGAAAAACAGAATGCTGGGAAAGCTCCAGGTCCAGATGGGTTGCCAGCAGAATTCGTTAAAGGCCATGTCACACTTCAAAAACGGATGCAAAGAGGACACAACGGAAGAGAAAAATGTTACATCCATTGTATCCGCGCTAAAAAGGGGTGAAAATTTGCATAATTGGAGCGGATGAAACGGACACGGGGAGGACGCAGGGAGGATGCAAAGCGGATGCGAAACGGAAGCCCAGCGGATGCAGAATGGATGGCGCGTTCGCAGGGCTTCCGGGGGGTCTCAGAAAAGCGGATGCAGAACGGAAAAAACGGATGCAGAACGGATGCACAGCAGATGAAGCGCATGCACGGCAGAAGCCTAGCGGATGCACAGCGGAAGCGGAATGCATGCTGCGCGTTAATTGCGCATGCGGGGGGGATGCATTGCGCAAGTCCCCCAGATATAAAGGGAAGCAGCTCGGAAGCAGGTCACCATTCAGAGGAAAGACCTGCTGCTGGACACTTTGAGTTCCTTGCCTGCCCTGCCTGCATGCCTGCCTCCAAGCCTGCCTCCCAGCCTGCCTCCCAGCCTCCTGGGCAGCCTCCCTGACAGCCTGCCTTCCAGCCTCCATTCCAGCCTTGCTGGCAGCCTGCATTCCAGCCTCCTTTCCAGCCTTGCTGCCAGCCTGCCTTCCAGCCTCCCTGCCAGCCTGCCTGCCAGCCTGCCTTCCAGCCTCCCTGCCAGCCTCCCTGCCAGCCTCCCTGCCAGCCTGCTCTCCAGCCTCCCTGCCAGCCAGTCTGTCTGCAAGCCTTGGTGCCTGCCTTCCTGCCAGGCTTTGGGATGGGTTAAGACACATATACTGCCTATAAAAAGGGGGAGCAACTCATCTGCATCTCACTTTCAGACCAGCAGCCCACCAGAGCAGACCTCTGCAGCCTTCATCTGACTATTCCTCTTCCACAGCATCCAGTCATCTCCACCATGGATTGCGACAAAATCCTTTTGGCAGCCAACATCCTTCTGCATCACTGCGAAACCATCTACAGGCTCTGTGAACTCTACTACGGCAAGAAAAGGAGGCACCCAAAAAAAGTCTGGGTCCAAAGATGGTTAGCCAGAAGAACACAGTACCAACTTTACGACAAGCTGATGGTGGAGATCAGGAGCAAAGACACTCGGGCGTTCCAGAACTTCATGAGGATGCCTCCAGCCATGTTTGACAAAGTTGTGCAGCGCCTGACACCCAGGTTGACCAAGGCAAACACCAGCTTCCAGCCCAGCCTGGAACCTGAGCTCAAGGTCGCACTGACTCTGCGCCACCTGGCCTCAGGGACGTCCTACAGGAGCATGCAGTATGGCTGGACGGTGCCATCCAAAACCATCAGCATTGTGGTCAGAGAAGTGGTGCGGGCCATCCTCGAAGAATACAAGGGGGAGCTCCTCCAGTGCCCCACCACTGAAGAAGGATGGAAGAAAGTTGCAGAGCAGTGGTATCAGAAGTGGAACTTCCCCCACACCGTTGGAGCCATCGATGGCAAACACATGGCCTGCAAGGTTCCAGCCAACTCAGGGTCCACTTATTTCAACTCCAAGGGCTTCTTCAGCATCATCCTCTTCGCCATGGTCGATGCTGACTACAAGTTCATGTACATCGATGTTTCAGGCAACGGCTCATCTTCCGATGCCCAGGTATACAACGACAGTCACCTCAAGGAGGGGCTGGAAAGCAACCTCATGGTGGGCTTCCCAGATCCAGAACCCCTGCCCAACGACACGCAAGATGTGCCCTACTTCATCGTGGGAGATGACGCCTTCTCCCTCTCAACCTACCTCATGAAGCCCTACACCTCCAAATACCTCAACCGTGAAGAGAGGATCTTCAACTACAGGCTGTCCAGGGCAAGGCGGGTGGTGGAGAACGCCTTTGGCATCCTGGCCAACAGGTTCCAGGTGCTTCTCAACACCATGCAGCATCGCCCACAGAGCATGAGGAGGATCATGGAAGTTTGCTGCATCCTGCACAATCTCATGCGCACCCGCTACCCAGTCTTGCAGAACAGGCTCGTGGACCTCCAGCAAGGCAATGGGGACATGGAGCGTGGGGAATGGAGGCAAGGGCGAAACCTGATCGACACTGCGGATGTGCAAGGGGCCAACAGAGCCTCACGTGAGGCAAAGAAGCAGCGCAACCTTCTGAAAGACTGGTGCAAGTCCCCAGCTGGAGCGGTGGAGTGGTAATACAGGATGGTAGATGCTTAATGGATGCTTCCTTCAGCCTGTCTCATCACACTGATGAGATTGGGCCATGTATGTTTAGTTGGCCTACAATGAACAGGGCGTTTAAAAAAGAGTTGTGTTTATGTTGACATGTGTGGATGATTGATTACATTATTATTGATAAAAAAGGGCCATAGGGGTGGCACCTGGGATGGTGGACCATAAAGTCCCACCATGCTTGCACTGGAGATTTATCTATCCCACAGCTATTACCCATCCCATAGGTACCCCTGCCCATCCCACAGCTATCTCAACCCATCCCACAGCTATCTTAACCCATCCCACAAGCATGCAAAGGCTTAAACCATTTCTAAAAGTTTCCAGCAAGACTTTATTAAAGAAAAAGAAATGAAGCAAGTGTGTGAATCAAAAATAGACTTTATTAACTGTGGAGAAATATTACTGCAATGATCAGATAATTTTGCCTTGCATTAGCCATATAATCTTTTGAATAAGCTATAGCTATATTGTTTGTCCATATCCTCTTCCAACCACGAACTACCTCGCTGCATATGACATTCTGCAACAGAAAAGCTCTGTAGAAATATGACCACATCTGCTGTTGCAAACTGCTCAGAAACGCTAACCACAGGGGCCTGTCCGAAAAATACTGGACATGATGTAGAAACTGCTTTTTACACATAGAAAACATCTACTGACACCCAAATATGGATATCCATCCCACCCAACTGTGTTTGCAAAACATCGTTGCCATAAATGTGTATTCAACCCAATGTGTCAGTTTTAGTATGGTCAATCAGGATCACATGCTTGCCTTCTGATATTTTGTAACCCACCCAAACCTCAATAAAAGAGCTTGTCTCGAGCTAGTTCAGGGCTCGCTCACCCCGAGGAGAAAAC
>BLBF01000004.1:70360875-70455641 GCA_015471245.1 Laticauda colubrina | reverse complement strand
TCCCAAAGTAAGGGGTGAATCTTGTTGCTTAGTCTGAGGTGAAGTGTATTAAGTGTATTATAGACTTAATATTATAAGTGTATTATAGACATATCTGTCTATATCTCTATCTATCTGTCTTTTAGGAGAAGAGTAAGTCCTGGCTGAGTCCATTAGTGTGTCCATCAATAAACTGGAGTAGAAGGGGTATACACATGGATAAAAGGGATATACACATATATCCCCAACATTCTAAATATATCAAGACCTTGCTATATCATCTGGCCTATGGATCTCAGTGGACCAGTGAAATCTTGAGCAGGCTTTCGCTAATCTAATCTCATGTATGTTTTATGTTTTTTAAACTTTTCAATCTGACTGCTTCTGACGTGTGTGTATGTAGGTGATGATGACGATGAAGAAGATGATGAAAGATACATATATGATAGATAGATAGATAGAGAGATAGAGAGATAGAGAGATAGATAGATAGATGATAGATAGATAGAGCGCGAGAGAGAGATCTATGTCATCCAGAGTCATTTGTTATGAGATGTGCATTTGACAAATAAGTAAATATTCCCTGGCCCAAAAGAGTTGGAGACCAGAGTCATAAATTATTATATATTGCTTAATTGCCCTTTTAGTTATTCTGCTCAGTGCTTATGCATCAAGAAGGGGCATGAACTGCCTGGTTGTACAAGGCTTATGCTCACATAAGTTCCTGTGAAGAATTATTTTTGTACTTTTTGTACTTTCTTCAATGGAATGTAAATATAGCCAAGGTAGTGCTAGTACCAATTCATATATTTCAACAAACACAAATTTGTGTTTGCTTGTTTTCCAGTAAATAAAGTAGTAGTGAATTTTGTCACGAATTCAACACTGGTCTTCTTTTGACACCAACTGTCAATGACAGTTCTTTTTTCCCACTCATTTAAATAATTTGAATGTTTTTTTTCAAATTTCTCATAAAACAACTTTAACCAAAAAAAAACCAAATATATGATCTAACTGGGATAATTAGTGCTGTAATTAAAGATCTGAATTACTGTCGTTCTTGGAGTTAAAGATCTGAATTACAGTCTGTTGTTCTCAGTGTAATACTAGCAGATGGCATATGTGCTGAAAAGCAGATTTTAGTAAAATGAGATACCTAATTTGCTATGTGCTTGGTGGCACTGCTTACTGAAATTTAAAATCCGTGGATAAAACATGAACAAGAGTCAAATTGTTTAAAAAATTGAATCTGCATTTCACTTTGTGAGTAGCCTTATTTGAACTATACATATTGTCTACAAGAAGGCCATTTAATGGCCAAACTCCATTGTAAAAAAAAAAAACTACAAAATAAATAAGGACTTTTTGAAATATCTGGAAACTCAGTATATTGCAGAGGTAATGTACTAAAATATTTATCACTTAACAAAAAGTATACGATAAAAAAGTGCAATTTTTCAAGAAAATTACATCACTGAGAACTAAAGAGAAGGATATTTCAGAGATGTGGAACTTCTTGAGGTTGTTGAAAAGGTCTCATTTTTTCTTGCTTTAGGTCATGATTTCTGAGGACTGCTGGGGATTGTCATTCACCAAGATCTCAAAGGAAAGACATTCTTTAGTCCAGCTCTAGACGGTATTATGACATTCCTGGTATAATAAGAATGACAATATGCATGCTTTTTCACAATAAGCAACTAAAAGTCAAACTTAGAAATATTTTCAGAAGATTTAATATATAAGATGTTGACTGTATGACTTCTGGTTGGGTCTGGTTTTATTAACAATAGTACTGTAAATGGCCACAGCATCCAAGCCAGGGGTGGGATGCTATCAGTTCATCTGGTTTTATAGAACCTGTAGCTGTGAAGAGCAGCTGACACCAAACCAGTTCGGTGTTTGGCCCACGCGCCTGCCCGGGCTCTAGGCTGTCCTTTTTTCCCTGCTTTTCCCTCCTCACCTGCTTTGCACAACACAGCTGAAGTTGAAAAAGCAGGAAACAAGAGGATTTTCAAACACCGTGCACCCGAGCGCAGCGCTTGCAGCTGTCCAGGTGCATAGCTGATTATTTCTTGCAAATGCTGCACACACTTGTGTTATGATTGTCCACAGTTCAGATAACCAGCAAATTGCTCTATTCACTGGTCCCACTCTTCCCCTTCCACTCACTCCTTGGCTGGCATGTACTGTCCAACTTGCCTGGTTTGGTATGTTGTTATTTTTCCTTTTTTTCCCGGCCATCAGCTGTTCTGCTCTGCTGGGAGATTTAGACTAGCTAGAAAGCAGGAAATCCTTGGATTTCTTGCTTTCTAGCTAATCTAAAAGCAGAGCCGAACCCTCCTTAGGACTGAAGCTTTTCAGTGCAGACTCAGGTAGTCGATTGCAGATAGATAGATGTCTAAGTGAATCTGTGATTCTGTGAGCAACTCAATCTGCCTGCTTGCTTTGTCTGCTTTTGGATAAAAGTTGCTCTTTTTTAATTAAAAAAACTCAATATTTACATAAATATTTATAATATCTACATACAAGCCATGCCCACTCAGTCACATGATCACCAAGCCATGCCCAGTCACATGACCACCAAGCCACTCACAAATTAGGTCACACGCACAGAACTGATTGTTAAGAAATTTGAATCCCACCCCTGATTCAAGTGTGGGTTTAATTACCAAAAGATGGGAAATCTGGTGTCTTTCAAATAATTTGGATTCCAACTTCAATCAGTCCAAGTCAGCATGTCGATGGGAAATTATTACAGAAACTGAAATTTTAACCAAAATCTGGGGGTAAACCAGTTTGTCAGCCACAGGATTTAAAGGCTAGGTCACACTGGCTGACGGATGCAAAAGGTATGCAAAAAGGACACAGCGGACGAGCAAAATTTCAGGGGTGGCTCCATCCGTTGTTATCCGTTCTCAAAAGTGCCCCAAATTTGCATAAACAGAATGGAAAACAACAGTAAGGAACGGACATGGGGAGGATGTAGCGGGGATGTAAAGCGGATGTTCGTAGGAAGCCTAGCGGACAGAAGCGGATGACACATCCGCAGGGCTTCCGGGGGAGAATAGCAAAGCGGACATGTAGCGGAAGGAGGGGATGCGTAGCAGATGCGTAGCGGATGCATAGCGGATGACGTGGATGCATCACGGATGCCTACAGGATGCATAGCGGATGCATAGCGGATGCAAAGCATTCACTAAGCATGCGGGGAGCATGAATTGAGTCAGCTCCGCAGATATAAAAGGATACAGCTTGCAAGCAGTCACCATTCAGAGGAAAGACCTGCTGCCAGAGACATCTTGAGAGAACACCGTGAGAAAGAAGAGGAAGCCTGTGCCTATTCCTGCCAGTCCATCCCACACCATGGCGCTGACTCTGAAGCTGCTGGTGCTGCTGCTGGTGCTCCGGGTGCTCCAGGTGCTGCTGCTGCTGGTGCTTCTCCTTCTGGTGCTTCTGCTGCCGCTGCTGCTGGTGCTTCTCCTGCTGGTGCTGCTGGTGCTGCTGGTGCTTCTCCTGCTGCTGCTGCTGTGGTGGACCAGCCCCAAGGCCCTCAAAGCCCTGCTGCTGAAGGCTCTGAAGGCCCTGCAAGAGGGAGGAAGAACCAAGGCAAGGAGAAGGGAGAGAGGAAACAGTACTCCATTTCCGAAGACCATGAGGAGGAGGTGCTGGAATGGCTGAGGGAGAACGAGTACCTGTGGAGAAAGGGCCACAGACTCTATCATGTCACCAAGAAGAAGCAGGCAGCTTGGAGAGACAAGGCAGAGAGCCTGGGCTACACTGCAGATATATTCCTGGGATGGTGGAAGCACATGCACACATGGTATGGCAAGCTGCACCTGAAGAAATCCGGGCAGGCCGCTGTCAAGCTCACTGACCGGGAGACCTATGTCATGGCCAGGTGTAGCTTCCTGGAGGGTGAGATCCACCATCAAGGAGCAGCCCCTCTATCAACCCTCTCCCTCAGACAGCCCACAGAGAGCCACTCCTCTTCCAGCCAGGAGACAGCTACCTTGTCCAGGCACGTGTCTTTGGAGGCTCCCACAACAGAGACCCCCCCCCCAGCTGCACTCCCCATGTCAGAGGATGTGGAGGATCTCCTGTCTCAGATGGAGCAAGAAGAAGCAGCCCCCAGAGACCAACCCACCCCCACCCCCAGCTCCACCTCCACAGAAAGCAGGCAGAGAGGCAGACCAGATGGAAAGAGCCACACTGTCCTCTTGGAGATCAGGGACACAATCAAAGCCAGCACAGATCTCCTCTCCCAGCTAGTCCACTTCGACATACCATCCTCGAACCGCAAGCCCTTCATCATATACGTGAGCCAGACCCTCATCGACATGCCCGAGGCCCAGTACCAGGCGATGAAGGAGAGGATCACAGCTCTTCTGCACCATCCTCCAGGCCCAGCTGAACCTGCTCCTACCAACTCCAGGTCTGCTCCTCCACCCCAGGCGATGTCACAGCCTTTCCACGGATTTCAACAGCCCCTCGCCTCCCAAGCCTACCACTACCAGGACTTCCCACAGCAGGGCAGCCCTTCCAAGTTCACACCCAGGTTCCTCAGATGCCACAGACACCACAGACACCTCACCTGACCCAGCTGCAGACCAGACAGCCCCACTACATTCCTCCTTCCTCCACCCCACAGCCAAGCCCTTCCTCAGAACATCTGTCATCAATCTTGGGCCTCAAATCCCAGGTACTTGATGAAGGGCCTCTCAACCTCACGGGCCTGAGTCAGCTCTCTGAGAGCTTCCTGCACACACCATCCCCTGTTGTACTCTCGGGGCAAGGCACCCCAATGGCACCTCAGACCAGCACTCAAGCCACAGCCATCTCCACAGTCCCTGGCCCCTTTACATCTGAGACCATGGACATGCCTCAGAGTGACTGAGAAGAGTGCCAGAGACTGAGTTGTTACCTGAGTTGTTACCTGAGTTGTTACTTGACTGAGCAGAGTGCCAGAGACTGAGTTGTTACTTTATCTTTGCTTAAGACACTTTAGTTGGGTCATTTTGCTTTTTAATAAAGTTATACAGTTTGTTATTAATAAAGGTTATCTTTGCTTCACACACTTGGTTCATTTTTTTTACTTAATAAAGCGTTGGGGAAAACTTTGAAAAAAGGGTTAAGCCTTTGCATGCTTGTGGGATTGGAAAGGATAGCTGTGGGATGGATAGCAGTGGGATGGGTAAGGATAGCTGTGGGATGGATAGCTGTGGGATGGGTAAAGATAGCTGTGGGATTGGTAAGGATAGCTGTGGGATGGATAGCTGTGGGATGGGTAAGGATAGCTGTGGATGGATAGCTTTGGGATGGGTAAGGATAGCTGTGGGATTGGTAAGGATAGCTGTGGAATTGGTAAGGATAGCTGTGGGATGGGTAAGGATAGTTGTGGGATAGATAAACCTCCAGTGCAAGCATCGTGAGACTGTATGGTCCACCCTCCCAGCTGCCACACATATGGTCCTTAATTATCAATAACAAGTTATTCATTGATCAACACATTTCAACATAAACAAAACTCTTTATTAATGCCCTGTTCATTGTAGGGCCACTCAACATACATGGCACAATCTCATCAGTGTTATGAGACAGGCTCAAGGAAGCATCCATTAAGCATCTACCATCATGGCAGCATGCCACTCCACTGCTCCAGCTGGGGAGTTGCACCAGTGTCTCAGGAGGTTGTGCTGCTTCTTCCCTTCACGTGAAGCTCTGTTGGGGCCTTGCACATCCACAGTATCTATCAGGTTCAGTCCTTGCCTCCATTCACCAGGCTCCATGTCCCCATTGCCTTGTTGATGGTCCACAAGACTGTTCTGCAACACTGGGCAGTGGGTGCGCATGAGATTGTGCAGGATGCAGCAAGATTCAACGATGCTCCTCACAGTCTGTGGGTGATGCTGCATGGTGGTGAGAAGTACCTGGAACCTGTTGGCCAGGATGCCAAAGGCGTTCTCCACCACCCATCATGCCCTGGACAGCCTGTAGTTGAAGATCCTCTCTTCACGGGTGAGGTATCTTGAAGTGTCTGTCTTCATGAGGTAGGTTCTGAGGGAGAAGGCGTCATCACCCCCGATGAAATAGGACACATCTTGTGTGTCATTGGGTAGGGGGTCTGGATTTGTGAAACCCATGATGAGGTTGCGTTCCAGCCCCTCCTTGAGGTCACTGGCATTGTATATCTGGGCATCTGAAGCTGAGCCCTTGCCTGAAGCATCGATGTACATGAACTTGTAGTCAGCATCAACCATGGCAAAGAGGATGATGCTGAAGAAGCCTTTGTAGTTGAAATAATTGGACTCTGAGTTGGGTGGAGCTTTGCAGGCCATGTGCTTGCCATCTATGGCTCCAACGGTGTGGGGAAAGTCCCACCTCTGAAATCACTGCTCTGCAACTTTCCTCCAGCCTTCTTCAGTGGTGGGGCACTGGAGGAGCTCCTCCACATATTCTTCAATGATGGCCTGCACCACTTCTCTGACCACAATGCCGATGGTGTTGTGTGGCACCCTCCAGGCATATTGCATGTTTCTGTATGTGGTTCCAGAGGCCAGGTGCAGTAGAATCAGTGCCACCTTCAGTCCAGAGTCCAGGCTGGGATGAAAGTTGGTGCACTGCTTGGTCAACCTTGGTCTCAGACGCTCCACAACTTTGTCAAACATGGCTGGTGGCATCCTCATGAAGTGCTGGAATGCACGAGGGTCTTCATTCTTCAGCTCCACCATCAGCTTGTTATAGAGTCCAAACTCCACTCTTCTCCCAACCCATCTTTGGACCCAGACAGCTCTTGGACGTCTCCTTCTTCTCCTTGCATAGAAAAGGTGAAACAGTCTGAAGAGGGCTTGGTTCTGGTGTTGAATGATGGCGGCTACCAAAAGGAGTGTGCAATGATCCATGGTGGACATCAATGATGTGGAAGAGCAAGACCAAGGCTGAAGAGGTCTGCACACAATGGCTGCTGGACTGATACTGAGATCCAGGTGATTTCCTCCCCCTTTTTATAGGAAATGTCGGTTTTCCACTCGGTGTCCTTCCACATACTCTAGGCATCCTCCAGACATCCTATATATCCGAGATATGTTCCATATATGAATGTTTTGTCCGTTTTAATGCTTTATATCCGAGCTGCATATGCTTTCATCCTTTCTATGTCCGTGCTACTAACACTGTGTGAACGTTCCACGTACCTTTCGCTTCCTCCCTCTTTTCGCTTTCTGCTGGAGCAGATGTGAGTTGCGCGGATGCCCAGAGGATGCCGAGAGGATACTTCAGACGTGTTACGGATGACAACGGACATAGAACGTTTGTTGCCCGTATGTGTCGTGGATGTAGATCGTATGCGGCGGAAAGTTCATCCGCTCAAAAAGTTTTGTGCAGCTCAAAACCTTCTGAGCAGATGAAATAGCAGTAGACGGATGTTTCACGGATAGAGCGTATGAAAGACGTACGCAGTGAATACACAATGGATGCATCGCGTTTTCCAACGAATGGCAAGCTTTTTTGTCCATTTTACATCCTCTTTGCATCCGTTGGTGCAGTGTGACATGGGCTTTAACATCCTTTCTCTTATGAAAGTGTTGTCTATTGATCATTAAAAATGTTTATTTTGCAGCATTTGAATCCTTTCTCTAAAACTGCAGTATATGCTACCCTGGAAGGGACTGGTAAGCTAAGATCCATTTTTCCAAGCACTTGTCAAAGGTTTTTTGGTGTTGAAAACAATAGGAATACAATTTAAGAAGATTTAATGAACTTACACATCATAAAAACCATCTTGTCCTGTTTCACAATTCTGTCAATATAGGGGAACTGTATGATCATGATTTTAAATCCAGTATGTATTCTGATCATGCACTAAGGCTAATTTAATGGCTTGGCAGGATCTGTTCAGTTCCCCCCAACCCTCAGAACCTCTAAGTACTCTATAATTATATAGAAAACATGCATATCTGTGGCTGGATGCTAATGACAAGAGAAATGCATAAAAATAGTCAGAAAGGAAGCTGTTCACTGTGACAAATTATATGCATGGTTTATGAAAGACAAATAGCAAACCTTTACCTTTAAGGTGATGCATAGCTTCAATATCATTAATTCAATAGTGCCAAAGAAACAGGTATATTGCAGTCAAAATCTCTACTTAGATAATCTGACAAGCCAGTTTTTACCTTAAAGTTCATCTCCTTTGCTAAAGTGTTTATGTAAATGCATATATTCTGATTAATATTTGTTTACTTATTAAGACCACTTATAAAATAACACAGTCCGGCTTAATTAGAGTGGGACAAACAAAGAAACCAAAACTAGTTATCCCAATAACTAGCACATTAAACACAATAAAGTAGTAAACCACTCAGAATAACAATAAAATTATTGTACAGCAAAATGGCAGCTTATGGGTATAGCTTTCTGATACAAGCCAAAATGACATTACATGTATCATAACATCACCACACAAATGGTGAGACTAATATCATTGCATCAAATACATTGTGACACGAATGTGATTCCCACATTTGTTTGATGACATCATGTGTCCCTTTTGTCCTGTCTGCAGACACCCATGTTTTCCTAAATCTTTATCTATCTAGTGTTAAATATTTTCTTGTCTGATGCTTAAATCACTTGAAATATAAAAAATATCATTTTATGACAAATTATGTGAAATGATGCCCTTTCAAGGAAAATGCTTATTCTTCAGTATCTTAAATCATCATAGTATTTTCTTTTCATTATTTTTATGGTACATATATGAAAAGAAAACTTCAAAAACCTGAAGATTAACTTCCATTGATATTATTAGCTATTTGAAAAGTAATTTTCTTCTCTTTTAATTAGATTGGACTGGATTATATAACCTTACATATAAGATTTGTTGTATGTATTTACTCATTTGTACATACAGGTAAGAAATTCTTAGTTGGGATGGGATGTTGCTGCTGAAAGACCTTTAAAAGTCTAGTGTGATTTCATACAATAATGAATCAAATTGTAAATACAGAAGCTCTAAAGAAGCTGTTAGATGTTATAAGGATCAACATTAAGACAGATGATGATGACGATGATATTCAAGCTGAATTTTTTACAAATATGTATAGATCAGCTATGTTGGCAGCTACTGTTAATTATCAATGAAAAACCAATGGAATGTAAAGACTATCCAAGTGACTTTCTATGGAAAACTCAAGAGTAAGATACACCTATATGTTAAGCATTATTGTCAACATCCATCAGTCAAGATGCAGAATAATGTAGATGATATCATATTAATAAACAAAAGACAGAAACAATTCATGTTTGGCAATGGTGGAAGAAGTAGCACCTGCTGTACTGCAGACAGGCATAAGAATATCAACTAAATTTTTTGCTTTAACACAAGTCCACCACAGATGGTAATATGGTTTTGTTACATTTCCAACATTTACTAGACATATTTTTGAACATTTTGGTTAAACTAGCAAGTGGAAGGTGCCATCAATGAAACATTTTATATAACTTTTCTTTATACAAAGTTGCCATTGTTAATTTATAATTTCTTTCCCATATATTTTGACATTTCTCTAGTTCTATATCATGTCCAAAGTTTTTTGACCACTGTATCATTGTTTGTTTTACTTGTTCATTTTCCATTAACAGCAGCAAGGATTGTATTTGCTCAACACTGGAAAAATGAAGAAATACAACTAGATTATGAGATAATTAAGAAGATATTGGATTGTGCAGAAATGGACAAACTTTGATTGAAGATTAAACAGAAAGAAGATACTATCAAACATGGAATTTATTTTATCACTTGCTGGAAAAAAGATTAGGAATATAATTTGTATTGTTATTGTTAAGCAAACACAATAACCCAGACAACACAATGTTTAGTAAGCACTAAATAAATGTAATAGTAGAAAATTAATAAAACTTTATTTAAAAAAGAATATCAGCGAAAAATGAAGTAGTGAGGAACAAAATTAATTCTTTTTTCTATCCCTAGTAACTTAACATAAGATAAAATCTTAGCATATACATTAACAGAATTTGTTCAGATTGTAACTGAATCACCATGGTTTGTTTATTGAGTATTTTTTATTGAATAAAATACTTTTTTTTAAGTATTTTTAATTGAATAAACTATAATAACTTTGATGCACATAATATAACAGCTACATTTGTACAAATGCTAAACAAAAACATGTTTTAATGTTGGAAGTGTAGTTGAAATGGACAACAACTGCTCTGACAATAGTTTGTCATGTCATTGAGCTATTTCAACAAAGATTTTTAAAAATGACAAATTCCATTTTTTTTTATAGGTAGTCTGAAAAGCCAAGATGGCAACCATGAACATATGATTGAAGTTCTAAACTATTTTTATATTTGCAATGTAAAGAGGTAGGGCTCCAATCATACTTCACATTAGAACAGACCTTATTACAGTTGAATCGTTATTTATGTAGGTCATGAGATTTGCATTAATGATACATGTTTCATGATTTTTTTTCCCATCATTTTCATTTGTAATGGATGCCTATGCCCTGCATACATTTTATTTCCTCTCCTATGTGTAAACATTTATATCTTTAAGGCCGTGCTATTAATTCCAGTGCATTTACAGGGAAAGATAAATTTTTAGAATCAAGGATTATGACAGGGATGATCCCAATAAATAATCCATTTCATCTCACTTATTGCGAGAAAAGAAGCTTGGTGCATTATTAGTCTGATCTGTATCTGAAATTGATAAGCTAATTTTTTCTGCCAACTAAAGAGACATAAAGACCTTACCAGAAGCCTCTGAGTCACCATTATTATTTTGGAAATTATTGAGAAGAAAAATGACTCTGGATATTCATCTTCTGGCTGTTTTTGCTCTGTACATTTCTTGTTAAAGCAAATCTTTTTTTAAAATGAAAAGTATAATAATGTAATTTAATTTTTCTTCAAGAAG
Organism: Laticauda colubrina; assembly: GCA_015471245.1. Lineage (NCBI taxonomy): Eukaryota > Metazoa > Chordata > Lepidosauria > Squamata > Elapidae > Laticauda > Laticauda colubrina. The sequence goes on along the minus strand of BLBF01000004.1, from coordinate 70,444,720 downwards.
CACTGCTAAAATAAAATCTGAAACACATGTTTCCTAGCGATTTATCCTTCAAATAGAAAGTATTAGAAATACAATACCAATGTATTCCTGTTTATGTATACTAGAATGTAAGTTCACAGCATGCAAGGGAACTTCTGATTATGCCCCTTTAGAATTTCACAAGAATAAATTACTTCTGAGCTCCTTCTCTTTTCTTTTCATTCAAGAATTATTCTGCTGCCCACTTACCTTTTTGGAGAAAAGATAGCAAGGTACTTGAAACATTGAATCTGTCTGTCTGTCTGTCTGTCACACTTGTAGAGCCACCTATATTATATCAAACTCTGGGAAGCTCCCAGTCAACAAAACAATAACAAAATAAAACAACCTAATAACACAATACCATATTAAATACCATATTAAATACCATATTAAATACTATATTAATACCATATTAAAAACCATATTAAAACCATTAAAAAAGTTAAACTTTCATGATGCAGTCCCTAATTAAATACTTTCATCCATGTCACCTTGTACTAATAGTGATGGCAACCCAAAATATGTCAAATCATTACATCTTGTAAAAATCATAAAAAAATCTACTGACTTATTGGGTTTATTACAAATAAAATAGACATTTGAAAAAGGTCACATAATTGTAATAATTCTTCAGTAAGTATTTGCCAATGCAGTGCTGTCCATCAGATGGTTCTCTTAGACACTGTGTTTTATTACATATTCATCACAGTGAGGCTTTTGATAATCTATTAAGTTTCCAGACATTCATTAAACAGCTGGTTAACTAAATTTATACAAGGTGGTGATTTCTCCAAAGCTCCCCATGAAAATTATGGCTGGACTGTGGAGGTGATTTTAAGGTTTTCAAATCCTATTTTTTGTTACTGCATGCAATTAATAATAAATGAAATCCTGGATAATAGCTGTGATAAAATACTAAATAGTCCATTAATACAAAGAAATTAGGAGAATAATACATCTTTGTCAGAAGCTGTTTATCAGAATTGAAGATTTAAGTCATATTCCTTACAAAATTATTTGTGTAGTGAAAAATCTATTTTTGCTTTATAAATCAAATGTTGTCCATACACGAAGAAAACATTTTAGTTAAATGTTATTCATACATTACAGAAAAAAAAATCAATGTCAAGTACAAGCAAAAAAAAATACATTATTTATTTCAGCCGAACCAATATTTTTATGTATTGGTTGCCAACAAATCTGTAGAGGTGAGTAAGGACACTGAAATTTCCCTCTTAAAAATCAAATGAAAAGAGAGAGAGATGTTTTAATACAATATACAGTCATTATTTATATATTTATTTATTTACCTATTCATTCAATTTATAGCACTGCCTATATAGCACAATTCCATGCAACAAACAGAAATAAAAACAAATTATCAATTTATAACTTCTATTTTAGTTTTAAAATTTTCCACTTTGCCATTAATTTGTATTACAATTTGTTTTATATATTCTTCCATCTTCCATCTTCTTTTATTTTCTCTTTCAGCTCAACAAGTTTTCTTTCATTCGTTCTCCAAAAGGTGCCAAATTAGCATTAACTGATTTAAACAATTTCTTGCCCAATGTATCAATTTTTTTCTGGATGAACTCTGGCACAATTCCTCTTTCTTTAGTCTCCTCTAACGATCCTGTGAATTACAGAATAATTAAAGTTTTTGTTCCCAAGATTCTTTTATCTGGAGCAGCATTTAGTGGCTAAATGCTAAGCATCAATCTAAACCAAGGGTTTTTATCATAATAGCTGATAAATTACATTTGAGTGACACTGCATGAATCATGCAGTAAATCTTGGTTTATAATTCATAGTAGCTGAGCTTATACAGTATATCATATAAGCCAATATTTCATCAACCACATTATGATTTTATATTCAGGCAGAGTGTATTGACAGGACACATCTAAAGTTAGTTTGATATGATACATTTTACCTAAAATCATTGAAAGCAGGTGGAAGGGACTGCAGAGGCTCACCTCTGTGGCAAATGAGAGGTTTTCGCTTTATGTTTGGTAGACAACAACCTTCCTTAGATTAAACAGACTGAAGAACCAAAGAAGGGGGAAACCCCATCAATCAAGAGACTGTAAAGAGGGACAATGAATCTAAAATATACATTCTTCAGAAACTAATGAGATTGTTTTACAAGTTATTTCTAATAATATTAATAGAGGTCAATGAGGATTAAAAAATTCATTGCTCTTTCCTGAATCAACCTCTTTGTTGTGAATTGATTTTTTTTTTACCTTCTGAAAGTTACATCACTGCCAAAGCTGAAAATGAATTTTGATATCTTTTATGTTCTCCACAATTCCTTGTATGCTGTTGAAATGGGACTCTTCTCATCTTAAAGGTCGTTCAAATCTGGATTTTTCACAAAGAAAGAATGGGCAATGCTGATTTTTTTTCCCTTCCGGTATGGTTCAATCTCTTTAGTCTAAATGTGATATGTCAGTGACAAACACACATGAGAGCCTTGAACCTCTAAAAACTTTGAGATGAAACTGCTTAAATAAATGTTCAAGCACCAAGGCAGTTTAGAAGTTTTTAGAAGAAGAAGCAAAGTTAATGACTCATTTGGAGCCTTGCCAAGATGAGAGGAAGTGAACATAATTAAAACCTGGGTGAATTTAGCCAAGGTTTACTAGCAATTGTGACACAGCAATACCTCTAGTGAATTTTGTACCGAGCTTCCAGCACGTGCGCGCGCGCGCACACACACACACACATTTAGTATGGATCTGATTTGAAAGGAGCATGCTTGACACACTCAGAAACAAATAAAAAACCTGAAAAGGGAAAAGCACATCTGACCGCCCATGCCATGTTTAAAAGCAAGACTTTCTATGTGAAATAATTTTACTAGCATTATTAATGTTGCTGAGTTGAGATCCAGTTGAAATCCTGAAGAACTGGGAAATACAGAGTTTGGATGATGAGCTCATCATCATGTATTTGACCATTCAAAACTACTAGATGCTTCAGGGGCATTATTGAATCAGGTGTTTAAAGTTTTTGTAATGTAACTTGTAATAACAATGTTATTTCAATAACAAATCTTGAGGAGAATAGTGAAGGGTTTTGACTTGGCAAACAATGAGGTGGACTTAAAGCAAGAGATACCACCATATGGCAAGTTAGCTCTGGTTGACAAGGCAAACAATTCAGTTAGTGGGAGGATAAAACAACTCATCTTCTGTACTTCTGGTCTCAGCTTTTCAACCCAACATTTTCTACCATCCGAAGAATACCAGCGTGAAACATCAGAACAAGCAGAAGTAAAAACTGTTTGCTCTTGCTATTAGAAGATGTTTAAATACATTTTACCAGACAACAGAGCAGCAGAAGTTTATTTTATTTATTTATTTGATTTGATTTGTCAATTACTTACAAGATAATAGGTATAAGTAAAAACATAGTTATGAATACATGGATACATATAAGAAAAATAAAAGAAACAATAAGACAGGGACGGTAAGCACGTTGGTGCACTTATGCACGCCCCCTACAGACCTCTTAGGAAAGGGGTGAGGTCAATAGTAGTCAGTCTAAGGTTAAAGCTTTTGGGGTTTGGGGAAGAAACAACAGCATCAGGTAGAGTATTCCAGACATTGACCACTCTGTTGCTGAAGTCGTATTTCCTGCAATCAAGTTTGGTGTGATTAAGCTCATGTTTATATCTATTGTTTGCTCTTGTGTTGTTGTGGTTGAAACTGAAGTATTCATTGACAGGTAGGACATTGCAATATATGATTTTATATACTATACTTAGATCGGACCGAAGGCAGCATAGTTCTAGGTTTTCTAGGTCTAGAATTTCAAGTCTGGTGAATTCTTTTGAGTTCCTGTCAAAATTCAGAATGTTCCTGACTACAAGGAGCTTTTAATCTACTTGAAGTTTTTTATTTTTTGGAGATCTGGAATTTACTTTAAGAACAACCATGCTAATTCTTGTACAAAATGGAAAAAATACTCTCTCAACATGAGGTCCACTAGATATGTTGGGTTAGCTCTTGCTTCTGTGTATAAAATGAACATAGCCATATTGAAGAATGGTTTAACCAATTAAAAGACCTGGACTGATGCTGTACTCTCATATATTACATCATGCACAGACAATATAACAGTGAACAAGTGCATCAGAGTTTATAGTAACCATAAACCCTGGATGTCAGTAGAGGTAGTCACTCCTGAGAGCCCAAAACTCCACCTTCAAGGCAGGAAACAAAGACAAATGCAACAAGGCCAGGGAAAACTTGAGGAGAGGCATCAAGGCAGCTAAGCAGAAAGGTAGACAAGCATCTGGCAGATGATAATCAAAACAGGTGTGGCAGGAGTTACAACATCTAACCAATTACAAGGGCAATACAATGAAAACAGCCAATGCTGATGTCATGCTGTGGAGGATCTGAATAGCTTCTTTGCCTGCTTTGAGGTTAATAGACCTGTCTCTGTGGCTCTAACCCAAAGGCCCTCTAAATCTCCAGCCACTCACCTTCCGTGAACATCAAATGAGAGCTGTGCTGAAGGCCATAAATCCCAATAAAGCTGCAGGCCCAGACAGGGTGCTAGGAATAGTAGTAAAAACCTGCACTGACCAATTAACAGGGGTCCTGACAAGGATCTTTAACATTCCCTACAATTGGCTAGAGTTCCATCATGCTTGAAAGCAGCTAAAATCATCCCCGTTCCAAAGAAAGCAGCTATGAACAGCCTGAATGATTATAGACCCATTACACTGATGTCTATAGTGATAAAGTGTTTTGAGAGATTGCTCTTCAACTCCTGGTCCTGTCTTCCATCAAATTTCAATCAACATCAGTTTGCTGTAGAAGCAATAGGTCGACAGAGGATGCCATTGCCACTGCTCTACATACTGCACTGAAACACCTTGAGAAATCTGGGAATTATGTCAGAATGGTTTTTATAGACTATAGATCAGTCTTTAATATCATCTTACCAGGCATCCTCATTGAAAATCTGATTTACCTGAATTTCCTTCCCCTCACTTGTGACTTGGTTAAAGACTTCCTGATGGACCATCCACAAATATAAGTGTTGGATCCTTTACATCCTCAACCCTGAAGCTCAGCACAGGCTCCCTTCAGGGATGTGTGCTCAGCCTCTACCTGTACTCACTATATACACATGACTGCATGTCCTCTGATTCATCCAACGTCAAATTAAATTTGCAGATGATACAATGGTGCTGAGTTTTATTATAGTTCAAATCAGCATACAAGGAAGAAGTCCAGATGTATCCACATGGTGTTTAAAAAACAACTTACATTTAAACACTAGCAAGACAAGGGAGATGGTGCTGGATTTCCGCAAGCACAGAGAGGAACTTGCACCACTGTATATCAAGGGGAGCTGTGTGGAGAGAGTTTGCTCTTTTAAATTCTTGGGAGTGCTTATTAGTCAAGACCTCACCTGGAAAAACAACATGTCCCTGGTGGTTAGGAAGGCTCAACAGAGATTTCATTTCCTGAGAATCCTGCAGAAAAATTAGGTGGAAAAACAGCTGGTGAACTTTTACTATTGGTCCATAATAGAAAATATCCTTACATATTGACTTCCAGTTTTGAGCTTCTTTGGCGACAGACTGAAACCTCATCCCTCCGAGGCTTCGATCCATGCTCGCAGCTGGTTTCGGGGCTAAGCCACCCCGTAGAGGTGGTGAAGAGGGGGAAAATTGCCTGCAGGGTTGAGGGGAGCCGCATCTCTCCTCCCCAGCTGGCCATTATTCCCTTTCCTGAAGGCGGTTGCAGTGGTGGTCAGAAATGGCCACCACAAAGAAGAACTCGACCGGGAAAGAATGTGCAGGAGGAAGATAAGAAGAGAAAGTTTTGGTTGACCGGGTCAAACAGCAAAAGCAACAAATAAGGTACCCTGGAATTTAAACTTAACAACTTTGTTCCCAAAGAAGATCTTGAAGCTGCGAAGGAGAGAGAGAAGGGAAAGGATTAGGTTTTTTCTTCCCTTCCTGAAACTAACAGCAAAGAGACTTAAGCAAGAAATTTTAAAAAAATCCAGTTTGACATTAATAGGCATCTAAGCTGGAAATAAAAGTCAAAGGGATAATAAAGATTTCTGGATATTGAAAAGTCTGTAAAAGCTGGAAAGGAGAAAAAGAGAATACAAGGGCAGGATTTGGAAAAATGGAGGAGACTACCTGGAATTAAGGAATGGAACTGTAATTAAAAGTGAAACTTTGATAAGATTCTTCAAAGATACATTTGAATGGAAACTTGGTAACAAAATAATAGAACCCCAGGAAGATAAAGTGGAAAAAAGAAGTAAGTAGTGACAGCCTTGGGCTATTGGATTATTTGGTGATTTTTGGTTTTTGGAACTAGACTGACTAAAATTAACTGGGTGGTTGTTTAAAAGTTTTTTACATGGTGTCACTCTTTGAAGAACTGAAAACGGAACTTTAAAAATGGAAAGAAGATGCACAAGAAGAGAAGTTCTTTTAGCTTCATGTTTCAGTTCTTAGAAATGGAGATCTGGAACTATGAGAAGCAACAAGAAATGCTTGCAGAACAAGAAGACTGGTACAAAGAAGAAGCCATCTTTAATGATCAAATAATTTTAAGTGGGGGAAAAAAAGAAAAGGGGGGAAAGAGAGTGAAAGGTTTAAGACAAGAAAAAACAATCAAAAAGAAGAAGGACAATTTGAAAGATAAGTATAATATTAGAAAGCAACAGAAGAGGGGATTACAGATAAGAGAGTTAGAAGTAGAGAGACAAGGGGGTAAAAAGGGGAGGGAGAAGAAGAGGGGGAAGAAAGCAAGGAAAAGAAGTTGTAAAAGACAGAAACAAAAAATGGAGATACAGGGAAAAGATATAAGGATTGTAACCATAAGCTTGTTTAGAGATAATGGGTGAAAATTTAATTGTAAAAGGGATTCTGTAATGGAACATCAAGGCCCAGTCCCACTGCACTTACGGATGCAAAGGGGATGTAAAATGTTAAAAAAAGCTTGCCATCCATTGGAAAATGCTATGCATCCGTTGTGTACCCACTACTTACGTGTTTCATATGCTCTATCCGTCGAGCATCTGTCCATTGCGATTTCATTCACGCAAGAAGTTTTGAGCTGCACAAAACTTTGTGAACGGATGAACTTTCTGCCACATACGATGTACATCCGCGACATATATGGGCAACAAACGTTCTATGTCCGTTATCATCCATTAAACGTCCGCTGTATCCTCTCTACATCCTCTGGCCATCCCCTCAACTCACATCCGCTGCAGCTGAAAACGGAAAGAGGGAGGAAACAAAAGGTACATGGAACGTCTACACAGCGTTAGTTGCACGGAAATAGACGGACAAAACGTTTGTATCTGGGATGTATCTTGTATATTTAGGAGGTCTGCAGTATGTCTAGAGTATGTAGAAAAACACCTCGTGGACAACTGATATTTTCTGTAAAAAGGGGGAGAAAATCATCTGGATCGTTGGGATGGTGGACCATACAGTCCCACTATGGTTGCACTGGAGGTTTATCTATCCCACAACTATCCTTATCTATCCCACAAGCATGCAAAGGCTTAACCATTTTTTCAAAGTTTTCACCAACACTTTATGAAGTAAAAAAAATGAACCAAGTAAAGTGTGTTAAGCAAAGATAACCTTTATTAACTTTGTTAGGTAAAGTTTATGACTTTATTAAAAAAGCAAAATGAACCAAGTAAAGTGTCTTAAGCAAAGATAAACTTAATAAGTAAACAGCTCAGTCTCTGACACTATTCTCAGTCACTCTGTGTCATGTCCATCATCTCAGCAGTTAAGCGGGCAGGGACTGTGGAGGTGGCTATGGCTTGAGTGCTGGTCTGAAGCACCATTGGGGTGCTTGGCCCCAAGGGTACAACAGGGGACTCAGTCCCGTGAGGTTGAGAGGCCCTTCATCAAGGACTTGAGATGTCAGGCACAATACTGATGACAGATTGTCCATTGAGGGGCTTGGCTGTGGGGTGGAGGAAGGAGGAGTGTAGTGGGGCTGTCTGAACTGCAGCTGGGTGAGGAGTGGTGTCTGTGGCATCCGATGAACCTGGGCCTGGACTGGGAAGTTCTGCTTCTGCTGTGGGAAGTCCTGGTACTCGTAGCCTTGGTAGGTGAGGGGCTGTTGAAAGCCGTGGAAGGGCTGTGACATCGCCTGGGATGGAGGAGCAGACCTGGACTGTGTAGGAGCAGCTTCAGCTGGGCCTTGAGGGTTGTGCAGAAGTGCTGTGATCTTCTGCTTCATCACCTGGTACTGGGCCTCGGGCAGGTCCCTGAGGGTCTGGCTCACCTAGGTGAAGGTATTCCAGCCTGAGGATGCTCTGTCCAAGTGGACCAGCTGAGAGAGAAATTCTTTGCTGGTCTTCATTGTGTCTCTGATCTCCAATATCACACTGTGGTCCTGGCCCTCCAGTCTGCCTCTCTGCCTGCATCCTCTGGAGCTGGGGGTGGGGGTGGGTTGGCCTCTGGTGGCTGCTGCTTCTTCCTCCATTTGTGACAGCAAGGCATCATCCTCCACGGGATCCTCCAAGTCTGCTGGCATGGGGAGTGCAGCTGTTGGGGGGGGTCTCTGCCTTGGGGCCCTCTGAAGACACCTGCCTGGACGGGTAGCTGGCTCCTGGCTGGAAGAGGACTAGCTGTCTGTGGGCTGTCTGAGAAAGAGGGTTCTCAGAGGGGCTGCTCCTCAGTGGCGGATCTCACTCTCCAGGAAACTGCACTTGGCCATGACGTACATCTCCCGGTTAGTGAGCTTGACAGTGGCCTGCCCGGATTTCTTGAGGTGTAGCTTGCCATGCCAGGTGTGCATGTGCTTCCACCATCCTAGGAGTACTTCTGCAGTGTACCCCAGGCTCTCTGCCTTGTCTCTCAAAGCTCTCCAAGCTTCTTCTTGGTGTTGCGATACAGTCTGCGGCCCTTTCTCCAGAGGTACTCGTTCTCCCTCAGCCATTCCAGCACCTCATCCTCATGGTCCTTGGAAAGGGTGTACTGTTTCCTCTCTCCCTTCTGCTTCCCTTGCCTCTTCCTCCCTCTGGCAGGGCCTTCAGCAGGGCCTTCAGGGGCTTGAGCAGCAGGGCCTTCAGGGGCTTGAGCAGCAGGGCCTTTAGCAGCAGGGCTTGGAGGGCCTTGGCACTGGTCCACCACAGCAGCAGCAGCAGCTTCAGAGTCAGTGCCAAGGGGTGGGATGCTGGTTCTGGCCTTCTTCACCTTGCCAGGGCTTGAACAAGTAGGCATGGGCTTTCTCTTCTTGCCTGACTGATGAACCATGGTGTTCCTACAAGATGTATGTGGCAGCACGTCTTTTCCCTGTATGCTGATTGCGTGCGTGCTGCATCCTTTTATATCCATGGAGCTTACGCAATTCATACTCCCCGCATGTGCAGTGAACACTTTGCATCCGATATACATCCATGTGGCATCCCCTTTGTTTCCTATAGGCATCCGTGATGCATCCACTTCATCCGCTATGCATCCACCCCTTCTGCTATGCATCCACTTTGAAATTCTCCCCCAGAACCCCTTCGGAGGTGTCATCCGCTTCCATCCGCTTTCATCCACTAGGCTTCCTATGAATATCCATTTTACATCCCCGCTACATACTACCCACGTCCTTTCTTTTTCGTTCTTTTCCATTCTGTTTATGCAAATTTTTGCCACTTTTTGGAGCGGATGACAACGGATGGAGTCACCCCTGAAATTTTGCTCCTCCACTGTGTCCTTTATGCATACACTTTCCGTCCGTCGGCCAGTGGGACCGGGCCTTAAGATAGCATTGTTATATTACAATAGAAATAATTTTAGAAAATATGATGATGGGTAAAATATTCATTGTAATGTAGTAGATGTTTGTTAAAAAATAAATGAATTAAAATGATTGAGAGAATTAAAGGGAACTTTTTAAATTATTAGTCATGATTTATAAAAATATAAGTTAGTAAGAAATATGGGAAAAAAGAGTTAATCATGGAAAGTTTATAAGTGTTCCCAAAGAAATATGATATTCAATTGAAAAGAAATGTTAAAGATGTTAAGATTTAAATGCATATTAATGATAGAATTGAATTGGAATGGAATGTGTGTTTTATTTACATATGTATATAATTTTTTCTTTTTAAAAATATAGTGTCTATTTTCAGAATGTACCAAGCAGAATCCGATTGGAAGTTATGTATTATATTGAATGCTATAATCTCAAAGTTATATATTGAAGTTTAAATAAGTGTTTTAATGGATAAAATTAAAGGATATAAAGGTGTCATACTCTAATTGGTAATTACAGGGAAAAATCTGTTTAATAAGAAAAGATCATATCAAATTGTAACAGGACAGACAAAGTGTGTATTATAAGAATGTATCAAGCAGAATTCGATTGGAAGTTATGTATTATATTGAATGTCATAACCTTAAGGTATATATTGAAATTTAAATATGAGTTGAATGGATAAAATTAAACGATATAAAGGTATCATATTCCAATTAGGAACGACAGGAAAAAATTGGTTTAATGAGATAAGATAATATGAAATTGAAACAGGAGAGACAAAAGTATAAATATAATTATTTGAATTGAGATGAAATAATCAAAACAAAATTGAGAAAATTAAAAGAGGGGAAAATTATGTAGAAAATATAAAATGGTAATAAGATATGGAATAGAATCTAAAAATAAGAATGAAAATGAGTTTTGTGTCTATATGTAGAAGTGATAACCTGAGACCATGCTATTTTCAAAAAACATGTTTTATTTGTATTTTGTTTTTTGTGAAAACCCAAATAAAATTTTCAAAAAAAAGAAAAAAAAAGAAAGTATCCTTACATATTGTATAACAGTATGATACACTGGTTAAACAGCTGCGGACAGGAATGTACTATAAAGAGTGATAAATTTGGCACAAGAAACCATTGGCTGCCCCCTAACACCATTGGACAACATCACCAAGTCTCCTTGTTTCAGCAGAGTAAGGAAGATACTTAGGAATGATTCACATTCTAGTCAGTGCCTTTTCTCACTTTTACTATCAGGCAGAAGACATAGAAGTACAGCCAGCTAGACAAACAGGTTTAAAAACAGTTTTTATCCATTGGCTGTCAGACTCTTAAATGCAGCTACAATCACTCCACTCATACATGGAAACATATGACTGGTTTCTCTCTAATTACTTGTATAAGGACCATTTTCTATATTATTTATGTTGTATTGTATTTTTGTTATGGATAGCACCAGCAAGAGTAAAATCAGTTTTGTTGTATATTTGTACAATGACAATAAAGGTTATTATAACAATGTCTTTGTTCTAAGAGTGGGGAATACACACACACCTTAACTGCCCATCTCTCACACAGAATGCAAAACTTATGCTAAAATAATAAAATATAGAATAATAAACATATGAAAGGGGGAAATTATATGCATATTTTGTCTCTATGGAATAATTTTTAAAAGACATAGTCGAGATACTCTACAACAGATGTAGCTGAGAAGAGTATTATGCAAATGGGTCTTTGAATTGGACTCATAAAATTATAAAAATGAAAGAGATCTTGAAAGTCATTTATTCCTTGCTCAGTGCAAGATGTATTATTTTGTCAAATGGTAGGTGCAAACGAGGAATCATAGAGGATAGAAACAGCAAGATAAGGAAAGCTAACTAAAGCTAACTAACTTCTCACTTTATTCTGAAAGATCCTAAAGACACTAGTATTATAGAACATCTAATTAGACTGAATGATAATGTTGTACTATTCATGGGCTGTAAACACATATGAATTCTATACTATGAGAAAGAGATACACAGTTTCTACCTTCTTAGTATAGTCAGAAATCTGGTTTTTCAAAGGTATGCTGGTACATGTTAGTCTGAGGTGAGCATCATGACCATTTACAGACACATTTTTTGTCAAAGACAATTTTTCATTAATCACATCAGTCTTGAAACAAGGAATTTGACTTCTGAACTTTCAGAATTATTGGCTGCCAAAACTTGAAAATTAAGCTTGTCATTAAAAATAAGTCTTTTTTTTTTCTTGCTCTCCATTCTATTTTCTTTATGAATAAGCTTTTAAGAGTATAGGGCAACTGCTTTAGCATTACAATGTTAACATTATAAAAATTTTAATAAATTAAGAAACATGCAAATTATGTCTTGAAAAAAAGTTTCAAACTGGAGAAGCAAAATTCTGAGTTATATTTTCACAATTGATCCACACAAATTTCATAATGCAGAAAAATAAATAAATACAGTTTTAAGGTCCTGAATCTTCTAACTATATTGAGAGCACACAGACTATTGGGCTCATACAAGTTCAAAGCATGCAAATTGGAAAAAATGATTTATAACTACACACCCTCTTTCTTTCTCATTATTGAAGTCAGGTCACCAGAGTGGTTTGCACAGATAGCACACAGCCATATACAACTATGTGCCCTTTCATAGACACCATTTTATTCCATAATAATGCTATTTCCTTCCCAGTCAGGTCCTTCATTTAGTGCAAAAAGGGAAATTATGCTGGGATGACTGGCAGTTTTCTATATTTTCATTTATTTCTGGATTCAACAGCCACAAGCACAGGAGTGTGAAGTTTGGATTGTGGTTATGGAAATAAAATATTTATTTGAATTTTGTATAATTCAGTAGTATAGAAAATAGTCTTAAATATGATAATAAAATATATATAAATAAATATTATATTATATATTATAACTATATATATATATAGTTACCTCAATCTTGGATAATGTTATTGGCATATGTTACTAATTCATAACTTGGTATAGAATTTGACTGCCAAGTTAGAACTGCCTACCTTTTTTAAGGAAGGATTTGGAAGAATGTAAAAAAGCAAAAGTAGAATTAAGAGTGCTAGTCATTTCCACTTTTAGATCAGTGGTGGTATTTGACTGGTTCTGCCCGGTTCTGGAGAGCCGGTAGGAGCGATGAGCAATGGAGACAGAACTGGTCTCTTTGCTGCTCTAATGGCTCTGCTGTTGGGCCCACTCTCCCACCTGGACTCCCATACTCACCTTTATCCGCTGAATTTGAAGCACAGCTGCTTTGAATAGTGTCACGCGGCAGCTGCTGAAGCGATCGGGAGATAATGCAGGCTTGCAGGAGGCAAAGTAGAATGCCTTTGCAACAGAGGCAGTATTCAGCAGGTTCTGACCAGTTCTGGAGAACAGGTTGCGGAAATTTTGAGTAATTCAGAGAACTGGCAAATACCACCTCTGACTGGAGATTTTACAGAATCCTTCCCCAGCCACGCCCATAGAATCGTTAGTAAAAAAAATTTAATCCCACCACTGCTCTGCGCCTGTGCAAATGCCTCTGCATCTGCGCAAAGTGCATGCACGCAAAACGCGCCCAAAACCATGCCCACCAAACCAGTGGCAACAATATTTGAATCCCACCACTGCTTTAGATCCTTTTAACTTGAGCTTAGAAGAATTAAAGTAGAAGTGCTCTAAATACAAAAGAACATCTGTTCTGACAGAATATATTTAAGTAGTGTGACTCAACATTTTACTAGCATTTTCATATATAGAGAGATGATGCATCAAACCATAACTATAGCATGTTGGTCTGGATGAACCACCATTGCAGATTTAATTTAAAAATAAAATAAGATAAAATAAAATAAGATAACCAGTGCTTTACATTATTACCTTTAAAGCTGGTGATAAGGTAAAAAGAATTGCCAAAAATACCTGACTATCAAATTGCCTTTGCACTGTGTGGGGAAAAAACATCTTCCTGCAAGTGGGACCTGAAACCTGAATAGATTGTTCAGTAAGTCATTTTCACACATATACTTGGGCACAAACCCACAATGTACACATATAAAGGACGGAGACAGAAATGATTTCATGTTACTTGTCTGCATGAATAAGACCAGCCATTTCTTGTGTGCACACTGCTGAATAGAGCACATTAAATAAACCTAAATGGAATCTTTCCAACAGAGACTGCATTAAAATAGTTGCTTGAAGAACTCACAGTGCAATCTACCGCAGTCATCTCCTGGGTAAGCTCAGTGGTAACTTTACACTGATATTAGGACAAAAGACTGTACATTAGGCATTTCAAACCAATGCTACATGTATAGCTGTAAGTCCCTTGAACACTAGCCCATAAATTTGAAGAAAATGCCATTCTTTTTATTATGATTAGACTCGCCAGTTTTTCTTTTCCTTTCTTATTCTATGAAAATTTTTATAGGTTCTTCAGTTTAATGTAATCTCACAAATTGCAAAAATATGTCATTTGGGAATGCAGCCAGATGCACAAGAAGATAGAGATTCTGGAGGGGGTGAAAGGAAAATCCTCCAGGAATTCCATGACCATAAGCTAATCTGGGAAACCAAAAGAGAGCAATGGCAATGGCAAAGATTTGCTCATGCAACTATCAGGAATTAATTTTGATCCATGAGCCCATTTGAAGATGAAATTGCAACAACTGTAGTTTTAATGATAGGCAATTTCTGTTGACATTTCTACCATTTCATGTGACTTTTGAAATAAACTAGGTCATTATTCCAGAGGTATTTCCTTGCCTAAACAGAGAAATAGAATAATCAGGGGTGGGCAGCAAAAAAACAAAACAAAAGTCAGTGAGAATGGGAGTAACTTCGAAATTCCTACCTGCTTCCCCATTTACCTTCCTTGTACTGTAGGAGACTGGCAGGGAATGGTGGAAATGATACATAATGTGGTATTATAGCAGCACTGCAGCAGCCACCATTTTGCCAAATATCAATCCATGGGAGTGATGGGCCATGCGTTTTGGACACATTTTGTAAAGACCATGTCACACTGCACCAACAGATGCAAAGAGGATGTAAAACGGACAAAAAAGCTTGCCATTCATTGGAAAACGCGATGCATCCGTTGTGTACTCACTGTGTACGTCTTTCATACACTCTATCCGTCAAACATCTGTCTACGGATGAACTTTCCGCTGTGTACGATCTACATCCACGAAACAAATGGGCAAGAAGCGTTCTACATCCGTTGTCATCCATAACACATCCAATGTATCCTCTCAGCATCGTCTGGGCATCTGCGCAACTCACATCCGCTGCAGCTGAAAATGGAAAGAGGGAGGAAGCGAAAGGTATGCAGAACGTCTACACAGTGTTAGTAGCACGGACATACAAAGGATGAAAGTGGATGCAGTTCAGATATAAAGCATTAAAACGGACAAAATGTTTCTATATGGGACGTATCTCAGATATTTGGGATGTCTGGAGGATCTCTGGAGTATGTGGAAGGACACCTAGCGGAAAACTGACATTTCCTAAAAAAAGGGGGAGGAAATCACCTGGATCTCAGTATCAGTCCAGCAGCCCTGGTGTGCAGACCTCTTCAGCCTTGCTCTTGCTCTTCCACATCATCCATTGAGGTCCACCATGGATCATTGCACACTCCTTTTGGTAGCTGCCATAATTCAACACCAGAACCAAGCCCTCTTCAGACTGTTTCACCTTTTCTACACAAGGAGAAGAAGGAGACGTCCAAGAGCTGTCTGGGTCTGAAGATGGATCGGGAGAAGAGTAGAGTTTGGACTGTATGACAAGCTGATGGTGGAGCTGAGGAATGAAGACCCTCGTGCATTCCAGCACTTCCTGAGGATGCCACCAGCCATGTTTGACGAAGTTGTAGAGCGTCTGAGACCCAGGTTGACCAAGGCAAGCACCACCTTCCATCCAAGCCTGGACCCTGGACTGAAGGTGGCACTGACTCTGCGCCACCTGGCCTCTGGGACCACATACAGAAACATGCTATATGCCATCAGCATTGTGGTCAGAGAAGTGGTGCAGGCCATCATCGAAGAATATGTGGAGGAGCTCCTCCAGTGTCCCACCACTGAAGAAGGCTTGAGGAAAGTTGCAGAGCAGTGATTTCAGAGGTGGAACTTTCCCCACACCGTTGGAGCCATAGATGGGAAGCACGTGGCCTGCAAAACTCCACCCAACTCGGGGTCCAATTATTTCAACTACAAAGGCTTCTTCAGCATCATCCTCTTTGCCATGGTTGATGCTGACTACAAGTTCATGTTCATCGATGCTTCAGGCAACAGGTCAGCTTCAGATGCCCAGATATACAATGCCAGTGTCCTCAAGGATGGGCTGGAAGGCAACCTCATCATGGGTTTCACAAATCCAGACCCCCTACCCAATGACACACAAGATGTGCCCTACTTAATCGTGAGTGATGACGCCTCCTCCCTCAGAATCTACCTCATGAAGCCCTACACTTCAAGATACCTCACCCGTGAAGAGAGGATCTTCAACTACAGACTGTCCAGGGCAAGATGGGTGGTGGAGAACACCTTTGGCATCCTGGCCAACAGGTTCCAGGTAATTCTCACCACCATGCAGCATCACCCACAGACCGTGAGGGGCATCGTAGAAGCTTGCTGCATCCTGCACAATCTCATGTGCACCCGCTACCCAGTGTTGCAGAACAGGCTTGTGGACCGTCAACAAGGGAATGGGGACATGGAGCCTGGTGAATGGAGGCAAGGACAAAACCTGATAGACACTGTGGATATGCAAGGCCCCAACAGAGCTTCACGTGAAGGGAAGAAGCAGCGCAACCTCCTAAAACACTGGTGCAACTCCCCAGCTGGAGCAATGGAGTGGCAAGACAGGATGGTAGATGATTAATGGATGCTTCCTTGAGACTGTTGCATAACAGTGATGAGATTGTGCCGTGTATGTTGAGGGGTCGTACAATGAACAGGGCATTAATAAAGAGTTTTGTTTATGTTGAAATGTGTGGATCAATGATTAAATTGTTATTGATAAAAAAGGGCCATATGTGTGGCAGCTGGGAGGGAGGACCATACAGTCCCACTATGCTTGCACTGGAGGTTTATCTATCCCACAGCTATCCTTACCCATCCCACAACTATCCTTATCCCACAGCTATCCTTACCAATCCCACAGCTATCCTTACCCATCCCATAGCTATCCATCCCACAGCTATCCTTACCAATCCCACAAGCATACAAAGGCTTAAACCTTTTTTCAAAGTTTTCCCCAACACTTTATTAAGTAAAAAAAATGGACCAAGTATGTGAAGCAAAGATAACCTTTATTAATAACAAACTGTATGACTTTATTAAAAAGCAAAATGACCTAAGTAAAGTGTCTTAAGCAAAGATAAAGTGAGCAGGTAACAACTCAGTCTCTGGCACTTTTCTCAGTCACTCTGAGGCGTGTCCATGGTCTCAGATATAAAGGGGCCAGGGACTGTGGAGGTGGCTGTTGCTGGAGTGCTGGTCTGAGGCGCCATTGGGGTTCCTGGCCCCGAGAGTACAACAGGAGATGGTGTGTGCAGGAAGCTCTCAGAGAGCTGACTCAGTCCCGTGAGGTTGAGAGGCCCTTCCTCAAGTACCTAGGATGTGAGGCCCAAGACTGATGACAGATATTCTGAGGAAGGTCTTGGCTGTGGGGTGGAGGAAGAAGGAGTGTAGTGAGGCTGTCTGGTCTGCAGCTGGGTCAGGTGAGGCGTCTGTGGTGTCTGTGGCATCTGAGGAACCTGGGTGTGAACTTGGAAGGGCTGCCTCTGCTGTGGGAAGTCCTGGTAGTGGTAGGCTTGGTAGGCGAGGGGCTGCTGAAATCCCTGGAAGGGCTGTGACATCACCTGGGGTGGAGGAGCAGACCTGGAGTGGGTAGGAGCAGGTTCAGCTGGGCCTGGAAGGTGGTGCAGAAGTGCTGTGATCCTCTCCTTCATCGCCTGGTACTGGGCCTCGGGCATGTCCATGAGGGTCTGGCTCATGTACGTGATGAAGGGCTTGCGGTTTGAGGATGGTATGTTGAAGTGGACCAGCTGGGAGAGGAGATCTGTGCTGACTTTGATTGTGTCCCTGATCTCCAAGAGGACAATGTGGCTCTGTCCCTCCGGTCTGCCTCTCTGCCTGCTTTCTGTGGAGGCGGAGCTGGGGGTGGGTGTGGGTTGGTCTCTGGCTGCTGCTTCTTCTTGCTCCATTTGTGACATGGAATCCTCCACGTCCTCTGGCATGGGGAGTGCAGCTATTGGGGGGGTCTCTGTCATGGGGCCCTCCAAAGACACCTGCCTGGACACGGTAACTGGCTCCTGGCTGGAAGAGGAGTGGCTCTCTGTGGGCTGTCTGAGGGAGAGGGTTGACAGAGGGGCTGGTTCTCAGTGGTGGATCTCACCCTCCAGGAAGCTGCACCTGGCCATGACATAGGTCTCCCGGTCAGTGAGCTTGACAGCGGCCTGCCCGGATTTCTTCAGGTGCAGCTTGCCATACCAGGTGTGCATGTGCTTCCACCATCCTAGGAGTACAACCAAAGTGTAGCCCAGGCTCTCCGCCTTCTTTCTCCGCGCTGCCTGCTTCCACTTGGTGTCGCGATAGAGCCTGTGGCCCTTCCTCCACAGGTATTTGTTCTCCCTCAGCCATTCCAGCACCTCCTCCTCATGGTCTTCAGAAATGGAGTCCTGTTTCCTCTCCTCCTTCTCCTTGCCTTGCCTCTTCCTCCCTCTGGCAGGGGCTTCAGGGCCTTCAGCAGCAGGGCTTTGAGGGCCTTGGGGCTGGTCCATCACAGCAGCAGCAGCAGGAGAAGGAGCAAGAGCTACAGGAGAAGCACCAGCAGCACCAGCAGCACCAGCAGCAGCAGGAGAAGCACCAGCAGCAGCAGCAGCAGGAGAAGCACCAGAAGCACCAGGAGCACCAGCAGCACCAGCACCAGCTGCTTCAGAGTCAGTGCCAGGGGGTGGGATGGTGGTTCTGTCCTTCTTGCCAGGGCTGGCAGGAGTAAGCACAGGCTTCCTCTTCTTCCCCATGGTGTTCTCTCAAGATGTCTCTTGCAGCAGGTCTTTCCTCTGAATGGTGACTGCTTGTAAGCTGCCTCTTTTTATATCTGCGGAGCTTCCGCAATTCATCCTTCCCGCATGCGCAGTGAACGCTTTGCATCCGCTACACATCCGCTATGCATTTTTAGGCATCCGTGATGCATCCACATCATCTGCTACGCATCCGCTCCTTCTGCTACGCGTCCGCTTCGCTGTTCTCCCCCTGAAGCCCTGCAGATGTGTCATCTGCTTCCATCTCCTTCCATCCGCTAGGCTTCCTACGAACATCTGCTTTACATCCCCGCTACATCCTCCCCACGTCCGTTCCTTTCCGTTGTTGTCCGCTCTGTTTATGCAAATTTGGGGCACTTTTGAGAGTGGATAACAACAGATGGAAATTTTGCTCGTCCGCTGTGTCCTTTTTACATACGTTTTGCATCTGTCGGCCAGTTTGACCTAGGCTTAAGTCACCCCATTTGAGCTACTTTGGTTCACAAATTTTTGCCATGTGATACACTGTTTCACTAATGCAAAATTATAAACAATCAAACAGATACAAGATTTTACATATTTATTTTTTCTGCATTTGTTTGTTCAGTTATTTAGTTAGTTAAGTAGTTAGTTAGTTACTTCCATTCCAACCATCTTGCTGGAGTGACTCTAGGGGCCTTACATATATAATTAAAATAACATGTAAAACATTAAATGCTAACACAATAAATAAGACTCACTCAGTTAAAAATTCAGATAAAATTCCATAATAGTTCTATCATAGTGCATAGATAAAGTCCTGCTTTCTTTTAAATCAGGCTATTCTACCACTGGGAATTGTTTTCCCAATGCAAGAATGTAAGAAGCTTGATTTATGTCCTTTTTTACTTTGATATGCATATCAGTGAAGGAAAAAGAAATGTTTTTCTATAGCAACAGAAATCCTTTATTAGCGTGACTCTTTTAGCTTCAGGGAGAGTGTAGAATATTTAGACAGTTACTTAGCAATAGGAACTAGTAGCAAAAACTGACCCCTCCCTGGTGAGTATAAATTGTCTGGCAAAGTGAAGGAAAGGCAGAGTGGGGTGTAAGCTTAAACTGCTTTCCTTCTATCAGCATGAATGTGCTATCCAGCCAGTGTATGGGAATTGGATAGTTAGGTAGCAATTGTGAGCTGTCCCCTTAAGGGAATGGTATCATGGTAAATGAAGTTAAGATATCCTGGGAAATGTCCTCCATATGACATGACCACATCTGTAATCCTGACTGGTCACTAAATTGACCCTTGAGGGGTTGGGGGAGGTTTTCCTCACTCTTGCCCAAACACAGCCTTGTGGTAGCAGCTCAACCCCCTACCTCTACGACTATGGGATAGAAAGATTAATATAATGAAGCTGCTTCAATCCTCATGGGGTTAAGTCTTTATCATCTTTTTACCCACAAGACAGATATGCAAAGGATTGCTCGTTAAAGGCCTGGTCCCACTGGCCGACGGACGCAAAAATATGCATAAAGGACACAGCGGATGAGCAAAATTTCGGGGGTGGCTCCATCCATTGTCATCCGCTCCAAAAAGTGCCAAAAATTTGCATAAACAGAATGGAAAAGAACGGAAAAGAATGGACATGTGTAGTATGTAGCGGGGATGTTAAACGGATGTTCATAGGAAGCCTAGCAGATGACAGCGGAGGGAAGTGGATGACACATCCAAAAGGATTCCGGGGGAGAATTTCGAAGCGGATGCATAGCGGAAGGGGCGGATGCATAGCGCATGAAGCAGCTGCATCACTGACACCTATAGGAAACAAAGGGGATGCTGCATCGATGTATATCAGATGCAAAGCGTTCACTGTCCATGCAGGGAGTATGAATTGCGTAAGTTCCATGGATATAAAAGGATGCAGCACGCACGCAGTCAGCATACAAGGGAAAGACGTGCTGCATCTTGCAGGAACACCATGGTTCGTCAGTCAGGCAAGAAGAGGAAGCCCATGCCTACTTGTTCAAGCCAGGCAAGAAGGCCAGAACCAGCATCCCAACCCCTGGCACTGACTCTGAAGCTGCTGGTGGTGGTGGTGGTGGTGGTGGGGTGGACCAGCCCCAAGGCCCTCAGAGCCCTGCTGCTGAAGGCCCTGCTGCTGAAGCCCCAGAAGGCCCTGCTGCTGAAGCCTCTGATGGCCCTGATGCTGAAGCCCCTGAAGGCCCTGCTGAAGGCCCTGCCAGAGGGAGGAAGAGGCAAGGGAAGCAGAAGGGAGAGAGAAAACAGTACACCCTTTCTGAGGACCATGAGGATGAGGTGCTGGAATGGCTGAGGGAGAACAAGTACCTCTGGAGAAAGGGCCACAGACTGTATTGGGACACCAAGAAGAAGCAGGCAGCTTGGAGGGACAAGGCAGAGAGCCTGGGAAACACTGCAGATGTACTCCTGGGATGGGGGAAGCACATGCACACCTGGTATGGCAAGCTACACCTCAAGAAATCCAGGCAGGCCGCTGTCAAGCTCACTGACTGGGAGATGTACGTCATGGCCAAGTGCAGTTTCCTGGAGGGTGAGATCCGCCACCAAGGAGCAGCCCCTCTGAGAACCCTCTCTCTCAGACAGCCCACAGACAGCCAGTCCTCCTACAGCCAGGAGCCAGCTACCCTGTCCAGGCAGGTGTCTTCAGAGGGCCCCATGGCAGAGACTCCCCCGACAGCTGCACTCCCCATGCCGGTAGACTTGGAGGATCCCGTGGAGGATGACACCCTGCTGTCACAAATAGAGGAAGAAGCAGCAGCCACCAGAGGCCAACCCACCCCCACCCCCAGCTCCAGAGGATGCAGGCAGAGAGGCAGACTGGAGGGCCAGGACCAGCGTGCTGTTGGAGATCAGGAGCACAATGAAGACCAGCACAGAACTTCTCTCTCAGCTGGTCCACTTGGACAGAGCATCCTTGGGCCGGAACACCTTCATCACCTACGTGAGCCAGACCCTCAGGGACCTGCCCAAGGCCTAGTACCAGGTGATGAAGCAGAAGATCACAGCACTTCTTCACAAGGTCGAGCTGAAGCTGCTCCTACCCAGTACAGGTCTGCTCCTCCAGCCCAGGTGATGTCACAGCCCTTCCACAGCTTTCAACAGCTCCTTACCTACCAAGGCTACGAGTACCAGGACTTCCCACAGCAGAAACAGAACTTCCCAGTCCAAGCCCAGGTTCATCGCATGCCACAGATGCCAGTTGTAGACCAGACAGCCCCACTACACTCCTCCTTCCTCCACCCCACAGCCAAGCCCATCAACCGACAATCTGTCATCAGTATTGGGCCTGACATCTCAAGTCCTTGATGAAGGGCCTCTCAACCTCACGGGACTGAGTCAGCTCTCGGATAGCTTCCTGAACACACCATCCCCTGTTGTATCCTCGGGGCCAAGCACCCCAATGGTGCTTCAGACCAGCACTCAAGCCACAGCCATCTCCACAGTCCCTGCCTGCTTAACAGCTGAGACCAGGGACATGACTCAGAGTGACTGAGAATAGTGTCAGTGACTGAGTTGTACTTGTTAAGTTTATCTTTGCTTAAGACAGGTTACTTGGTTCATTTTGCTTTTTTAATAAAGTCATAAACTTTACCTAACTAAGTTAATAAAGGTTATCTTTGCTAAAGACACTTGGTTCATTTTTTTTACTTAATAAAGTATTGGTGAAAACTTTGAAAAAATGGTTAAGCCTTTGCATGCTTGTGGGATAGATAAGGATAGTTGTGGGATAGATAAACCTCCAGTGCAAGCATAGTGGGACTGTATGGTCCACCATCCCAGGTATGGACCCTTATTATCAATAACAATTTATTCATTGATCAACACATTTCAAAATAAATAAAGCTCTTTATTAATGCCATATTCATTGAAGGACCATTCAACATACATGGCACAATCTCATCAGTGTTATGCAACAGTCTCAAGGAAGCATCCATTAATCAGCTATTATCCTGTCTTGCCACTCCACTGCTCCAGCTGGGGAGTTGCACCAGTGTCTCAGTAGGTTGCACTGCTTCTTCCCTTCACATGAAGCTCTGTTAGGGCCTTGCACATCCACAGTGTCTATCAGGTTATGTCCTTGCCTCCATTCACCAGGCTCCATGTCCCCATTCCCTTGATGATGGTCGACAAGTCTGTTCTGCAACACTGGGTAGCGGGTGCACATGAGATTGTGCAGGATGCAGCAAGCTTCTACGATGCTCCTCACAGTCTCTGGATGATGCTGCATGGTGGTGAGAGTTACCTGGAACCTGTTGGCCAGGATGCCAAAGGCGTTCTCCACCACCCATCTTGCCCTGGACAGCCTGTATTTGAAGATCCTCTCTTCACGGGTGAGGTATCTTGAAGTGTACGGCTTCATGAGGTAGGTTCTGAGGGAGAATGCATCATCACCAATGATGAAGTAGGGCACATCTTGTGTGTCATCGGGTAGGGGGTCTGGATCTGGAAAAACCATGATGAGGTTGCATTCCAGCCCATCATTGAGGTCACTGGCGTTGTATACCTGGCCATCTGAAACTGACCCGTTGCCTGAAGCATCGATGTACATGAACTTGTCGTCAGCATCAACCATGGCAAAGAGGATGATACTGAAGAAGCCCTTGTAGTTGTAATAATTGGACCCTGAGTTGGCTGGAGCTTTGCTGGCCACGTGTTTCCCATCTATGGCTCCAATGGTTTGGGGAAATTTCCACTTCTGATACCACTCTTCTGCAAGTTTTCTCCAGCCTTTTTCAGTGGTGGGGCACTTGAGGAGCTCTTCCACATATTCTTCGATGATGGCCTGCACCACTTCTCTGACCACTTTGCTGATGCTTTTGTGTGGCACCCTCCACGTATAATGCATGTTTCTGTAGGTGGTTCCAGAGGCCAGGTGGTGCAGAGTCAGTGCCACCTTCAGTCCAGGGTCCAGGTTGGGACAGAAGTTGGTGCTAGGCTTGGTCAACCTGGGTCTCAGACGCTCTACAAGTTCATCAAACATGGCTGGTGGCATCCTCATGAAGTGATGGAATGCACAAGGGTCTTCATTCCTCAGCTCCACCATCAACTGGTCATACAGTTCAAACTCCATTCTTCTCACGATCCATCCTCGGACCCACACACCTCTTGAACGTCTCCTTCTTCTCCTGTATAAAAGTTGAAACAGTCTGAACAGGTTTGGGTTCTGGTGATGAATGAGCACAGCTATAATATGGACTGTGTCATCATCCATGGTGGAGAACAATTGATGATGTTGAAGACCAAGACCAAGGGTGAAGAAGTCTGTACACCATGGCTGCTGGACTCATACTAAGATCCAGCTGATTTTCTCCCCCATTTTATAGGAAATATCAGTTGTCCGCTAGGTGTCCTTCTACATACTCTAGACATACTCCAGACATCCTAAATATATGAGATACGTTCCAGATACAAACGTTTTGTCCATTTTTAATCCTTTATGTACGAGATGCATACGCTTACATCCTTTCTATTTCTGTGCTACTTACGCTGTGTAGACATTCTGTGTACCTTTTGTTTCCACCCCCTTTCCATTTTCAGCTGCAACGGATGTGAGTTGAGGGGATGGCCAGAGGATGCAGAGAGGATACAGCGAACATTTAACAATGATAAACGGACATAGAATGTTTGTTGCCTGTATATGTCATGGATGTACATTGTATGCGGCGGAAAGTTCATCCGTTCATAAAGTTTTGTGCAGCTCAAAAGTTCTTGCGCGGATGAAATCTCAGTGGATGTATGCTCGACAGATAGAGCATATGAAACACGTATGCAATGAGTACACAATGGATGTATAGCGTTTTCCAATGGATGGCAAGCTTTTTTTAACGTTTTACATCCTCTTTGCATCCATAAGTGCAGTGGGACCGGGCCTTAAAGAAGAACTTCGTCATAAATGTGAGTTATGAGGATACCTGATGAACCAATAAAAGTACTTTGTTATGGATGTTTTGTTGAGTTTATCTATTTGCATCTGTACAGGATACAGAACAGTAAAAAGATGATGATTGGTTTAAAGTCTTGAAGCCCATCAGTATAAAGATAGTTAATTTGGATTTGTGATAAACAAAGTAATTTTGAAGCAAGGAGTGAATATGCAATGTTAATCTAAGCCTGCATTGCTCATCTGTGTGTGTGTGAGAGAGAGAGAGGGGGTGGCGCACTTTGGAATTCTTTACATCCTGTTTGGATGGTGGGAGGGGCTGGAATTCCCCCACATGCTAGAAACAAAAAGAACTTTCTAACCGCAGAGTTGAAAACCAGTAATCCACCCCACCCCTCATCTCTGCTCAATTTGTCTTCCTGCTATCTCAAAGACTCCATTTGCATAACAAGGAGAGTCAGATATTTCACAGATCTCAAAAGAAAACCAAACCTCTGTCTTTAAACCTTGTACAAATGCAGTGAGAGACTCTGAGAAATCATGCCTGTATGCTTGTCGGTAAAACAAAGGCTGATCTTCCTCTTCTCATCTGGAAGGAGGGAAAAGCAATAAAGAGGCCAGGATTATAAAAATTCCTCTGGCCAGACCCATCTCCAGAGCAAATTCCTTTCTCCCCCAAAGAGAGACAGTTAATCTAGCAATGATTTAAACAAAGTCAGCATCTTGTCTTTTGCTATCCTGCTGAAGTCAATAAAGATTTTTCCTTTAACAAAATTAGTAGCAATCTGAAAGAAACCACGGTAAAGCATCGTAGCTGTGTATTCACCTTTCTTTCCAGCATTTTCAATTGCCATTCAACTGCTAGACTCCAGCACCATCTTCAAAAAGAAGACTTTTTGTTCTTATATGATGTTTTTTACAAAGTCTCTCAAGATTCACCAGTGTTTATCCAATGAGGATAAACTTTTTGAGGCCCTTTTTGCAATTATTGTGGACAGTTTAATCAATTTAATTCAAATGTTCCAAGATTAACTGCAACCTAACATGGGCGTGGCAACAAGGTCTTCCAAAGCTACATCTGGGGCTCAAGGAGAAATTTCCCAGAGTTTTTTTTTTTTTACACAGGTTCTCAAATTTGACCAGAGTGTTTACCCAATGATAATCCCTTTTTGAAACTATTGTACACAAGTTAATCAATTTAATTCAAGGTTCCAAGATTAACTGCAACCTAACATGGGCATGGCAACAAGGTCTTCCAAACCCTCTACTTCCACCTTGTGGAGCAAGCAACACTAATAGGCATATTTCTGCATTTAGCCTTCCAAGTCTTCAGAGTTCAATATGCATATTTCTGCGTTTAGCCTCGAGTATTCAGACTTCGCAACGCAACCTCTAGTACCCCCTGTGTTGCAAGCTCACAACACACCCTAGAAACAGCCATACTGTGTACTGTGCTAGCTTCGCCCAGACTCTGAAGCACCACCTACATGCTCAAGTATTAAATCCAGCAGCAATTCTACTTTCTGCTACCAGCTTGCAGCGCACCCTAGTACAAAAAAAGGGAATGCATGGAAAATCACTATTTTTTTTCAAAATCACCTTTTACCGATTTGAAACATGGCAACTATTTCAGCCATGATGGATGTATCTGCAGTACCAGAGGACTTGAATCTTCCACCTACCCTTGATGTAAGCGTGAAGCCTGGTTCCTGAAACCCAGTTTCAGATGTCCAAATCTCTGTGGAAGTTGTGATACCTCCCAAAGCCTACGACCTCAGAAAGAGTAAGAAGCTTACCAAACCCATGGAAGAACACTTGAGGAACAATTGGGAGAAGCAATATCACCACTACGCAGACTCATTGGTGGAGCTTAAGAAGATCTGTGATGTCCCAAAACACAAGTTGCCACCCAAGAAACTCTGTGCATTGCTACTTGATCTAGAGGCCCTTCTCGCACAGTGGAGATGCAGTGAAGACAACCTCAAGTCCATCCACTCAAGACTGGATGACACCAAACTCCTAACACACATCCAATACTTTGAGGAGTTTCACAAGGAACATGAAGACTGTGTCGAGGAAAGCAAAACAGCCCTCCAGGCAGCGCTCCACAACATGCATCGGCAGGAAGTAGCATCAAGGGGGCAGGCCACATCTGACATGGCTCCTCAATCATATGTGTCTTTTTCCCACCATTCTAAGAATCCATCCTCCCTCCATCCCAAGCTGGTTAGATTGCAAGCAGGTTCCAGTGTCTCGCGCCAATTCTCTGCTGCCAGCTCTCACCATCCTTCCAGAGCATCCTCCTGTTGATGCGGCACATCTAAGGCCTCCAAAGCAGCAAGTTAAGCCTAATGGGCTGCAGAAGCTGAAGTAGAAGCTGCAGTATCAGACACCGAGCTATGGACCACAGAGGAGGTAACACGGCAAAACACGGAAATAGCAGCTCAACAGGCTTAAATAATGGCTCAACAGGCTGAAATGGCAGCTCAACAGGCCAAAGCCCAAGCCAGTCAACTGGCTTAAATAGTCAAAGCCCAGGCCAGACAACAGGTGGAAATGGCCAAAGTGCAGGTCAAATTGGAATTGGCTGAATGGCAAAGACAGCACGTGCTGCAGCATGGCAGAAGATAGCAGACAAAACACTTCCCTCCAATTCAACCTCAAAGAGTTGGGAGAAGAGAGCCCACATACATGGGTCAAGGCCTACATGGATGAGCAACACTCGCTACAAAACGAGCAGCTGGAACTGCCTCAGTTGCCTAGCAGTCTTCCACAACCAAGGAAGCACAGGGATGAATCTCAACCACAGACTCTACACTTCAGTTATGCAACTGAAGTTCTATGAAAGTACAAGATTCACTTCCCACCTACAGCAAACCTTCCCCAACTGATGTTGTATGTACTAAGGTCCAAGATTCTCTTCCCAGCACTAGCATCCCTACTCCAACATCTCATGGCCTTCCAGGTGAGCAAATTAGGCCACTAGTGCTCACAATAACTTCTCAACAAGTTGACATGCAACCAATCACAATTGCCATACACAATCCTCAGGCTAAAGAGTTCTCACCACAACCGCTAAATGACTCTGATGCACAGTATGGAACCTACACCCAACTTCAAAAGGTACTACCTACATATGTGGGGGAAGATACATTCCTCATAAAATACTCTCTGGTGAACCATGTACCATCCACAACACATGCCCCTGAGCCAGAATGCAACACCTACAATGATGTCATACAAAGATGACTTGCCCTCACAGAGAAGTAACAGAGAACTGTCACTAAGGTGTGGAAGGTTAGACTTAGCAGCCAGTGGTGTGTACAAATTCAGCGACAAGCCAGGCAGAGAATACTTACTATGGAAGTCTATTTTCACGAGTACCACCCAAAGTGAACAACTGCTTCCCGGTGAAGAACTTAAATTTCTGTTGGCATGGCTAGGACCATGGTCTAGCTACATGGTGAAATACATTTACACAGGCTTACTTAATGACCAGACAACGCTCTAAAATGAGCGTGACTTGCTTTGAACTGGAAATATGGTGAAGACACATTGATGGAATAATCACTCCTAGAACAACTTTACAGTTGCCCATGTATCTCCATCCACGAAACCCAAAAACTAGAGGACTTTTCCAACATCCTTACAAAGCTGTGAACAGCCAAAGAATGTTCTGACTTACCAGGACTGGCTTCCCTTGATCTCTTCATAACACAAGAAGCAATCATCATCAAACTCCTAAAAGAAATATTAGAACAATGGATTGTTTTGTCCAACCCCTTTCTGGCCGCAAACCGCAGATGAGACCCACCCTTTACCTTTCTCCAAGAATTTCTCTTCTGGCAAACAGAGTCCTGCAACAGCTTCAGAAACCTTTGCCTCAGAAGCAGAGTTTACCAACCTAACAGACACCGCTACCACAACTCTGGACCTCTCCAACCTCTACTGTACATCTCTACAGATCATCCCCAAACATCCACACATAACACAGAGATCGACTCCTCATCCACACACAGCTGGGGAGATAACTCATCAGATACAACCCAATTTAGATCTCTGAATACAAGGAGAATATAGTTTTGTCCTATGCACCACACTCGTCACTCGCTGAACAGCTGCACTGGGTTTGCAGCGAAATCACTCACCCAACAAAAAGAGTTGCTAAGGGAGTACCAATACTGCTACAAGTGCTGTGAATACAAACATCCATCCAAGTACTGCACAGCCAAAGTGCAATGTGACTTATGCAGTAGTGACCAGCACCCGACCGCGCTGCATCCAGACTCCGAGCTGCCACTGCAGATATCTCGTAGCCCTCCTTTGGACAAGGAGACTCAACGTAACACAGATTCACACAGGGTTCCTTGGCAGACTACCAAACCGCAACCAAACCAAGGATGAGTGTCAACTGCACAGCGCTGTGTGCTGACTCACCATGCCCTCGTTCATGTCTTCCCATCTGTTTCGCCAAAGTGTACCCTGAAGGACACCCTGAAGATGCGGTGAAAATGTACGTGCAGATAGACACTGAAAGCACCTGCACCCTGGCCAGACCCTCATTCTTTGACCTCTTTGAGGTGCAACAGGACAAACTTCTCTTCACTGTATCAACGTGCCATGGACCAAGAAGCACGGCGGGGAGGAGAGCGACTGGACTCTGCATAGAGTCATTGGATGGAAGTTCCCAGTTCCCACTACTACCCATATTTGAATGCAATGGGGTATCAAATGACTGCATTCAGATCACAGCACCTGAGGTCATAAGTAGCATGCCTCACCTACAGCACCTGGATCATCACTTTCCCGCTCTAGATCTGGAGGCTGAGATCCTACTCTGGCTGGGAAATAATTCCCCACATGCCTTTCTCTTCTCCGAGTCAGTCAGAGGCCCTGTAGATGGCCCAGTGGCCATCAAATGTCCACTAGGATGGGGGATCATAGGAATTGTCAGTGATGATCAGATGCAGGCTCCAACCCAGGCAAATGCCTTAGCAACATCCATTCCAACAGCCTTCCAATGTTCTTTAGCACCATTGAAAACAAGAATGCTGTTCCAGTCTAAAAGGCTGCCAACAATCAGTACACTTTCGCTAGGACACCCTTCCAGCAACCACCAGACGTCCACTAAGTTGGTCTATATGGACATATGCCTGCACAACACCCTTTCCAACACCTTCCCAATGCCCGTTGATACCGTGGAAGCAGGAGTACCATTCCATTCCTAAAAGGCCACCAGAAGCAACCTACAGACTTTCACGATTGGTACCAAGAGTACCTGTCAACCCTAAAAGGCCACCAGAAGTGACCACCAGACTTTCACCTTTGCCACCAAGTGTGCCTGTACATCCTAAAAGGCTGCCAGAGATGACCAGCAAACTTGCACCAAGAGGCCAAACTTGAAAATTGAACCTCAAGCTTTGCATGCTTCACTTTGTTTGATGCTTTGCTAATGTTTACTGTTTCTCTTAGTTATATAGTTATATGCTATTCAGTTAATATTGTCTACTGCTTATCTTGGTTTATAGTTATATTTTTTTTCTTTTAATAGTGGAATTTACAATTCGAGGTGGGAAGTGTGCTGTCCAGCCAGTGTATGGGAATTGGATAGTTAGGTAGCAATTGTGAGCTGTCCCCTTAAGGGAATGGTATCATGGTAAATGAAGTTAAGATATCCTGGGAAATGTCCTCCATATGACATGACCACCTCTGTAATCCTGATTGGTCACTAAATTGACCCTTGAGGGGTTGGGGGAGGTTTTCCTCACTCTTGCCCGAACATAGCCTTGTGGTAGCAGCTCAACCCCCTACCTCTATGACCATGGGATAGAAAGATTAATATCATGCAGCTGCTTCAATCCTCATGGGACTGAGGCTTCATCATCTTTTTACCTACAAGACACATATGCAAAGGATTGGTCATTTAAGAAGAACTTTGACACAAATGTGAGTTATGAGGATACCTGATGAACCAAAAAAAGTACTTTGTTATGGATGTTTTGTGGAGTTTATCTATCTGCATCTGTATAGGTACAGAACAATGAACAACAATCTAATTGGTTTACATCTTCTCTGCAGCCAGCAGAGTGCATAAGCCTTTTTATAAACTAAGGCATCATGATTTATGAAGCCTTTTTATAAAGAAAGCATTATTGTACAATTACATGCAATAGCATGGCGGCAGATAAGTAAGTTATGAGAAAATACATATGCACACCTAAATGGTTGACATATTTCAAGATGATTAAGTTTTTGATGTTTGCACTTTTTGATTTTTCATGAGATGTATAAGGATACTAAACTTTCAGGTGATTTGAAAAATTTCAGCCATAACTGATGTTGTATGGTTTCCATTTAGGGATGTTGCAGACACTGTGGCATCCAATGTCAACATAAGATTAATTCCTACTTTAAGCCCCTGTCACACTGACCAACAGATGCAAAGAGGATGTTAAACGGACAAAAAAGCTTGAAATCCATTGGTTAACGCGATGTATACGTTCTGTACTCACTGCCTCTGTTTTGCTTCCTCTCTATCCTTCCAGCATCCGTTTATGGACGTTTCATCTGCTCAGAAAGTTTTGAGCCGCTCAAAACTTTTGCGCGGAAAATGTATCCAATTCGTCTGTTCTGCATACGCTACGCATCCGCTAGGCATCCGTTATGCATCCGTTATGCATCCGCTATATCCGCTAGGCATCCATTCCGCATCCACACAATTCGCATCCTCTCGGACGCAGGGAGGAAGCGGAATGGACGCAGAAAGGATGCAGAACGGATGCCTAGTGGATGCAGCATGGAAACAAAGCATTTAAAACGGAAAAAACGTTCGCAGAGGGGACCTATCTCAGATATTAAGGATGTCTGGAGGATGCCTAGAGGATGCCAAGATGATGCAAAGGGACACCTATAATGCCTATAAAAAGGGGGAGCAACTCACCTGCATCTCACTTTCAGACCAGCAGCCCAGCTGTGCAGACCTCTGCAGCCTTCATCTGACTCTTGCTCTTCCACAGCATCCAGTCATGTCAACCGTGGATCGTAACACAGTCCTTTTGGCAGCCACCATCCTTCTGCAACAGTGTGAAGACATCTACAGGCTCTGTGAACTCTACTACGGGAAGAAAAGGACACGGCCAAGAAGCGTCTGGGTCTGAAGATGGATCGGGAGAAGAGCAGAGTGCGGACTGTACAACAAGCTGATGGTGGAACTGAGGAACGAAGACACTCGTGCATTCTAGAACTTCATGAGGATGCCTCCAGCCATATTTGATGAAGTTGTGCGGTGGCTGACACCCAGGTTGACCAAGGCAAACACCAACTTCCGGCCCAGCCTGGAACCTGGGCTCAAGGTGGCACTCACTCTGTGCCACCTGGCCTCAGGGACCACCTACAGGAGCATGCAGTACGGCTGGAGGGTGCCACACAACACCATCAGCATTGTGGTCAGAGAAGTGGTGCAGGCCATCATCGAAGAATACATGGAGGAGCTCCTCCAGTGCCCCTCCACTGAAGAAGGATGGAAGAAAGTTGCAGAGCAGTGGTATCAGAAGTGGAACTGCCCACAGACCGTTGGAGCCATAGATGGCAAGCACGTGGCCTGCAAAGCACCAGCCAAGTCGGGGTCCATTTATTTCAACTACAAGGGCTTCTTCAGCATCATCCTCTTTGCCATGGTTGATGCTGACTACAAGTTCATTTACATCGATGCTTCAGGCAACGGCTCATGTTCAGATGCCCAGGTATGCAACGCCAGTGACCTCAAGGAGGGGCTGCAATGCAACCTCATCGTGGGCTTCCCAGATCCAGACCCCCTGCCCAACGACATGCAAGATGTGCCTACTTCATCGTGGGGGATGATACCTTCTCCCTCAGAACCTACCTCATGAAGTCCTACACCTCCAGATGCCTCACCCGTGAAGAGAGGATCTTCAACTACAGGCTGTCTAGGGCAAGGCAGGTGGTGGAGAACGCCTTTGGCATCCTGGCCAACAGGTTCCAGGTACTTCTCACCACCATGCAGCATCGCCTAGAGACCGTGAGGAGGATCGTGGAAGTTTGCTGCATCCTGCACAATCTCATGCGCACCCACTACCCAGTCTTGCAGAACAGGCTCGTGGACCTCCAACAAGGCAATAGGGACATGGAGCCTGGGGAATGGAGGCAAAGTTAAACCTGATAGACACTGAGGATGTGCAAGGCCCAAACAGAGCCTCACGTGAAGGGAAGAAGCAGCGCAACCTCCTGAAACACTGGTGCAACTCCCCAGCTGGAGCAGTCGAATGGCAAGACAGGATGATAGATGATTAATGGATGCTTCCTTCAGCCCGTCTCATCACACTGATGAGATTGGGCCATGTATGTTGGGTGGGCCTACAATGATCAGGGCATTTAATAAAGAGTTGTGTTTGTGTTGACATGTGTGGATGATTATCACATTGTTATTGATAAAAAAGGACCATAGGTGTGGCACCTGGCAGGATGGACCATACAGCCCCACTATGCTTGCACTGGAGGTTTATCTATCCCCACAGCTATTACCCATCCCAAAGGTATCCCTGCTCATTCCACAGGTATCCCTGCCCACTCCACTGCGATCTTAACCCATCCCACAAGCATGCAAAGGCTTAAGCCATTTCTAAAAGTTTCCACCCAGACTTTATAAAAAAAAAGAAATGAAGCAAGTGTGTGAATCAAAGATAGACTTTATTGAACAACAAGCTGTAAAAGAAAAATGACCCAAGTCAAGTGTCCAAATAAAGTCCACAGGTAGCCAGCCAGCCAGTCTCTGGCACTCCTCTTGGTCACTCGGAGGTGTGCCCAGTCTCAGGGGTGAAGGGTCCAGGTGCTGTGGAGGTGGGTGCTGCTGCAGTGCTGGTCTAAAGCCCCACTGGGGTGCCTGGCCCCGAGAGGACAACAGGTGACATTGTGTTGAGAAAGCTCTCAGACAGCTGGCTCAGACCCATGATGCTGAGAGGTCCTTCCTCCATGCCATGGGGTGTCAGCCCCAGTACTGATGACAGATGTACTGAGGCCGGGCTTGGCTGTGGGGTGGAGGAAGGAGTAGTGTAGTGGGGCTGTCTGGTCTGCAGCTGGGTGAGGACTGGCATGGGTGGCATCAGTGGCATGGGTGGCATCGCTGTCATCGATGGCATCATTGGCATGGGTGGCATCGGTGGCATCAGTGGAACCGGTGGCAACGTTGTCGCCCGATGACTCTGTGCCTGGACTGGGAAGGGCTGCTGCCTGTGCTGCTGGACCTCCTGGTAGCCGTAGCCCTGGTAGGTGAGGGGCTGTGGGAAGCCTTGGAATGGGAGGGACATCCCCTGTGGTGGAGGTGGAGGAGCAGACCTGGACTGGGTGGGAGCAGGTTCCTCTGGATCAGGAGGATTGTGAAGCAGCTCGGTGATCCGGTCCTTCCCCACCTGCTGGTCTGGATGGTGTCCCTGATCTTCAGCAGGACAGTGTGGCTCTGCCCCTCCTGCTGTCTGGCTCTCTGCCTTTCTGTGGAGGTGGACCTGGGGGGGGTGGATGCGGCTACGGCTGTGGTGCATGCGCCGTCTCCTTTCTCCCACCGCACCAGGGAGTCCTCCACGCTCTCTACCATGGTTACAACAGCTGTCCGTGGGTTCTCCGCCGTGGCACGCTCCACAGAAACCTGCCTGGAGACAGGGACTGACTCTCGGCTGGAAGAGGACTGGCTCTCAGCAGGCTGCCGGAGAGAGAGGGTTGTGAGAGGGGCTCCTGGTGCTCCTCGGTGGTGGATCTCACCCTCCAGGAAGCTGCACCTGGCCATGATGTAGGTCTCTCTGTCCGTCAGCTTGACTGTGGCCTGGCCAGATTTCTTCAGGTGCAGCTTCCCGTACCAGGTGTGCATGTGCTTCCACCAGCCGAGGAGCACCTCCGAAGTGTAGCCCATACTCTCCCCCTTCTCTCTCAAAGCAGCCTGCTTCCTTTTGGTGTCCCTGTACAGCCGGTGTCCCTTCCGCCACAGATAGTCATTCTCTCTCAGCCACTCCAGCACCTCATCCTCATGTTCCTCCTCAATATAGTATTGCCTCCTCTCCCATCCCCGCATACGCCTCTTCCTCCCTTTGGCAGGACCAGATGGGCCCTCATCAGAGGGGCTCCCAGGTGGTAGGGGCTGCTCCTCCACACCACCAGAAGCAGCAGCACCAGCAGGATCATCATCATCATCATCACCAGCAGGATCATCATCATCATCAGCAGCAGCAGCAGCAGCACCAGACGGATCAGCAGCAGCAGCAGCAGCAGCAGCAGCACCAGCACCAGCACCAGCAGGACCAGGAGAATGAGCAGGACCAGGAGCACGAGCAGGATGAGCAGGACGAGCAAGACCAGGAGCACGAGCAGGACGAGCAGGACGAGCCAGTCCAGGAGCACCAGCAGGACCAGCAGGACCAGTAGGACCAGCAGGACCAGGAGCATCTTCAGCAGAGTAAGCACCAGCAGAAGCACCACCGCCAGGAGCATCTTCAGCAGAGTAAGCACCAGCAGAAGCACCACCGCCAGGAGCAGCTTCAGCAGAAGCTCCAGCACCAGAAGATGAGCCCGAGCAGCAGAAGCCCCAGCAGAAGCAGAGTCAGGGACAGGGGGCAGGAGGGTGGCCCTGTCCCTCTTGCCAGGGATGGTGGCAGGTTGCTGAGGCTTTCTCTTCTTCCCCATGGTTGTGGGGTTGCTGGCTGGTAGGGAGGCTGGCAGGGAGGCTGGCAGGCACCAAGGCTGGCAGGAAGGCTGGCAGGCAGGCAGGCACCAAGGCTGGCAGGCAGGCTGGCAGGAAGCCTGGCAGGAAGGCTGGCAGGAAGCCTGGCAGGAAGCCTAGCAGGAAGGCATGCAGGCAGGTAGGCACCAAGGCTGTCAGGCAGACTGGCTGGCAGGGAGGCTGGAAGGCAGGCTGGCAGCAAGGCCGGCAGGCAGAGAGCACGGCTGGCAGGGAGGCTGGCCAGGAGGCTGGGAGGCAAGGCTGGGAGGCAGGCTGGCAGGAAGGCTGGCAGCAAGGCTTGAAGCAAGGCTTGCAGGCAGGCATGCGGGCAGGGCAGGCAAGGACTCGATGTATCCGGCAGCAGGTCTTTCCTCTGAATGCTGGCCACGTGCGAGCTGTTTCCCTTTATATCCATGGGGCTGATGCAATAAATCCCCCCGCATGCGCAATTAACGCAAGGCATCCGCTAGGCTTCCGCTGTGCATCCGCTAGGCTTCCGCTCTGCATCCGCTTCATCCGCTGTGCATCCGCTGTATCCGTTCCGTGTCCGCTTTGCTGAGGTTCCCCAGAAGCCTAGCGGATGTGCCATCCACTCTCATCCGCTTTCCATCCGCCCTGCATCCTTTCCGCATCCGTTCCTTTCCATGTTATCCGCTCCGGTTATGCAAATTTTTGTCCCTTTTGAGAGCAGATAACAATGGATGGAACATTTTGCTCTTCCGTTGTGTCCTTTTTACTAACGTTTTGCATCCGTTGGGCAGGGCCTTTACCGAAGCTTCATCTGAACTCAGAGTCCGTAGAGATTCTCAGTCATCCAGGTCATGGTTGTCTCAAAGGTGCTTTGTCAGGAGGCAACTGGACACTTGGGAAAGTCCAGTTGCCCCCTGAAAAGTACCTTTGGGACATCTGAATTAAGATAAATTTAATTGCTCTACCAATATCTAGTCAGAAAATAGAAAATTTGGTGGGGGGGGGCGGGGAGGGAAAAGATTGCATTGTCTTAGTCAACTGTAAGGTTCATTTACTTAATTATATTTTCCATACTGCTGCCTTGACATTTCTTTAAAAGAAGGTACCAGAGGGAATTTTACCTCTCACCAAGGAAAATTGTGAGTACAAACATGCACATGCATACATTCATTTATTCATTGCTCTAGAAGAGAGCATGTTTAGTCTTGAACTGCTATTAGTTATACAGTCCAAATAGTTTCAGTCAGTCAGAAGAATACCTATTGTTTGTTGGGGAGAAGAGGATTATAAATGCTGTAAATGCTGCAGTGACTTTAGGAGATACCAAAAAGCTAAAGTTTATAATGGGATCAGAGATCACTGGGGAATCTAGAGTGAGAATGGAGAGTGAAAAGACATTCCAAGAAAAAAAAAAAGTATGGTGTATTATTGCAAAGGAAACTATATGGACATGCCCAAGAATCCATGAAGCCTCCAGGAATCAAATTTCATTTTTTAAAAATTTATTACATTTATTGGCCACTCATTTTACCACAAGAGGAATCTCTATCTCTCTCCCACCCTCTCCTCCCCTCCCCTCCCCTCCCTCTCCTTCCCCCTCTCCCTCTCCTTTCCCTCTCTTTCTCTCTCTCTCTCTCTGTGTCTGTATCTGTGATTGTATGCATGTCCAGGTCAGTCATGGTGATTGTCTGGACATATCCTGTAGTTTTCTTGGCAATTTTTTAGAAGTGGTCTGCTATTGCCTGCTTCCTAGGTCTGAGAGAAGCCGATTAGCCCATGGTCATCCATCTGGCTTTGTGCTTAAGGCAGAACTAGAACTCATGATTCCCAAGTTGTCTCATTGAAGAAGTTGTGCCTAAGTAAAATTTGATAAGGCCCAAGAGAAAACAAAACTTGGGCAGGAATTGCTGAAGAAGAACTATGTAGGTTCAGTGAAAATGGAATCCTGACTGTTTGGATCTGTCAGGAAGAAAGAAAATGCACAAGGAGAATTCGAGTAGAATGCTTGGAATCCTGAATTTACAATCCAGTTGTGGAAAAAGAAAGAAAGAAGAGAATTTATTTTTCTCCATTTCTCCATGTGCCCATATATAACAGGATGTGATACATACGAAGATCTGGAGTTGCTCACTCAGTAAAAAGAAATTGGAAAATTCCAATTCTACCAGGCATGGTTGTCTTCCTGTGCAGAAACAGCAACCGCAAATGTTTTGCTTGTGAAGAAAAATTGGAGACTGGCCTCCAAAAGTCAACTAACTGCAGTGTGTGTGTGTGTGTGTGTGTTGGGGAATAAGATCTGAAGAAATATGATTCAGTATGTATCCCTGGCTATTTTTATCAATTCCTCTTGTAAACATACAGTGACAACAGCAATTAACTGAGCATTTGAAGCCTTGCTTATTTTCCTCCTTCTTTTGTATTCTTAGATATGGATGGGCAGACAGACATGCCCAATATATTGTATTTCATCAGTTATTATCCCTTTCTTTTTCTCTGAATATCCTCTATTTTCAAAATGGAGTTAATGGGAGTGACTTCATCAAATGCCATTCAATCACAAAAAGGCCCACTACCCTTCATTAGTTCACTGCAGTACAGAGACTGAGACAATGACTATAATTGCATTCAGGTAGTAACAAAACTGTCATTTTGAACAATTGAAGATCACCAGAGCATTTACCTGAGACGAGATGAATCATCAGTTTCAGTTATTCATTACAATCTGCAGCCTCAAATAATCCTGTCTAGGTTTATACATTCATTTTCTGGTGAAAAGCATAATTTAAAATGAAGAGTATGATTAGTGGTTTATCTACACACTTGATTGCTTTCAGAATGCCTTTTTGATTCCAAGTTTCAGGATAAAGAAGGCCACATTACCATATCTTTTTAAGCTACTTTGCAACTAAACAATGATATAGAAAGGTGTTAAATAAATAGATGACTCACACACACAAATACACACATACAGATACTCACACATGAAAAGTACTGTGATGGTTAGAGAGTATTATGGCATTAATCCTATATATGTTGACTGGGAAATAAGTTTTGCTGGCTTTGCAGAAATAGCCAATTGTGCTGAATAGGGTCATTTGTGTTGCCTCTGGAATTTTGCTAAAAGTTTATTTGGGGCTGCATAGTTTTGACCTCAGCCCACTCCCCATTTATTTCTTAAAGTAGATGTGTTAAACCTCTGGGGACATTTTAAAATAATGATTATTTGAAGAAATAAAAATATATAACATTTAATCTGTTAATATAACATTAGAAGACAAATATTATATTATGATAAATATTATATTAAATATTATGACATAACTATAAAGAAAAATAAGAAATATATATAGTGCAGTATAAGTAGATTTAATTTTTAAATTATTTTTCAGTAAAGGCTGTCAGCACTGGAATGCTTATTCAGTCATAGACTCAAAATAAATTCTTTCAACTATTGACTAGTTGATGTAGATATAAGGTTTTTTTCATTCTAATTGTAATATTTTTTTTCTAATAGTAAAATTATAAAGATTCTTTCTCTTGTTAGTTTCCACAGTTAGTACACAGTTCAAGAAAGTTCTAAGACAAATCCAGTGCATTTTTCAAAATAATATGTGACATAAATTGACTTTAACTTGTAGCCATTAAAACCCAGGGTCATATCCTACAGACCTGCAGTTCTATTTCTGGATCCACAGAGAGTTTCTCAATTTCTTTTTTTGAAAGATTTTACAAATATATTTATACACACAAAACTAAAAGGTTCAGAAATGTTAGGCTTCCTCCTCTCTACCTAAAGCCCATGTCACACTGGCCAACGGATGCAAAAAGGACACAGCGGATGAGCAAAATGTTCCATCCGTTGTTACTCACTCTCAAAAGGGGCAAAAATTAGCATAACCAAAGCAGATAACATGGACACGGGGAGGACGCAGGGCGGATGGAAAGCGGATACGGAACGGAAGCCCAGCGGATGGAAGCGGATGGGAGCGGATGGCGCAACCACAGAGCTTCCAGGGGGCCTCAGTGAAGCGGATGCGGAACAGACACAGTGGATGCAGAGCAGATGCACAGCGGATGAAGCGGATGCACAGCGGATGCACAGTGGAAGTCTAGCGGATGCCTGGCATTAATTGTGCATGCGGGGAGGATGCATTGCATCAGCCCTGCGGATATAACGGAAGCAGCTCGGAAGCAGGTCGCCATTCAGAGGAAAGACCTACTGCCGTAAGGATTGGCTGCCTTGCCTGCCCTGCCTGGATGTCTGCCTGCAAGCCTTGGTGCCAGCCTTGGTGCCAGCCTTGCTGCCACCCTCCCTGCCAGCCAGCAACCCCACAACCATGCTGAAGCACAGCAAGCCTCAGCCATCTGCTGCCAGCCCTTGCAAGAGGGACAGAGCTACCATCCCGCCCCCTGGCCCTCACTCTGGTTCTGCTGGGGCTTCTGCAGCACGGGCTTGCTCTTCTGGGGCTGGGGCTTCTGCTGCTTCTGCTTCTGGAGGAGCTGATGACAAGCACTCCAGCACCAGCCACCTCCACAGAACCTGCACCCTTCACCCCTGAGACTGAGCGGCCAAGAGGAGTGCCAGAGACTCATTTTTGTCTTATAGCTTGTTGTTAATAAAGTCTATTTTTGATTCACACACTTGTTTCAGTTAAGATAGCAGTGGGATGGGCAGGGATACCTGTGGGATGGGTAATAGCTGTGGGATAGATAAACCTCCAGTGCAAGCATAGTGGGACTATATAGTCCACCCTCCCAGGTGCCACACCTATGACCCTTTATTATCAATAACAATATAATCAATCATCCACACATGTCAACATAAACACAACTCTTTATTAAACGCCCTGTTCATTGTCGCCCAACCAAACATACACGGCCCAATCTCATCCGTGTGATGAGACAGGCTGAAGGAAGCATCCATTAAGCATTTACCATCCTGTCTTGCCACTCCACTGCTCCAGCTAGGGAGTTGCACCAGTGTCTCAGGAGGTTGCGCTGCTTCTTCGCCTCATGTGAGGCTCTGTTGGGGCCTTGCACATCCTCAGTGTCGATCAGGTTTTGCCCTTGCCTCCATTCCCCAGACTCCATGTCCCCATTGCCTTGTTGGAGGTCCACAAGCCTGTTCTGCAAGACTGGGTGGCGGGTGTGCAGGGTGTGAGATTGTGCAGGATGCAGCAAGCTTCCACGATCCTCCTCATGGTCTCTAGGCTATGCTGCATGTTGGTGAGAAGTACCTGGAACCTGTTGGCCAGGATGCCAAAGGCATTCTCCACCACCCGTCTTGCCCTGAACAGCCTGTAGTTGAAGATCCTCTCTTCATGGGTGAGGTATTTGGAAGTGTAGGGCTTCATGAGGTAGGTTGTGAGGGAGAAGGCGTCATCCCCCACAATGAAGTAGGGCACATCTTGCATGTCGTTGGGCAGCGGGTCTGGATCTTGGAAGCCCACCATGAGGTTGCTTTCCAGCCCCTCCTTGAGGTGACTGGCGTTGTATACCTG
Source organism: Laticauda colubrina (assembly GCA_015471245.1). NCBI lineage: Eukaryota > Metazoa > Chordata > Lepidosauria > Squamata > Elapidae > Laticauda > Laticauda colubrina. Next base: position 70,403,783 of record BLBF01000004.1, on the reverse strand, counting down.
GGCATCTGAAGATGAGCCGTTGCCTGAAGCATAGATGTACATGAACTTGTAATCAGCATCGACCATGGCGAAGAGGATGATGCTGAAGAAGCCCTTGTAGTTGTGATAAGTGGACCCCGACTTGGCTGGAGCTTTGCAGGCCACGTGTTTGCCATCTATGGCTCCAACGGTGTGGGGGAAGTTCCACTTCTGATACCACTGCTCTGCAACTTTCTTCCATCCTTCTTCAGTGGAGGGGCACTGGAGGAGCTCCTCCTTGTATTCTTCGATGATGGCCTGCACCACTTCTCTGACAACAAAGCTGATGGTTCTGGTGGCACCCTCCAGCCATACTGCATGCTCCTTTAGGTGGTCCCTGAGGCCAGGTGGCGCAGAGTGAGTGCCACCTTGAGCCCAGGTTCCAGGCTGGGCCGGAAGTTGGTGTTTGCCTTGGTCAACCTGGGTGTCAGCCGCTGCACAACTTCGTCAAACATGGCTGGAGGCATCCTCATGAAATTCTGGAATGCCCGAGTGTCTTCGCTCCTGAGCTCCACCATCAGCTTGTTGTACAGTCCATCCTCTGGTCTTCTGGTGAACCATCTTTGGACCCAGACTTTTTTTGGGTGCCTCCTTTTCTTCCCGTAGTAGAGTTCACAGAGCCTGTAGATGGTTTCGCACTGTTGCAGAACAATGGTGGCTGCCGAAAGGACTTTGTCACAATCCACGGTGGACATGACTGGATGCTGTGGAAGAGGAAGAGTCAGATGAAGGCTGCAGAGGTCTGCACAGCTTGGCTGCTGTTCTGAAAGTGAGATGCAGGCGAGTTGCTCCCCCTTTTTATAGGCAGTGTAGGTGTCCCTTTGCATCCTCTAGGCATCCTCTAGGCATCCTGCAGACATCCTTAATATTCTAGATAGGTCCCCTCTGCAAACGTTTTTTCCATTTTAAACGCTTTGTTTCCACTTGGCATCCATTCTGCATCCGTTCTGCATCTGTTCTGCGTCCGTTCTGCTTTCTCCCTGCGTCCAAGCGGATGCGAGTTGCGCGGATGTGGAGCGGATGCCTGGTGGATATAGCGGATGCGTAACGGATGCGTAACGGATGCGTAGCGGATGCGTAGCGGATGCAGAACAGACGAACTGGATACATTTTCCACGCAAAAGTTTTAGGCAGCCCAAAACTTTTTGAGCGGATGAAACGTCCATAAACGTATGCTGGACGGATAGAGAAGAAGCCAAACGGAGGCAGTGAGTACATCGCGTTTTCAAATGGATGGCAAGGTTTTTTGTCCATTTTACATTCTCTTTGCATCCGTTGGTTCAGTGTGACATGGGCTTAAGGCATCAAAGAGCATCACTAACTGTCGTGGCCTCAAAGATGTTATTTTACCATGTAACACTTGACATAAAACAAGTTTATAAACATTGTCATCATGTAGGTGCTTAACTAAGTAAACATGAATGGGATTATTGCTTAAATAAATAGATTATGGATAATATTTGAGTAGCTATTACATCAGCTTATATAATCAGAACTAATAATACATCAGCAATATAATTAGAACTATGTGATCCAGGCTGGGAAAATCTAGATAACCACTAAATAGTCCCAAATAGAGTTTTCTGCATCTCTTAGTTACTATCTAATGATTATTCGGTAGCATCTTGTGAGGCTTTGGATCCAGAAAAATATTCATGGATAATGATTAATGCATAATTTCCTACATATTTTGACAACTTTCTTTTTTCTTTTTTACTGCTGGCTATGCTAGTAGCAACTGCTAGGTGTTGGTATTTAACTGTTGGTATTTAACAGATTTTCCATCAATGACCATCAATATCTTAAAAAGAAACACAGTGAGTATAAATTTATAGAAAATAAGTCACTCTGTTGACTTTAGATCACTTTATTTTTCTTAAGCAGCTGTCCAGACCAAGACTAGAAAAGAATTGTCTCTCCTAAATAACCTGCACCTCAAGGACATCACTGTAAAGAATTCATTAAAAAAGAGCATCTCTTTCAAAAGTCTGTTATTGCACATGGAAAAGAGTACATCTATGCTTGTGGCAAATTGATTATAATTTTCCACTATGTGGCTGAATAGAATTGTAAGCTTCACTTACTGTAAATTAAGACAGATAATTTTGTGTTACAATTTAATCCAATCAGATAGAATCCAACCATAATATTACTTGTTAAAGGCCCTTTTATTTGAAAGTTAGACTTACAAGATGAAGCAACATTCCTGAAATTTATCTTAAACCTTTTTTGAGAAAAAGGATTACATTATAATGATATGTGGGAAAGATCAAGGAGGACAGGGAGAAGAGATGCTGCCTAGGGAATGGTCAGATAAGAGGCAGCACAGTCTGCAGTCACATAATGGATGGAACAAGAGGCTCAGAAGTTATCCTCCATAAGTTCTTGGATGGTAAAAGTGAGGGTGGGAGACTTGTATTTTCAGACTTGCAAGATTTTGTGGATGTAGCTTTACAATTAAACAGAAATTGTCTTCCAAAATACATGGGTCTTTGTCCATCTTTAGGCAAAAAAATTGCATAAATCTTGATCTTAAATCTCTCATCTTCTTCTATTACTGTTGTATTTATTTATCTGGGTATCACTCACATGTATGGATTCCATGAATTATTACTAAGGGAATTTCTGGATATAATTCCTGTTCCCCTGTCTTTCCATATATTATTTACTCCAGAAATTAGTTCCTGACTTATTTTACAGAAGCAAGCACAGAAAGTTTTTTGTTTAACCTCTTGGGGTTGGTTTATGAGAAAACAGGTTACCAGTTTTCTCAATAGTAAAATGGAAGCCTTCAAAAATGTTGGTGTGTGTTGTTCTTCATGGATAAAAAGAGCTCAACATGTTCATGGCTCTCATCCAAATATGTAATGAGATACAAGGCAGCTGTTCATATTTTTCAAATTTGTCCCCAATGATCCCATTTTGTGACTGGCTCTTTTCTCATAGTCCTGTTTCTGCAAAGCCACCCCATTTTGATACATTCTCATGTTCAGTCTTGTGTTTCTCACATCCAATTCTTAACTGCTTTCATTTATCAAAACTAACTTGCACACTTCATTATTTACAATAAAGAAGAGCTGCATAACTTTTTCAGGCTGAAGGCTGCACTTGGTTTTCATGGCCTCTGCGATGCCATTCATTATAAAAATTAATGAGTGGGACCAAGATTAAGATTAACTTTGATTTGATTTATATTTAAATTAAATTAAACTTTAATGGCACGAATACTATTAGTTTCCAGTCATGCATTTTCCCTTTTCTTCCATTAAAAATTACATATTGGGAACCATATTTGGTAATTCAAGGATGTCTTGGGGTTTTCAGGTTGTGCAACTCTGCAGTAAAAAAAAAGAATTTTAAAAAGACAACAATGGTTAGTTTTGTCTTTTCCTATTTTTTGCAGTAGTAAAAAAGAAAAGGCTGTCAAGCCCGAAATTGACATATGTGTAGCCATTTTAAGCCGCTGTCACACTGCACCAACGGATGCAAAGAGGATGTAAAACGGACAAAGGATGCAGTACGGCTGGAGGGTGCCACACAACACCATCAGCATTGTGGTCAGAGAAGTGGTGCAGGCCATCATTGAAGAATACCTGCAGGAGCTCCTCCAGTGCCCCTCCACTGATGAAGGATGGAAGAAAGTTGCAGAGCAGTGGTATCAGAGGTGGAACTTCCCACACACCATTGGAGCCATAGATGGCAAGCACGTGGCCTGCAAAGCACCACCCAAGTCGGGGTCCACTTATTTCAACTACAAGGGCTTCTTCAGCATCGTCCTCTTTGTCATGGTCGATGCTGACTACAAGTTCATGTACATCGATGCTTCAGGCAGCGGCTCATGTTCAGATGCCCAGGTATACAACGCAAGTGACCTCAAGGAGGGGCTGGAAGGCAACCTCATCATGGGCTTTCCAGATCCAGACCCGTCTCAGAGTGCCCAGTCTCAGAGGTGAAGGGTCCAGGTGCTGTGGAGGTGGGTGGTGCTGGAGTGCTGGTCTTTATCATCATTGGGGTGCCTGGCCCCGAGAGGACAACAGGGGATGGTGTGTTGAGGAAGCTCTCAGACAGCTGGCTCAGACCCGCAATGCTGAGAGGTCCTTCCTCCATGCCATGGGGTGTCAGCCCCAGTACTGATGAGAGATGTACTGAGGCCGGGCTTGGCTGTGGGGTGGAGGAAGGAGCAGTGTAGTGGGGCTATCTGGTCTGCAGCTGGATGACGACTGGCATGGGTGGCATTGCTGTCGTTGGTGGCATCATTGTCGTGGGTGGCATCGGTGGCATCAGTGGAACCAGTGGCAACGGTGTCGTCCGATGACTCTGTGCCTGGACTGGGAAGGGCTGCTGCCTGTGCTGCTGGACCTCCTGGTAGCCGTAGCCCTGGTAGGTGAGGGGCTGTGAGAAGCCTTGGAATGGGAGGGACATCACCTGTGGTGGAGGTGGAGGAGCAGACCTGGATTAGGTGGGAGCAGGTTCCTCTGGATCAGGAGGGTTGTGAAGCAGCTCGGTGATCCGGTCCTTCACACCTGGTACTGGGGTTCCTCCATGTTCTTGAGGGTCTGGTTGACATAGGTGAGGAAGGGCTTGAGGTTGGAGGATGAGGAGTCAGTGCTGACCAGCTGAGAGAGGAGATCTATACTGGTGCAGATGGTGTCCCTGACCTCCAGCAGGACAGTGTGGCTCTGCCCCTCCTGCTGTCTGGCTCTCTGCCTTTCTGTGGAGGCGGAGCTGGGGTGGTGGTGGATGCGGCTACGGCTGTGGTGGACTCGATGTCTCCTTTCTCCCACCGCACCAGGGAGTCCTCTACGCACTCCACCATGGTGACAACAGCTGTCCGCTGGTTCTCCGCCGTGGCACGCTCCACAGAAACCTGCCTGGAGACAGGGACTGATTCTTGGCCGGAAGAGGACTGGGTCTCAGCAGGCTGCCGGAGAGAGAGGGTAGTGAGAGGGGCTCCTGGTGCTCCTCGGTGGCGGATCTCACCCTCCAGGAAGCTGCACCTGGCCATGATGTAGGTCTCTCTGTCCGTCATCTTAACCGTGGCCTGGCCATAATCATCATCAGCAGCAGTAGTGGCAGTAGCAGCAGGATCATCATCATCGTCATCATCAGCAGCAGCAGCAGAATCAGCAGGACCAGGATCAGCAGCAGCAGAGTAAGCACCAGGAGCCCCAGCAGCACCAGTAGCAGCAGCACCAGCAACACCAGCAGGACCAGGAGCATGAGCAGGACGAGCAAGACCAGGAGCACGAGCAGGACGAGCAGGATGAGCAGCAGGAGCAGCAGGACCAGGAGCAGCAGGAGCAGCAGGACCAGGAGCAGCTTCAGCAGAGTACACAGCAGCAGAAGCAACAACACCAGGAACAGCTTCAGCAGAAGCTCCAGCACCAGAAGAGCGAGCCCGAGCAGCAGAAGCCCCAGCAGAAGCAGAGTCAGGGACAGGGGGCGGGAGGGTGGCCCTGTCCCTCTTGCCAGGGATGGCGGCAGGTTGCTGAGGCTTTCGCTTCTTCCCCATGGTTGTGGGGTTGCTGGCTGGCAGGGAGGCTGGCAGCAAGGCTTGCAGGCAGGCATGCAGGCAGGACAGGCAAGGACTCGATGTATCCTGCAGCAGGTCTTTCCTCTGAATGCTGGCCATGTGCGAGCTGCTTCCCTTTATATCTGTGTGGCTTGCGCAATGCTTCCCCCCCTCATGCGCAATTAACACCAGGCATCCGTTCGGCTTCCGCTGTGCATCCGCTAGGCTTCCGCTCTGCATCCGCTTCATCCGCTGTGCATCCGTTCTGCATCCGCTCTTTCCGTTCCGCATCTGCTTTGCTGAGGCCCCCCGGAAGCCTAGCGGTTGTGCCATCCGCTCCCATCCGCTTCCATCTGCTGGGCTTCCGTTCCGCATCCGCTTTCCATCCGCTCTGCGTCCTCCCCGCGTCCGTGTTATCCGCTCTGGTTATGCAAATTTTTGCCCCTTTTGAGAGTGGATAACAACGGATGGAACATTTTGCTCATCCGTTGTGTCCATTTTGCATCCGTTGGGCAGTGTGACAGGGCCTTTAGTTAGGCTTACTCTTTTTCTCACTTTCTCTGTGGCAGTCATGGGGGGAAGAGTTAGGGTTAGGGTTGCCACATTCCTAAGTGGGGGAGGAGTGGAGATAGAGAGTTGTTTTGGCTAGGTGATTCTTCTTCCCATGGGAAAATGAGCTGTCCGTGCTTCCGCTCCTTGAGGTGGAGATTTATGACATCAAGCAACATAATTATTTCTGTTGGAGAATGTGACTTTTGGGGAGTTGTTTCTAACTTCTAATATTGTGGGGTCATTCCAGGTTATGTCAGATCCAGAATTACCATGGACTTTGCCAATTTGATGCTTTCCTAAATAAAAGAAATTGTCTTGGACTTTGTTCTTTTATTTTTAAATGGATTTTATCACTTGGAAACCTGACAAAGGCCTTTTTATTTCTAATACTCTCTTTTATCATATGACAAGTTAGGGTAGTGGCAGCAAGACGTTTCTCTCTTGTATCAGGGAGATGAAATCAGCAATTACTAGCCTCAGTCCCTACTTTAAGCATACAGAAGAATTCCACAGGGCCATATCCTGTACAATGGCAAATGTCATTCTTGATTCTCACTTGAGAAGATCCTAGAAGACCCAGTGTGAATATCCCCCAAGCACTGTTTTTAGGATGCTCCTACCATTAAATAGAACAAAAGAATTGGGCAAAATGCCGGTGGTACATCCTGACCTATTCTATTCTATTCTATTCTATTCTATTCTATTCTGTTCTGTTCTGTTCTGTTCTGTTCTGTTCTATTCTATTCTATTCTATTCTATTCTATTCTATTCTATTTATATATATAACTTCGTGAAGAGGTTTTGGAATCCAGACTTCTGGATGTTATATTTTCTAAGCTTGCTTTCTAAATTTGTTCACCATGCCGCAAAAGATACCCTTGATCAGTCTTCTCCATTGGCTTCCCATAATTTTATGTGTCTTCTCTCTTTTCCCTTTTTCAATTTTCTCTTGATTATCCACATCATTTTTCTCTGAAATTATTTCCTGTATTTATAGTGCTATGAGCAATTTTCAATTTGTTTGTGAATGTCATCCACAAGAAGAAAAAGAATTACCTGTCAGATACATTGACCTGAGTAGAGAAAAAATATTTTGACATTTGGGAATAGAAGACTGCTGACACCTTGAATAGAAAGTGTAGGTGAAGAAATGATTATTTCAGGTAGCTGCATGAAACAGTGAAATGCAATTGTTCTTTATTTTTAAGCAAAGGAGATGACATTCCAACTGAAGTAAAGCTTCTTCTGAAATTTATAAGGTAATTCTTAACAAACATTTTTCTCTCTAATGTGGAGCACCCTATTTCTTGTGAGGAAAAGACAACTGAAACTGAAATATATCATCATCACCCAAAAAAGAACAAACATTGCAGATTTAAGTGTAATACTCATGGACTAATGTCTAAGTCTAGTATCTAAATTTAGGGGCAAATTTTTCCTGCCCTGTGCCTTAGAGCAAACAAAAATATAGTGGAATACCTCTTTTCCCATACTTTCTTGTTAGAACTTTGAAGCTAAAAAATTTCAATATCCAATTTTATTAGGTAAGATAATCAAATCATAACCTCTCAGTTCAGAGTACCAATATAAAGACATTTCCTCTGCTAATATAAATAGCATGCATTTCCCCAGTAGTTTTCACAAATAAAACTAACAGTACTACAGTTTTGATGTCTGTGATACAAATGTATATAGAAGTTTTATTGCACTCCACAAAATGGGTACATAATTTTGTTGCTTCCTGTGTGGTCTACATCATCTCACAGAATAATTTCAGCTCTGTCATTCTTCTTTCTAATTTTTCTGTTAACAGAAGTATCAGTGAGAGTCTCTGAAACAATACTTCTTAAGACAGGCAATTTCTTTTTTTTTTTTTTTTTTTATTAAAGTTTTTATTAATTTTCTACAAACAAACAAACATACAAAACATTAAAAACATCTACTCTCATATATACTTCCGGTGTATCGGTTGGTTCATCAGTTTTGTGCATTCATTTTATAGTGTCAATTACAATTATATTGCATAACCACTCATATTGTCAATCCATATTCTAATATTACTAAAGAAAAAAATAAAAATAAAAAAATCTTTTTTCTGACTATACTTTTAATCATTCATGCTTTGCGAGATAACAATACTTCAAACAATTTATTCTATAATTTGTCGTATAATCATAACAAATCAATCCTAAAAAACTCTTCATATATATAATATTAATGCTCTATTATTGTATTTTATCATCTAACCATTGATAAAAAAAACCCCAAATTGCATAAAATTGTTTATCTTCTTGTTCTCTAATTTCAAATGTCAATCTACTCATCTCAGCACATTCCAATATTTTCTTAATAATTTCTTCCTGCAATGGTATTTTCTCATTCTTCCAGTTTTTGGCAAATACAATCCTAGCCGCCGTTAATACATTTACAATCAAATATTTCAAGTCTTTATTATATATATCAGGTAAAATTCCCAATAAAAAGATCTCTGGCTTCAAGTCTATGTGTTTCTTTGTCATTTTTTCCAACCACATGTGAATTTTAGTCCAATATTTTCTAGCATTCTCACAAGTCCACCACATATGATAGTATGAGCCAGGTATCTGATGACATTTCCAACATTTTTCAGATTTATTCTTGAACATTCTTGCTATTCTTGTCGGGGGAAGGTGCCACCTGTAAAACATCTTATACAAGTTTTCTTTATATGTTATTGACATTGTCATTTTATAATTTTGAGACCACAATTTTTGCCATTGTTCTAAATCAATTCCATATCCAAAATTCTTCCCCCATGCAATCATAGTTTCTTTAACTTGTTCTTCCTCTAGCTTAATTCCCAATAAATAACCATATAACTTTTTAATCACTTTCTCATCAGTACCCATCAATATCTTATCTAAATCAGTCTGTTTATCATAGAATCCTTCCGTTTTAAAATCTTCAAGATATCTTGAGTGTATTTGCGCATATGAAAACCAATTCATCCTTATACCTTGTTCCTCTAAATTTTGGATCGTTTTAAGTCCACCCTTTTCATCCAACAGTTTCCCATATCTAACTGTTTGTTCCTTTTTATAGATCATAGGATAGGAAAATGCTTCAATAGTCGATAACCAAATTGGAATTTTCAAATAACATTGTTTTTTTATCTTCTCCCAATTTAACCACAAAGACTCCCGTATATAATGTCTTCTGAAATACCCCTGTGTTTTAGTTCCCTTGTACCATAAAAAAGCATGCCAGCCCAACAGTAAGTCATGTCCTTCTAATGTCAACAATCTATGTTTTCTTAATGTTATCCATTCTTTGACCCACATCAAACTTGCAGCTTGATAATACAATTCCCAATTAGGCAGGCCAAAACCTCCTCTATTTCTAGCATCTTGCAAAAGTTTTAGCTTTATTCTCGCTTTTTTACCTTGCCATATAAACTTCAACATAGTTTTATTTAAATCTTCAAAATAGTCTTTTCCAAGTCTAATTGGTATTGTTTGAAAGAGAAATAAAATTCTAGGTAAAATATTCATCTTAATTGTTGAAATTCTCCCTATTAATGACAATTGTAAATTTTCCCATTTCTTCAAATCTGTAATTATCTGTTGTTTAAGTTTAATATAATTATTCTCTTTTAATGTGCTACATCTTGCTGTCAAATATATCCCCAGATACTTAACCTTGTTTGTAATTTGAATTTTCAAAAGATCTGTCAGTTCTTCTCTTTGTCTCAACAACATATTTTTTGTCAAAATCTTTGTTTTATCTTTATTTATTTTCAAGCCAGCCATCTCACCATATGTCTCTACCTTTTCCAATAACTTTGGAGCGGTTTCTAACGGGTCTTCCAGAATAAAAGCTAAATCGTCAGCAAAAGCTTGTAGTTTAAATTCTTCCTTTTTAATTTTCATTCCTTTTATATTTTTGTCATCTCTAATATTTCTATTCAACACTTCCAAAGTCAATACGAATAACAAAGGAGATAGGGGACATCCTTGTCTTGTACCTCTTCTTATATTAATAAGATCTGTAAATTCTCCCTCCATCATTACCTTTGCTGTCTGTTTATTATATATGGCTTCTATTGCTTGAATAAATTTTCTGGCAAAGCCCATCTGTTCCAATAATAATAACATAAATCTCCAGTTCACGTTGTCAAATGCTTTTTGAGCATCTAGGAATATCAAAGCCATTTGTTTTTCAAGATGAGCCTCATAATATTCCAAGGTATCCAAAATTACTCTCATGTTGTCTCTAATTTGTCTCTTTGGTAGAAATCCATTTTGATCTGGATGGATAAAATTATTTAAATATTTTTTCAGTCTTTCTGCTAAGATTGAAGCAAAGATTTTATAATCTGCATTCAATAAGGAAATAGGTCTATAGTTCTTAATTTGCAACGGGTCAGCCTCTTCCTTTAAAATAAGTGTAATATAAGCCTCTGACCATGTTTTGGGTATCATCTTCTTTAACATAACTTCATTCATAACTTCTAACAATGGGATGATCAATGATTCTTGAAATTTTTTATAGAATTCTGCCGGAAGCCCATCTGGACCTGGTGCTTTCCCATTATTTTGTCTTTTAAATGCTTCATTTAGTTCCATCATTGTTATATTGCTTTCTAACATTTCTTCAGTCTCTTTAGGTATCTTCGGTAAGTTAACATTCTGTAAATACTGTTTAATTTTTTTCTCATCAATATTCTCTTGATTATATAGTTGTCCATAATAATCTCGAATAATTTCCTTTTTCTCCTTATTACCACAACAAACTTGACCTTGATCATTTATTAGTTTCAATATTTTTCTTGATTCCTTCTCCTTTCTCAGTTTATATGCTAACCATCTACCTGGTTTATTTGCATCTTCAAAATAATTCTGTTTAGAATTTCTAATTTTCTGTGCCAGTTCTTCTTTCTCTATTAATTCCATTTTATGCTTAATTACATCCAGTTTCAATTTAATATCTTTTTTCTGTGGTATTTTCTGTAATTCTTTTTCAAGTCTTATATATTCATCTTCCAAGGCCTTAGAGGTTTGTCTTTTCCTAATATTCTTTTTTCTTGTATAGTCTATTATCAAACCTCTTACATATGCCTTCATTGTATCCCAAACATTCTGTATTGAGGTATCTTCTTTTTTATTTTCTTTAAAAAAAAAGACCAATTCCTTCTCCATCCATTGTATAAAATCTTTCTCCTTTAAAATGGTATTGTTTAATGTCCATCTCGATCTTTTTTTTTGTCCCTTCCATTTAATTGTCATTGGACTATGATCTGCCCAAGTACTTATTTCAATATTTGTTTCTTGAATAGTAGATATTAATTCTGTTGAGATCCAAATCATATCTAACCTGGACCATGATAAATGTCTATTAGAATAAAAAGTATATTGTTTAGTTTTAACATTTCTTTCCCTCCAAATATCTTTTAAGGTTAATTCATCTGTCATTTTAAAAAAAGATTTAGGGAGAATCTTTCTATTTTGTTTTGTTGTTGTTGTTATATAGTCCAATTTATTGTCCACAATTCCATTAAAGTCTCCCATCATGATTATGTTAACATAGTCCAGTCTAATTATTTCCATATGTAGTTTTTTATAAAACTCTTCTTGTTTATCATTCGGAGCATAAATTGCAATCAAGAGTATTTTTTTATTATTATCCATTATTTCCACCATTAATACTCTTCCATCTTCATCCGTGTAGATCAGTTTTGCTGGAATATCTTCTTTAATATAGAGAACCACTCCTCTTTTCTTACATTGAATCAAAGAAGTAAATATTTTCCCTAATTTTGGCTGTACTAACAAATGCTCATGTTGCTTTTTAATATGAACTTCTTGTAAGCAAATTATATCAAATTTTAATTTCTCTAATTTGTGAAAAGTTTTCCTTCTTTTAACAGCTGAGTTAAGTCCATTTATATTCATTGTAATCAGTTTTTTTTCTTCCATGATTATGCTTTATATTTAGGTCTAACAACTCTCGTAGCTCTCACTTCACGTTGTTCTTTACTGTCTACCTGTCCACCTACAACTCCTTTCTCTTTTACAGTCTCCAGTTGTTCCTCCAGAAGCTCAATTAATGAGATCTCTTTCTCTGCCTCCTCTTTTTTTCTTCCAAAAAATTCTGCATAAAAAAATTCTGCTTTTTCAATCGAGTCAATTCTATGTCTCTGCTCTTGCCACGTAAAAATTAGTCCTTCTGGTATCAGCCATCTGTAGTTCACTTCATTTTCCAGTAGCATTTTGGTCAAAAATCGATATTCTCTTCTCATCTCTCTCACTCTTCTAGGTATTTGTTTTAAAACTACAATCTCTTTGCTTTTATATTTCAATACTTTTTCTCTTGCCACTTGTAGTATTTGTGTTCTGATGGATTTTTTAGTAAATCTAATATGTACTTCCTTTGGTAGTTTATTTCTCATCGCATATCTTGTATAAACTCGGTATATCTCATCTACTCCGTCCATCATTTTTTCCTCAGTAATTTCCAGAAGATCTGCCAATATTTCTATCATTATCACAGCCAAGTTTTCTCCTTTTTCCTCTTCTATATTTTGAAATCTAAGATAAAATTCTGATCTTTCCATCTCCCACCTCAACATCCCATTTTTTTCTTGTTCTATCACTGTTAATCTTGTGTCAATATTTCCAATCTTCTCCTCTCTTTGTTTTCCTTCTTCCTCAATTTTTTGGAATCTCTCCTCATATTTTCCCATCATTTGTTTAAAATTTTCATCAGATTTCTCTATTTTTTTGTCCATGGTATCTATTTTTATCTTAATATCTTGAATTCCTTGCATAATCATCTGTAAATTTACTTTTTCTTGTTCCTTATCTTGCTTCAACGTTGTCTGAATTGAAAGTTGTCCTTCAAGTGGTAGGGAAGCAGAGGTAGAAGTAAAAACGCCGAATGATTTTGGCTTCCTGCTCATTTTAATATTTCCAAGTCTTCAAGCTCTCTTTGACTTTAAATCCAGCTGGTATAGTAACCAAATATAGTCCAAAAAATCAAAAAGAAAAAGAAAAAATCCAATATTAAAAGCCCAAAGCCAAAAAAGAAAAAAGGAAAAAGGAAAAAGAAAGGTCTTCAGGTTCTTCTAGACCCTAATCCAATTAAAATAGATGGAAGAAGCAAAGAAGCAAGAGAAGAAAAAAGAAAAAACTCTGAGGCTTTCCCTTTGAAATAAAAAGCAAAAATGCTAGAATTAAAATTAACCAAAAAGGCTGGCAAGTAGGTGTTTCAAAAGTATATATATATATATATATGCACTGTACACTGCACTTTATTTCTTTATCCAAGGCTCTTATTATGACTGTCTTCTCCAGCAGCTTCAAAGCCAAACCTCAAATGTTGAGATATTGATAAGAGTCCAAGAGAGCACCTGTAATAATATTTTACTGTATTCTCCCTCTATCTTATCACATTAAAATGTCCTTGAAAAGAAGTGCTTTTCTCCCCAATTCAAATAAAATATTTTCAAGCCTGTAGATGGCAGTGTTACAGCATCTCTAAATACTCTTTCCCCCCCCAGCCAGAAGAAAAAATGTTTATAAAGAACTCAAACAAAAGAAAAAGATAGTCAAAGGGAGCCTCTATCCTAAAAAGAAAGTTAAAAAGATAAAAAATAAAAATCAAGTGAAAAATAAAAATATATATAAGAGAAAATTCAATCCGGTTACCTACAAAGTCACCTTAAAGTCCTCAAAGAAAATAAGAAAAAAATAATAATCCAAGTCTCAATTTGACATCACTTAAACGCCGCTCAACCCAGGTTCAATCAAAAGAAAAATAAAGCCACAGATTTCTTCTTTGTTCAGGATGTCCTTTCAAGTCTTAATCAGTTTATAATGCAAAAGAATTTCTCACCCAACCGATACACGCTCATTTAAATCCCTTTCTTTCCGGAGTTGTCCCGACTTCAGCAGCTTTAGAGGCTGTCTTTCTGCTTCCAGCAAAAGGGCTTCTCCCGGATCAAACCAGAGATTTTGCGATGTCTCTGGGATCCTGGGACTATGCCCTTCACAATCCCCGTCTCTACGGGACGGTTTAGGTCCGTTAGAACCGACCAGAGGCAAAAATATCAGCTGAGATCTCAGAGCCCCGAGATCGCAGCTGTAACACCGAGACGTAGCTCCGCCTTCTCCTAAGACAGGCAATTTCTTCAGGCTCAGTGTTTCAGTGGGAACTAGGATAAGCTAAAAAAACAAAATAGGCAACATAGTTCATCTTTCTTGTCCTGATTATTCAAGAAAGGAGGCAAATAAGTTCTGCATATAGACTAGGAACTCTACTGAGTGGTAGCTGGATCTGAAACTCATATTGCTCTCCGCTGAAAATTTTCAAGGTACTAGTGATTTTCTTAGAATCCCTTTCTTATGGGGCAGAGGAAGTGATGAAATCTTATTTTCATTTTGAACACATAAATCTTCTATCCTAAATGTCAGAAGTCTCCTGTGTCCTCTTCTTATAGATCACCAGGCTTGAGATTTGGGGCTTGGACAACCTTGAACTACATCGCCTACGGTTAGACTTCAGTGTAGCACACAAAATTATCCGCTACAATGTCCTACCAGTCAATGACTATTTCAGCTTCCACCACAATAATACAAGAGCACACAACAGATTCAAACTCAGTGTAAACTGCTTCAAATTCGATTGCAGAAAGTACGACTTCGGCAACAGAGTGGTCAATGCCTGGAATGCACTATCTGACTCTGTTGTTACATCCTCTAATCCTTACTCCTTTAACCTCAAACTAACCACTATTGACCTCACCCCATTCCTAAGAAATCTGTAAGGGGCGTGCATAAGTGCACTAATATGCCTACCTTCCCTGTCCTATTGTCCCCAATTATTCATACCTATTTCCTGTATTCTTACTCATGTTTATACTTATACCTATTATCTTGTATGCGATTGACAAATCAAATAAATAATAAAAAGTGGAATCTTGGGTCAAGAGCATGACCTATGTTATTTGACCTTTGCAAGCAGGAATCTATTAGACACAAGAAAACAGTATGTTGATGCATCAAGACCACAATTCAATAAAAATTTACCTGAGAATTCGCACTGAACTCAGTGAAGCTTGTTTCTGAGTTGGTATGCACATGATTGCACTATACAGGGCATTCTTGTGAAGTACATAAATTGAATCAAGGCAAAACTCTTTCTCTCTCAAAAAAAAAAACAAAAAAAAACCCCTGCCAGCGTAATTACCATTATGTAATCATATTCCAGAAAACAGGAAGAAACTGCCAGCAGAACTTGGCACTATCTCTATTCACAGATTTCAAAATAATGTTTATAGAACAACATAAACCTCTGAAAATGAATGTCTCAGTTCATAGCGAACACCCCATAAAGTGGGCCAGCCGATGTCTAATGGGTTAAAAAAATAAAAATAAAATAAAACCCACACAGATGATCATGCTACCCATAATATTTAATGAGTCATAAAGTTTAACCTAAAAAAAGGGCTTGTCCAATTTCAGCTCGGGAATGCTCACTGGATGACTTTATTGCTGGATGTCTTATTTTTATCCACATTCCATGGAGAAAGAAAATAAAATTGACTCTTTAATGACTCACATTATTTCTAATTTTAAACAACTGGTTGCAAATGTTCCTGCTTTATTCAACAATTGCCACAAAAATTACTCATTTCTAGAATGTCTGGGAAAACCAGTCAATATACTCTACACCAATGTATTATTTCTATACCATTTCAATATAAAGTAAAAACAAAATTTTTGAAAATTTCACCAGAACACTGGTTTGGTTGACACCATGCCATTCTTCTCCTTGAATTCATTCTGGGGGAACAGCCAGACTATTAATGCTGTCCACCGGTCCTTGTACTTGAAAAAAATAAACCTTGCATAAAAGTTGTTATTTTAATGGCAGAGCTCTAGTCTATTTCAGTAATGAGGTCATTAATAGGACTGATCTTATGGTTTTAATGCAGAATAAGTTTAGAAAAGTATTGGAGGCTTTCTCTTGGCATTTTCTCCCATTCAACAAATATTACCTTCTTTGTACCTACTTACAAAAAACACTATCAGTTTTGCTCTTTGATATCTGGTGGAGGAGACATGTTTTGGTCGGTGTTATCAGTGGTGGGATAAGTTGTCTGCCAAGTTGCCTGGTTTAGGAGTTGGAATGCAGAACTAATCTGAACTTGCAACCTGTGAGCAGTTAAGCCCATATGCAAAAATAGCCCAGTTGATGGATCACAGAAATAGAAGGACAGTGGATAAAGCAGGATAATAAGCAAGAACCCCCATGAGTACAAAGGAATAGCAGTGTTAGCAGTGGGATTATACCTTGAAATAAACAAAATACAATGTAAAAAATGATGCTGCCATCCTCACAAATAGATAAATAATAATTAAAAAAATAGTTAAATGAAATTGCTTGCTTGCAACAATAGCAAAAATATATAACACACTCACTGATGACAGAACTAATAATATGCACCTAGTTGAACCAGCTTTCTTTCCTGAATTTAAATCATCCTTCTGTGAAATATAAGTCTATCTAGATGTGTGCTTAAAGAAGAGGACTAGCACTTGAAAAAGCTGATAAGCTGGGTATATAAAGAGTTTGCATAAAACTTGGCAAGCACTTTGGAAAGTTCTGTTCAGGGACTGTTCAAGCAGATGCTTCTGCAGAAGCCAGTATCTAATTTCTCCTGCACTCCAAAATGGACAAAAGGGGAGTGATGACAACTAGAAAGGAGAGGCATGTCTACAGCATCCTAAATTGACCAATAGGAGCTGGGAAGAAGACAGTCTTTGACTATACCTTCAAACACATAATCAGTGACAGATGATAGATTATTCCTCCAGCCAACTGTTTCTAACTGTAAGAGTTAGAAACAATTTAAGTAGCCTCTGCTCTGGGTGGAGGATTAGAGCAATGTACTGTCATAAGTATATGTCATATAAAAATGATTATGAGGGCATATTTATGCTGCAGTGACGGGGAAATGAGGTTGAGTCCTAACTCTTCTGGAATGGACATTAATCTTCACATCTTTCTTTTTAGGGATTTAGGAATGATAAGACGTTTGCCTATAAATAGAAACCACGGTCCTTGATAGATTTCAGTTCTCAGCACTATCACATAGGCCACTATTGCCAATATCTGGTTCAGAATTTAAGATAAATGGCTTTTTATAAATTATCACTCTCATCTATCAACTATGCTTTTCTAGATGTGTAGTTAAAATATACAAAATGCCCCCTCCCCAATTAGTCTGTGTTGACATAACATTTGTATTATTTTGAAAGAAAATAATTGAGGGGAAATAATATTTCTTTCAGATAAAGACCATTAAAAACCAAAAAAATAATAAAACAAGAAAATGCAATTGCAGGGCTTATGGGCTGCTCAGATCAACTGACTGATTCAGCAAAATATAAGTAAGTAGCAGAAGAAAGTTATTATAAAGGATATAAAGCTATCCTACTATAACTAGAAAATTTAGAATTAGTAAAAATTCATCCAAGAAGAGTTAAGGATGGATTGATTGGAATAGATCATATGAATGATCAGCCAGATTCTTTCTCATATATTTCCCTTAGATTGTAACATTGGAAGAAGAAAGTTGGCATTGGACACAATTTCAAAGCAAAGCCATTATGTGTGGCTTCAATCTCTCACCCATGTTCAGTAACCATGTTTGGGCAGACTCTTGAATAAGACTTATGGTTTTATAAATGTTAATGAATGTTTGCAAGAACAGCTCTTATTATCAGATTTGCATTCAACCGGAGTGAGCTTCCAGCTGATTCATTGCCAATGAATATGAAATATACTCATTCATTTATTAAGTTACAAAAAATATTTTTTTCTCTTGATTCCCTAACAACCCAATCATTTACAGTATCATATACATATCTCAAAGGTGCTTTTTCAAGAGGCAACTGGACTTTCAGGTTTTTCTTTGAAGACATTTTGCCTCTCATCCAAGAAACTTTTTTAACTTCTTGGATGACAAATGAAACATCTTTTAAAAAAAACCCAGAAAGTCTAGTTGCCTCTTGAAAAAGAGGCACCATGAATTGGATGACTGATAATCTCCATAGACATATTATATACATAGTGTTTCTGTAAGTCTGGAACATCCTTGCAGTCTTGATTTACAAAAGTCAATCAGAGTTATATGGATAAAGGCAGAACTAATCATTTAATAAAGGCAGATCAGGTCTTAGTTTATATTATTGATGCTGGTGAAACTCATGACATGATTTGTTCCTCATTTCTTTTAAAATCAATTTGTAATGGGTTTTCTCTTTGATTCTAACTTTCCAATCCATGATCAATACACAGTATGAATAGATTAAACGCAAGCAATATCTGTCAATATCTAAAGACCAAAGTATAATTTATGCTAATTGGGAAAACAAAACCAGTATGTTAGGGTTTTAAAACCTAAAAAATATGTACAGAGAGGATGAGAATGTATAAGAGGGAGGAGTTGTGCCACAAACCACATAAAATATGATCCTTATTTTACAGTGTTATTTCAAACAAAAGAACCCTATTTGTTCTAATATTATGAAATAAATTTATCTCCATCCATTTACTTGCGATCATGTCTATTTTACTCAGCTCATTAGTGTTCTCTGCTTGTTCTAAGGTAACTTTCTTTGTAAAATATTGGCTTAGCCCCTTGCCATTTTACTGGTCCCTTTTTACTTTTATTGAAGAAATAAGTTTTCTTCATAATGTTTTGAATAAGTGTTTAAAAACATATAACAAACACTTAAGAACTAAACTGCTTAGAATTAGAGTGCATTAGAGCATCCCCACAGAGTGCCAAAAGTACCAGTACCAACTGAGGAGCTGGTACACTGCTATTCTATTTTACTTTTATCCTGAACAACCAACCAGGCTCACTGGGAGCCAGACAGCATATAAATTTAATTCACCATCATCATCTAAGAAAACCCTTCTTGCTATTCTTAGCCTCCTCCACCAATCTCAGCTCATTCTGAGCCTTTGCTTTCCTGGCATTAGTGGTACGATTTTTGTGCTACAGAATCTAACGGAACATTTGCTTTGTATCTAGTCCTCTTATATATTCTCAGAACTTCAATAAGTATCCTTTTCTTCAGTAACTCCCCTCATCTTGAATTTCTTTTCCTATTAGTTGCTTCTGCCATGGAAACCTACTTACTACTTCACTGAGTCTAATGAAATTTCCTTCTTTGAGAACCAAGTGATTTGTTTTTCTATAGTCAGTTTTCATTGGATTAAAAAATTCCACTATGTGGCAACTTTTCCTTGCGACTTCCACTTCATTTACTTAATGGTTGGTCTGAAGTCAAAGAGAGCTGATGCTGTTATCCCTTTCACATATTTTGAAGCATAGAGCGATAAGGTTTAAGCTTAGCAGATATTACTGTCCATCACAATTTTTCTGCTTTTTAAATTTGCTTTTGGATTCATATCTTCCTTCAGAGGTATCTGAAGGAAGGACAGCCCTGCCAACTCTCACGGTTCTGCCATGAGTCTCACAATTTTTTGTCATGTCTCACGGTCTCACGACAAGGCTCCTCAATCTCATGCCAAATTTAAAACGCTTTTTTTTTTTTTCAAATTTGGGGGTCGGCTTATATGTGCATAAATCTGATTCTCACACAAACGACATGACGCCACTTCTCAGATCACACAATATCGATATTACCATACAGTCATATATACATACAGCACATTTCTTTTTACTTTGGGCGCCTCCATTTTGCTTTTTCTACCACCAGATATAACACACTCTGATTGGTTAGTAATTCACGTGACCGTGAACCTCACTATTTTTTATAGAATCTCCAGATTTTTTTTCATGGGTCTCCAGATTTTCCTTTATCAAGGGTTGGCAGGTCTGGAAGGAAAATAATCTGAAGACAGATTATTTACAGAGATAACAAGTAAATGAAGCTATTTTTAATTACAATTATTGATGAGTAAAACGAATGTCTCCTTTTAATTTTTTTTCACTTGATCCCTACATGTCTTCTGGGATTTTCCATTTCATTTTTTTTCAAGTAAGAATGACTAGGTGATTCCATCTACAAGACATATACCACACAATATTTCCAACAAAATCTACAGACAGATAAAGGAGGAGGACATGATAAAACAGGTTTGGGACAAAATAGAGGTTCATGAAAGAAAGAGCCACATATTCTCTCTCTCTCTCACTCTCTCTCTCTCACTCTCTCTCTCTCTTCTCTCACCGTCTCTGCCTCTCTGTGTGTGTCTGTCTGTCTCTCTCTCTCTCACACACACACACACACCAAAATGAACTGCTGCACCTGCCATTTTGATTTCTATTACCATTCTCTGTAGGTCCACTTCTTTGCATTTAAATATGGCTCAGTGCAAGAATAACAGTGCTGTTTAAAATATACATTTAAAAACTATGCATTTGTTCTTAACTGTTTGGTGTAGTTAAATCCAACTAAAGCATAACCTTTCTCCTGAAAGTAAGTTTTGTTTTTGTGCATCATCTAGAAAGTTTCAAGATTCTCTACCATTAAATCTGGGCACTGATTACTTCTACTGTTTTTGAAGGAGTTGAAAGGCTTTGATCCAGCAAAAAGGAAAAAAACCCACTTATATTTATTCAACTTGGGCCATGTTTCTTTCCGTTTCATTGAGAGCCAGCAATGAAAATTCTGCCTTAAATTAGTATCAGTCAAAGTATTAGCAGCTTCAGTCTCCTGGAAGTTAAAAACTCAATTTCAGAGAGACTCCACTGCCAATTTAGAAAATTGCAAACCAAACTGTCAAGTTTCTATGCTCCCTTCTGTCACCTCCCTAGAAAAAACAGAAGGCAAATGTTATAAACATTATTAAAATTAATGTTACTGACATTAATCCCAGTTTTTATGAGAAAGTCTTGTGATATGTGATATCAGTGATTGTTGAATTATTATTTTTCATCTGCTTTGCTAAAAGTACTGTAGAAATGATAGGCCCTTTGCTGTTGCCTGTGACTGATTTCCTCCATAGTAACTTGTTAGAATGGCTTACAATTCTTAGGGATCTCAAATCATTTTTTCCCTGCGCATCAGTTGGTCTTAATGAATCCAGACAAAAGGAGTAGATAATCAGCTAATTTGATTATGTCTGAAAGCCTTTTTCTGAATGATTCAGCAAGAACAGCTACTTAATAGCCTTTGAAACAAGAAACCATTTCAGCATACCATTAATCATCTTTCTGCATCAAATCTGTTTTCTGCTTCTGATACATTATGCCTGAATTATATAGGGACATATCTGAATAGCCTGGAACACACTCATCTTTTGGATGCAGAGTTTTTGAACTCCTCATTCAAAATACATTCCGTAGGGAAAGAAAAGGTGTACAAAAATGTGTTGTTTACAATAATTGCATCCCAAATGCTTGTTATGGAAAATTGCCTTATGAAAATAAATGTTGGTATTTTCTATAATTTGCAGGTGCAACATTTGGATTGAACATCTGCAAAATTGGTATAAAGTGGAAATAGCTTTAGCTTTCTATCTGAACTGAACAAGGAATAGTTGATGAATAGGCTTACCTACCTTCTCTTTACATCATTGAGTTAAACTTTAATTTGAGATGACTATTTGGTCTCCAAATTTGTGTAGTAGGCCACCTGGACCATTTATTCTCTTTATCTAAGATCTGTCTGCTTTACAAGTAGCAAAAAAACAAGCAGTAATTTGGTAATTCTCTGGAATTAAAATGGGGGAGATGTGGATCTGAAATGCTTTTCTTCCCCCCTCCAAAGGCACATTATTTGTTATCAAAGCACCATAGCTACATCCCAAGATAGTAGCACAGACAGCAAGAAAAGCATATTTCGATAATTTGGTTCTCAACTTCTTTAGTATGGAACTGTAATAACTGTTCTTGTGTTGAGTTGCAACTTGTGAGTACACATTGTTGGTTGACAGAGAAAGAATTTCATGTGTCTCTGTTTTTTATTTCCAGCCTGCATTATATGTCTGTATGATGTGAAAGACCAATTTGTTATCTACTGGAATAAGTCATGGGCTCCCCAAAAGTGGGAAAACACAATATATGCCTCTCAGCATAGAACACAGTATTTGGTCTTTTCTAATGATCTTTGCAAATCTTGATGACATTCCTGGCTTAAAAAAAGAAAAAGCAGTTGTTGGAGACTTTGAACAATAATATATTAAGTTTCATCTTCTACGAAGCCCATTTTTTTTTACATCAAAGTATCATTTCTGTCAAGCATCAAATATACTAGACCCAGCTACCCCTTTAGCTTCTGTTTTTTCTCAAAAAAGGCTGAGCCAAAATTGCATTGAATAGATTTTGTTGGTCCAATTACAGCAATGTTCCAATTTTATAGTGATACATGTCATCATCTGCTAGCAATGCCTCTCTGGATTCTACATAAGACAAATGGAATAATCCATGCTACAATGGACTTAATGGGCAAGAAGAAGAAAATGAAATCAAAGCATTTCAGCCTTCTATTTCACTTTTTTGCAGATCTCCAAGTGACCATTCTGTAAAAAGATAAAAGCACCATTAAGTGAAAGATTGCTGAACACATATAGATCAAAAACTTTCAGGCCAATCTCCAAAGCTCTCAACAAATACAACAGGTTTTTAATACATTACAATTGTTAATTGATAAGGTACTTCAATCTTGGTCATGTGTAACCTGCATCTGCATAATCAACCTATTTTCTTTTTCTTCCACTCCACATCCCATTTTAAAATCTACATTAATCAAAATACTTTACAGATACAGATCTGATAGAGTGAGCCATATTTCACAAAAGTCTATAAAATAAAATGTGTTAGTTGGAAAGGATCCTGACTCCTTTATTATTTATTTATACTTTACGTCTTTTTTTTCCTAACAGTCAGTTGGATTTTGCCTTCCTGTAATTTAAATCCATTATTTTATGCCATGTATTTTGGAATGAGACAAAACAAGTCTTTAACATGTTCCATGTAAAATCCTTTCCATTATTACTCAAGAAAATAAAGACTTATTTAAATAGAAATGCTTTCTTGTGTACCACAAGAAACTGTTATTATACACTTTCCTAAGAAACTTTCTGGCTCTTACAGAGTGCCAATTGAAGAATCTAATCTCCGATGGTTAGGTAGGGTGATTGAGAGTAAGGTCACTTTTCAACTGCAGGCAGACTAAAGGAAGATTATCTTCTTCCAAACTTGAGTTCAGGGTGGGATATGGGACTGAGATTGCCTTGTCAGCTTGATGGATGATCTTTGTTTGGGGATCAGCAAAGGCACTGTTATTCTGCTGATTCTTTTTTACTTCTTGTTGTACTCTCAGCTATAATATCTTTCTCAATGACCTAAGAGATTTGAACATAAGAAACATAGTCTTGAAATGGCCCTATTCTTCTTTTTTCGGGTTATTTCAGATGGAACCACTTGATGACAGCTCCTCAGAATGGAAACTATTTTATAATGTTGCTTAAGACTCCATTTTGTGTCCACTGTTCTGCTTATTATTCTCTGGATGTTATAAAGCAGACAGAGTAATTCCACAAAACAACCATAACAAAGTCTTTTTTATTGGTTCATCAGGTATCCTCATAACTCACATTTGTGACAAAGTTCTTCTTAATGTCCAATCCTTTGCATATCTGTCTTGTAGTGTAGAAAGATAAAGAGGTTCAATCATGATGATTGAAGCATGGCATAATATGGTGATTTCAGGCAAGAGTGAGGGAGCCTTCCCCAACCCAACAAGGGTCAATAAAGTGACCAATCAATATTACAGATGTGATCATGTGACATGGACTATATTTCCCAGGATACTTTTAACTACATTTACCATGATGCATTCCCTTAAGAGGGCAACTCACAATTCCTAAGTAACTATCCCAAATCCCATTAACTCTAAACTGGAGCCTGGACAGCACATCCACATTTTTTCCAATATCTGTATAAAATCACAAGACATTATTATAAGTATTTGAAGATGAATGCTATAGTACACTGATAACTCACAGATCTATATTTTTATACCATTTTCAAGAATGTTAAACAGTCATTTGAATGTTTGTATGTAATTGCTTCTGGGTGAGAGATAAGACAAGGCAGAAGGACTTATTATGAGGGACTATAACTTCAGAGACAATAGACCATCTTATTATAGATGTGATCACCAGAGAAGGAAGAGAAAAAAACAGGGAAACAGGATGGAATTGCTTCCAAGCCTAAATATCCCTCTAGTTTCCCAAATTGAAGCAATCAGCTTAAATTGATGGATTAAACTGTGTTACTCTCTACAATACAATAACCTTAAAACTGCTATGACAGCTGGACATGGGTTACCTCTTGACTAAAGTAACACAGTCAGTATGAGCTTATCTTTTTTTAGAAACTTCACTTGGCAGCTAGCTTGGTCTTTAGAGGAATACAAAGGAACCATATCACACTTGCACTTAAAATAGTGAACTGGTTACCAATTTATTTCTGAGTAAAATAAACTTTGGTTTAACTTTATTATTTACTTATTTATTTATATTTTTGGCCACATAACTCCAGTGGACTATGGGCAGTGTACAAAACTAGAGAAACATTAAACCCTGACTAAAATAATTTAATATACCGCAAAATAAAAATAAATTAAACATAAGTCATTGAATTAATAATAAACATCAATCCCAGTCCTGGGGCCAAGGCCTGGGTTTCAAAGCTTCCCAGAATTCTAAGATACAAGGTGCCATCCTTATCTTTGGAAGGATACTCTTCCAGAGGATGGGAGCTGCAACATAGAATGTATGCTTTCATAAAATTCCATATTGGTTCCATAAAATGGCAATGTTGAATGCACGTCTTCCAGGTACAGTTCTTTTTTTTTTCTTTAATCTTTAGAGAGAGTTTCTTCAATAAGAGATGAAAGCTGTTCCAAAGTTCCAATAATGCCCAAAAATCTTCTATGTCTCTTGTTTCTGGTAATGCTCTCATCCACTCACATCCATTTACCCCTTTGATTTTATTTCCTATGGAATTAGGGCCATTTTCAGACTGTCCATGGTTCACTGAGGAGAGAATAAAAGACTTGATATTTGGGAACACAAGGTCTTTAAGTGGCTCAGCTGTGGCGATTGTAACCAGAAAGGTTCAGATTTTCTAACTTAAAGAGTATTGCCTTGTTCTTTTCTTGGTAAAGAGCCAAAGGCATTAAGGAGGATTTTCTATGGACAGATTTTTCCTCTGCCAGATCTCACTGTAGCATTGCTGCTTGATCTGATAAACTTCTCACATGAGTGAAATGTCGGCCTTTGCTGGTCAGTGCTTTGACTCTTTCTTCAAGCTGCATATGCTGTAAAGGCATAAAATATGGCCCAAGCACTGTAAATTTGCAGAGGTACTTGTCTTCATTTCTATTTCTTAAACATCACCAGAAAAAAGCTGGTTTGGTCTAGTGGTTGGGGCACCAAACTAGAAGCCAGGAAGCTATGAGTTCAAATCCTGCCTTAGGCATGATTGAGGCCAATCACTCTCAATCCTACCACTTTATAGACTTGTTACTGTGAGGAAAATAGAAGGAGGAAAGAGTATTAGTCATGTTCACTAAAAAAAAGGAGGTGATGTATGGATAGATGGAGGGATGGAAAGATGGATATAGTTTTTTTTATTCCTTGAGGTCTATGGAGATTCTCACTCATCCAGGTCATGGTTGTCCCAAAGGTGCTTTTTCAAGAAGCAACTGGACTTTCTTGTTTTTTTTTTAAAGACATTTTGCTTCTAATCCAAGAAACTTTTTCACCTCTGACTGGATGGTGAGGAAAGGAAAGATTTATATTCCTTATAGACAGCTGGTCATTTGCATTCTTTTAGAGAGTTGTATATATTTATTTCTCCAATTATTGAAAAGATTTAACATTTTTTTGCATTGTGTCTACTTATTTTAGAATTCCAGTCACTTGGAGTTTATCTGGGCCACCTGAGGTTTATCTGGGTCACCAGAATAGTGCAAATGGATGTGGAGCTGAAAGGACTGTGTTGCAGACTGAAGATAAATGATGTTGTATTCTTCCCCCTCTGTTGAAAGAGAGTTGTTTACTGAAGAAGAATAAAGACAGTGAACATGTGATAGTTATTCCTCCTTGGTATGATGTATACATATTAAATATTGATGGAAGCTTTGAAAGCCTCTGCTCTCCCACACTTAAAAAAAAAAAATTGAATTGGATTGGAAAGCTCCAAACAAATATAGAAGACTATTCTCCAATTGCCATATTTCTCTCTTTACAATGAGGTGCATAGCTTTGACTTATGATATAATGTTGATATTTTTCAATATATATGAAATATACAGACATTCCAGTATAGTGGAGTCTTGGTTGTTTGCTTGAAAACATTTCATTACCTGACTAGGTAACATCATCAGTGCTGATGATTGTGGGGAATTACTCTCTGCAGTTTGCCCTGCCGGTGTTGGTGGAGATGTTGCTTTCTCCCTGGTAGTTCCTTGCTTAGGGTATTATTTTCTATTTGCTTGTTTTAAAATATACTCAAGATACAACATACAATATTCAAGTTACAGCACAGAGCATACAAGATTGCTTTAAGATATAAAAAACAAAGATTGTTTTGCCAAGATACTTTCCAGGATCTTGGCTAGAATCTTCAAGGATAAGGTAAGACTTAGAAAACCTGGTTTTCCAGTTCTGAAAATAAAACTGCTGCTTTTAATTGACTTAAAGCCCCTTGCATATTTTATGCTTTGTTCCTCCAAATGGACTTTGTATGGTATTTCCCGTTTTATTTACCTAAGGTAATTCAGGTTTTAATTGATTGAACACCACTTTATGAAGATCAAGAAATATGTTTTTCAGTGACAGGGAGGTAAAGTAGTTTCTGCAGCTGGAAGATTTGACTAATCCCATTCTTATCTATAGTTTCACTGAGTCTGCCTATATTTTAATGCTCTGATGAATACGTATTTATCAGACTAATATCAACAATAAATAATGTTATGGGAAACTGATTTTATTTCAATTTCTGCTTGGCCATCTTTGTAATTGAAAATATTGATCAGCAGGATTTACTTGTTTGATATGTAGCCCTATTCTTTTCAATTCAGAAGCAATTTAATTGAGTTCAAACAGTTTTCTGATGTGTACAGATGTAACCTTTATATACAGGAACTAAACCCTTGTATGACAAGGGAATAGATCTCTTACCAGTTTGAGCAACGAAATAAAAAAAAGGGAAAACTTTGGCAAATAACCCTAAAAAGCAGAAATGGATTATTTTATGGATCATTAACTTTCTGAATTCTGGAATTTTAAAAAAGGACATATTTTGGAAAGTTTGACTAAAACAGAGGATCTGAAGCAGTGGTGAAATTCAATTTTTTTTACTGCCTGTTCTGTGGGTGTGGCTTGGTACGTGTGGCAGGAGAAGGATACTGTAAAATCTCCAGTCAGAGGAGGTATTTGCCAGTTCTCTGACTACTCAAAATTTCTAGTACTGGTTCTCCAGTCTGGTCAGAACCTGCTGAATATCACCACTGATCTGAATGAAGAAAGAATTAAGTGTCCTATTTCCTTAGAACTTCACGGGAGCTGAGTTTGTCCAAATACTCCAAATAAGACTTCAAAAGTTTCCCAAAACAATTATTTGCTATTCATCAATACGGAATCAACATTTTTAATATGATAAGATGGGGAAAAAAGACAATGGAGGAGTTAATCATGTAACTGTATCAAAAAACAATTGTAAACAAGGATAATCATTCATTTATTCATGCATTCATGCATTCATGCATTCATTCATTCATTCATTCATTCATTCATTCATTCTGACATCCCAGAATTGTTCATAATATATATGAAGAAAAAGATTTCACATTATCATATTATTAACTGGATGGAAATTGTAGAACTATTTCTTTATCATGCAAAGATATTAATTTTATGACAGATTTCCAATTCTCCAGGAAATGCAATAAAACAAGCAAAATACTTTTATATACGTTGATTGAAAACTGTTGGAATAATAGAGAAGAAAAACCCTTCATGTTCACAGCTACTAGATTGGGAGCTAGGAAGACTCAGCAGGAGCCAATAAATAGCTGCGCATTTCTAATTCAAACTGTTGTCCCCAAAGTTCCTGTTGATAATAAGATGAAATAAATGATTCTAAATAAGGCATATGCAACCTTAAAATCTTCCTGCCACCAAATGGAAAGTAGCAGGCAGCTGATGCATTAGAAGAAAATAAAATGAGACACGATGTAAGGAAACATTTCTTCAATAGAAAGATGGCAAAACAATACACTGAGGCCTAAGAGTATTCTCTTACCCATCCTGCTGTCATAAAAAGCAACAATTCACATTTAAAAAGAATAAGATATGGGAAAATCTTTGTAATAGATATAGATTTATATAAGAGATTTCTGTATGGAAGAGGTTTGGCTATGAATATTGCACAGTATTTTTGCATACTGCACAACATTTTGGAGTTTGTATCTTTGAAGAAGGAAAAACAGTTTGGTGTAGTGGTTATGACACCAGGATAGAAACCACTAGAGTGTGTTTTAGGTCTTAGGCACAAAACCAGATGGGTAACCCTGGGCTAGCCACTGCCTCTCACCTTTCTTTTCTCTTCCCCATTCTTTTCTTTTCTCACATTGGTTTGGCTTTTGTTTTGTTTTTTCTTGGTGTCTTTGAATCCTTGACTCTTAACCACTATCTGGACAAACCCTGCAGTTTTCTTGGCAAAATTTCAGAGGTGGATCATCCTTGCCATCTTCCTAGGACTAAGAAAGACAATGACTGTCCAAGGTCTCACAGCAGGTTTTGTGTCTAAAGTGGGACTAGAACTTTTGGGCTCCTGCTTTCCAGCCTGGTACCTTGCCAAGTACAACAAACTGGGTCTTTTTGTTTGTTTGTTTTAATATAATCAAATCTAAATAATTTAAAAACTCAACTATTTTGATTTAAATCACAGATTGACAGAGTTGGGAAGGACTTTGGATGTATTGGAGGTATTTTAATCCAATCCCCTGTTTAAGCAGAAGACTCTATACCATTTCAGACAAATAATTGTTCAAGCTCTTCTTTAAAAGCTCCAGTGATGAAGCACCCACTTCTGAAGGCAAGCCATTCCACTGATTAATTGTTCTGTCAGTAAATTTGTCATTATTTCTAGGTTGGTTCTCCCTTTGATTAGTTTCCATCCATTGTTAGTCTACTTAACATCTAGGAGCTGGTAAGGCTGGTAATATAGGATCAGTGATGGGATTTTGCACCACTTCAGGAGAACCGGTTGTTAAGAGTATGAGCAGTTTGATGAACTGGTTGTTGGAAGAAAGCATTAGGGCAGAGAACCGGTTTTAAAATTATTTGAATCCCACCACTGTAGTAGGATGGTAGAATGTGCAATATTGTATATGATATACTGTGTGGAATATTACATTCTCCCTAAATTCAGGTAAGATACAGGAAGCTGCAAAGATTCCATACCAACCAAATGGCATCTTCTCAAGCTGGAAAAAAGCTTTCCTCCTCTCTAAATAGGATACAGTAAAATTGGTCTCAGAGGTGGTTTTGTCAGTTTATTTTTCCTTATAGACAATCATAACTAACTTAGGTTTTAATATATTATGGTGATTTAAATAATTATAAACTTATAACTAATTATATGTTTTCTATCCCTATGAATGGAGCCTTTTAGGGTTATTAGATTTGGGTTGCAAAAATACAGATGTCCTCAGAATGACATAAAAGGATTAGAATTTTGTATCTTCTAGCTGCCATCTAGTGGTCTTTCAAATCTAGATCTGGCTGTTCTACCTCTTTTGAAGCTGGAAAAGAGTTTTTCTAATGTCTGATGCAAGCTTAGCTCTATAGTGCATTAGGAAGATGGACACATGGCTAGTAATGATGTTCCGGGTGGGGAATTGGGTATCATACTGGCTGGGAAGTTCTGGAAGTACTAGTCCATACATCTTAATATTGCAAAGGTTGAGACACACTGTTCTATGTACTTATGTAGGAAGACAACCAGGGGTGGGATTCTACTGGTTCTGTCCAGTTCTATAGAACCAGATGTTAGGGCTCCTGGTAGTTTGGAGAACTGGTAAAATGGCCCCCTGGATGGCCCCACCTCTCTCTACTTGCTTCTCCACTCCCTGCCCAGTCAGTCCCTATTGCATATGCATAACATTGTGTGCATGTGCAACATGCCTTCAGCCTGCTTTTGCCCACCAGGCCAACTATTGCTGCCTGCCTTTTGCTCCTGGGAAGCAGACAAGCAGCCCAGTTGAATCCCATTTCTCTCTGGTGCTGTAGGGTATTCTGTTGCGAACAGAGGAATGTAGTACTCTTCTGGTAAAATACTTCTGGACTCACTCAATTGTATTTACGTCTGATATACAATGCAGATTTCAGTCAGAAGAGCTGAATTGAAGTAAGAGGTGATATTCAGCAGGTTCTGACCAGTTCTGGACAACCGGTAGTGGAAATTTTGAGTAGTTCAGAGAAACGGAAGATACCACCTCTGACTGGTCCTGTCACCATTTATTGTCTGCCTCCTAGCTGATCCGCTGAGTCTCTTCCCCCACGAGTAAGGAGAGAATGGAGATTTTACAGTATCCTTTGCCTGGAGTGGGATGGGAAAGGAGATTTTACAGTATCCTTCCCCTGCCATGCCTACCAAGCCACTTCCACAGAACTGGTAGTAAAAAAAATTGAATACCACCATTGATTCAAATATTGGTCTAGCAAAGATTTTGAATGCCCTAGTTTGCAAATCAGTATTACCAGAGAAGCTTCTAAAAATTAAATTTATAACTTTTAAAGTCTTTTTGGCAACACTGTTGCAGTGAGATTTGGCACTTAGATCATTCAATATCAGAACTCCAAGATCCTTGACAAAGTGACGGTCATCAACAAGATCATGTCCACTTAGCTTGTATTTGGTATATAGATATTTTTAACCAATGTGTAGGACAGAGCATTTGTTCGTAGAGTTGGAGTTGCCAACTGTTCTGTGTGTGTGTGTGTGTCTGTGTGTGTCTGTGTGTGTGTGTGTGAGAGAGAGAGAGAGAAACATAACAGTTTCTGTTATGTCAGAGAGACAGAGACAGAGACAGAGAGAAGAGGTAGGAAGAGGGAGAGAGGGAGGGAGGGAGAGAGAGAGAAACATAACAGTGCTCCAATATCTAAGGGGATGCCACAAAGAAGAGGAGCTCAATCTATTCTCCAAACACATGAAGGCAGAAGAAGCTATGGATGGAAATTAATGAATGAGAAAACCAATGTAGAAATAAGGAGAAATTTCCTGACTGTAAAGCTCCTGTCCCACTGTACCAACGAATGCAAAGAGGATGTAAAATGGACAAAAAAGCTTGCCATCCATTGGAAAACGCGATGCATCCGTTGTGTACTCATTGCATACGTGTTTCATATGCTTTATCCATAGAACATCTGTCCACTGAGATTTCATCCATGCAAGAGGTTTTGAGCTGCACAAAACTTTTTGAGTGGATGAAATTTCCACCGCATACGATGTACACCTGCGACATATACGGGCAACAAACATTCTATGTCCGTTATCATCCGTTAAATATCTGCTGTATCCTCTCGGCATCCTCTGGACATCCTCGCAACTCATATCCACTGCAGCTGACAATGGAAAGAGGGAGGAAATGAAAGGTACACAAAACGTCCACAAAGCGTTAGTAGCACGGAAATAGAAAGGATGTAAGTGGATGCATCTCATATATAAAGCATTAAAACGGACAAAACGTTTGTATATGGGATGTATCTTGGATATTTAGGATGTCTGGAGTATGCCTAGAGTATGTGGAAGGACACCTAGCGGACAACTGATATTTCCGATAAAAAGGGGGAGGAAATCACCTGGATCTCAATATGAGTCCAGCAGCCGTGGTGTACAGACCTCTTCACCCTTGGTCTTGCTCTTCTACATCATCCATTGTTCTCCACCATGGATCATAACACAGTCCTTATGGTAGCTGCGATTATTCAACACCAGAACCAAGAACCAAGCCCTGTTGAGACTGTTTCACCTTTTCTGCACAAGGAGAAGAAGGAGACATTCAAGAGCTGTGTGGGTCTGAGGATGGATTGGGAGAAGATTGGAGTTATGACAAGCTGATGGTGGACCTGAGGAATGAAGACACTCGTGTGTTCCAGCACTTCATGAGGATGTCACCAGCCATGTTTAACGAAATTGTAGAGCGTCTGAGACCCAAGTTGACCAAGCTGAGCACCAACTTCCATTCCAACCTGGACCCTGGACTGAAGAGGGCACTGACTCTGTGCCACCTGGCCTCTGGAACCACATACAGAAACATGCAGTATACCTGGAGGGTGCCACACAACACCATCAGCAAAGTGGTCAGAGAAGTGGTGCAGGCCATCATCGAAGAATACGTGGAGGAGCTCCTCCATTATCCCACCACTGAACAAGGCTGGAGGAAAGTTGCAAAACAGTGGTATCAGAGGTGGAACTTCCCCCACACCGTTGGAGCCATAGATGGGAAGCACGTGGCCTGCAAAGCTCCAGCCAACTCAGGGTCCTCTTATTACAACTACAAGGACTTCTTCAGTATCATCCTCTTTGCCATGGTTGATGCTGTCTCCAAGTTCATGTACATCGATGCTTCAGGCAATGGGTCAGCTTCAGATGGTCAGGTATACAATGCAAGTGACAGCAAGGATGGGCTGGAACGCACCCTCATCATGGGTTTTCCAGATCCAGACCCCCTACCCAATGACACACAAGATGTGCCCTACTTTGTCATGAGTGATGACGCCTTCTCCCTCAGAACCTACCTCATGAAGCCCTACAGTTCCAGATACCTCACCCGTGAAGATAGGATCTTCAAATACAAGTTGTCCAGGACAAGATGGGTGGTGGAGAACGCCTTTGGCATCCTGGCCAACAGGTTCCAGGTACTTTTCACCTCCAAGCAGCATCACCCAGGGACTGTGAGGAGCATCGTGGAAGCTTGCCGCATCCTGCACAATCTCATGTGCACCCGCTACCCAGTGTTGTAGAACAGGCTTGTGGACCGTCAACAAGGGACTGCGGACATGGAGCCTGGAGAATGGAGGCAAGGACGAAACATGATAGACA
Organism: Laticauda colubrina; assembly: GCA_015471245.1. Classification (NCBI taxonomy): domain Eukaryota; kingdom Metazoa; phylum Chordata; class Lepidosauria; order Squamata; family Elapidae; genus Laticauda; species Laticauda colubrina. Next base: position 70,370,556 of record BLBF01000004.1, on the reverse strand, counting down.
CTGTGGATGTACAAGGCACCAACAGAGCTTCACGTGAAGGGAAGAAGCAGCGCAACCTACTGAGACACTGGTGCAACTCCCCAGTTGGAGCAGTGGAGTGTCAAGACAGGATGATAGATGGTTAATGGATGCTTCCTTGAGCCTGTCTCATAACACTGATGAGATTGTGTCATGTATGTTGAGTGGCGCAACAATGAATAGGGCATTAATAAAGAGCTTTGTTTATTTTAAAATGTGTTGATCAATGAATAAATTGTTATTGATAAAAAAAAAGGGTCATATGTGTGGCACCAGGAAGGGTGGACCATACAGTCCCACGATGCTTGCACTGGAGGTTTATCTATCCCACAGCTATCCTTACCTATCCCACAACTATCCTTACACATCCCACAAGCATGCAAAGGATTAACCATTTTTTTCAAAGGTTTCACCAACACTTTATTAAGTAAAAAAAATGAACAAGTGTATGAAGCAAAGATAACCTTTCTTAACTACTGTCTTAAGTAAACTGTATGACTTTATTAAAAAAGCAAAATGAACCAAGTAAAGTGTCTTTGAGCAAAGATAAAGTGAACAGGTAACAACTCAGTCTCTGGCACTATTTTCAGTTACTCTGAGGCATGTCCATGGTCTCAGCTGTCGAGCGGCCAGGGACTGTGGAGGTGGCTGTGGCTGGAGTGCTGGTCTGAGGCGCCATTGGGGTGCCTGGCCCCGAGAGTACAACAGGGGATGGTGTGTTCAGGAAGCTCTCAGAGAGCTGACTCAGTCCCATGAGGTTGAGAGGCCCTTCCTCAAGGACCTGGGATGTCAGGCTCAGTACTGATGACAGATTTTCTGTTGAGGGGCTTGGCTCTGGGGTGGAGGAAGGAGGAGTGTAGTGGGGCTGTCTGGTCTGCAGCTGGGCGAGGTGTGGTGTCTGTGGCATGCGATGAACCTGGGCCTGGACTGGGAAGGGCTGTTTCTGCTGTGGGAAGTCCTGGTAGTCATAGCCTTGGTAGGTGAGGGGCTGTTGAAAGCCGTGGAAAGGCTGTGACATCACCTGGGGTGGAGGAGCAGACCTGGGCTCGATAGGAGCAGGTTCAGCTGGACCTTGAGGGTTATGCAGAAGTGCTCTTATGTTTTGCTTCATCACCTGGTATTGGGCCTCAGGCAGGTCCATGAGGGTCTGGCTCACATAGGTGATGAAGGGCTTCCAGTCCGAGGATGGTATGTTGCTGTGGACAAGCTGAGAGAGAAGTTCTGTGCTGGTCTTGATTGTGTCCCTGATCTCCAACAGTACAGTGTGGCTCTGGCCCTCTAGTCTGCCTCTCTGCCTGCATCCTGTGGAGCTGGGGGTGGGGGTGGTTTGGTCTCTGGTGTCTGCTGCTTCTTGCTCCATTTGTGACAGGGTATCCTCCAATTCCTCTGGCATGGGGAGTGCAGCTGTTGGGGGGGGGTCTCTGCCATGGGGCTCTCCAAAGACATCTGCCTGGACAATATAGCTGTCTCCTGGCTGGAAGAGGAGTGGCTGTCTGTGGGCTGTCTGAGGGAGAGGGATGTCAGAGGGGCTGCTCCTTGGTGGTGGATCTCACCTCCAGGAAGCTGCACTTGGCCATGACGTACATCTCCCAGTCAGTGAGCTTGACAGCGGCTTGGCCAGATTTTTTGAGGTGCAGCTTGCCATACCAGGTGTGCATGTGCTTCCACCATCCCAGGAGTACATCTGTAGTGTAGCCCAGGCTCTCTGCCTTGTCTCTTTAAGCTGCCTGCTTCTTCTTGGTGTCACAATTCAGTCCATTCCAGCACCTCATCCTCATGGTCCTCGGAAACAGTGTACTGTTTCCTCTCTCCCTTCTCCTTCCCTTGCCTCTTCCTCCCTCTGGCAGGGAGCCTTCAGCAGCAGGGCCTTCAGGGGACTCACCATCAGGGCTTTGGGGGCCTTGGGGCTGGTCCACCACAGCAGCAGCAGCACCCCACCACCACCAGCAGCACCAGCAGCACCAGCAGCACCAGCAGCACCAGCAGCAGCACCAGCACCACCAGCACCACCAGCACCACCAGCACCACCAGCAGCAGCAGCACCAGCAGCTTCAGAGTCAGTGCCAGGGGGTGGGATGGTGGTTCTGTCCTTCTTGCCAGGGCTGGCAGGAGTAGGCACAGGCTTCTTCTTCTTCCCTGACTGACGAACCATGGTGTTATTTGAAGATGTCTGTGGCAGCACATCTTTTTTCTGAATGCTGACTGTGTGCGAGCTGCATCCTTTTATATCCACGGAGCTGATGTAATTCATACTCCCCGCATGCGCAATGAACGCTTTGCATCTGATATACATCCGCTATGCATCCGCTTAGCTTCCTATTGGCATCTGTGATGCATCTGCGTCATCCGCTATGCATCTGCCCCTTCCGCTATGCGTCCTCTTTGCAATTCTCCCCCAGAAGCCCTTTGGATGTGTCATCCGCTTCCATCCGCTAGGCTTCCTGTGAACATCCGCTTAACATCCCCGCTACATACTACCCCCGTCCGTTTCTTTCCGTTTCTTTCCGTTCTTTTCCATTCTGTTTATGCAAATTTGGGCCACTTTTTGGAGTGGATAACAACGGATGGAGCCACACCCAAAATTTTGCTCATCCGCTGTGTCCTTTTTGTTCTTCTGTTATATTCACAATGGGCATCTGAAGTGAGCTAGTGAGACCACGTGCATTATGATATTAGTGAGTAGATAATGTGAATTATGTGATTTGCTTCAGTCATGCCATTGTGATGCATTGTCATCCTTTTAGCTACTAAAGGAAAGCTTACAATTATTTCCTTAATTCATTTCTTCCAATATACAGATTTATATGCTCCCTGGACCAGAAATCTTGCTTCTTTTTTTTATTGTTACTTGGAAAAGTAAATTCATCTAATTATAGGATTTATGGAATCAGCAAAAAGGGTATGAAGATTTAAATCAGGCAAAGTCAGAAACAAAAGGGCTGCAATGAAAGACAGGAGTCAATAATTCCTCCTGTGAAAAAATAAAAAATTAATATCCCTTATCTTGTTATGACTTATGGATAGGAGAAAAAGATATGATTTTATAATTGATATATTAAAAGTATTACTTAATTGTTATTGTTGCCCTTGATATTACTATTACAGCTCTTGATACTAACTTTTTTGGAGATGATGACTTCAAAATCAACCAACAAAAGCTATCCCTTGAACCAATGAGAAATCTGTGCAGGTAAAGAAGAAGAACAAGAAATAAATGTAACTTGCCTAACTTGGCAGGAAGGTTTTTACTATTACATTTCTCAGCCAAAAATTATTTTTTTAATTGTCAGGTTAAAAACAAGATCCTACATGGACTGCAAATTAGGAAACAAATTCTAATTAAAACAAATTTTCTACAGTTGTTAGAAACAGCTGTTTTATGAGGTTTCACACATATGCATATACAAACAAGTTCTGCAAATATTCTTCTGAATTATAAACTTGTAAGATATGTATCAAATTTCTATTGTCAGGGGGCCTTTTGAAGTTTAATCTAACTAAGACACTTTGATTCATTTGTTTGGTTTAACGAAACAATAACAAGCAACATCTTTGTAGCATTGTCAGCAGCTCAAGATTTGACTGTGACAAACCGCAGGAAATTAGTCAATAAACATTTGTAGAATGAGAAATTACATTCATATACCATCTGCACAGATTTCTATAAACACTTTTTTCACAGGGTGTTCAATAAAATCAGTATTCCTGAGTGCTAGCTTTTATGTTAAAAATTTCACAAGCAGATATCTCTTTAGTGATTTCTTGGGAATGAGAATGTTTGAGGAAAGAAACATTTCCCCCCCCCCAGAAAGTATTGATGTTGATATTTTCCCCCCCAGAAAGTATTGATAGTGTATTCATAGGAGGGGAAAATGAAACATCAGCATATGCTGCTAGATTATCACCTGTAATAGCTTTTCCTAATTTAACACCCACTTTAGGTTATTAATCCCAGAATTCCTGCCAGCATGATCAAAGAGCTGGCCCATCATAGCAATAGAACTATAATCATCTCTATGTTCTAGCTTAGCTTAGCTCTATGTTCTTAGGAAAACTGAATTGGCTAGAAATTTGTCTGTAGATCCTCCCAAGAAAATAGTGGACATTTTTGTAGTGGAGAGGAACTACTCTGTGAAGATATTCTGAGCCAAAAAAAAAAAAAGTTTACTAATCCTTTCAGGTCTTTTACAATTTGATAGTTTTTCATAGCCATATGAAATCTGCATCTAAATCTGCTATATCTGGATTGACTTCCCCTCATCTGCTATTTGTATTGGAAGATAACATTTAAATTGGCACCAGTGGAGGCCAATTTTTGCCAATGCAAATAGTAGGTCAAAAACCTTACACCAGATTTGGATTAGGACAAACTGATAAAAGCAAATCTTTCCTTACACCTGATTCAGATTATCAAACATTCCCCACACTCATGTTCAATAATCTTCTCAAAGCTCTCCATGTAACTGAAATAGGCTGGAATTGGGTCTCAAATATTTTAGAAGTTGAATAATTGGGATTAAAGGGATCTGGATTAACCTTCAGCAAATGATAAAGCATGAGATAAAGAAACCACGATCAGGTAGTAATGGAAGTTGCAGTGATGGAGGATTCTCCTTTAGTGTTGCTCTGTAGCAGTTATGAGATATTCAGTAATTTTTGTGGGACAGCCTGTCTCTATGAGCATTGGCACTCAATAATCTTAAATTTCACAATAAAAGAGAGCCAACTTGGTGTTTTTCCAGGCAAATTTAATGACTCACTGGAGCCATTCCTTATCCCCTCACAATAATAAAATTAGTAATGTATTCACTGGAGTTATTTATTTCTGCCTTATTTCTTTTTTTATACCCCCTTCTAATCTCCCCAAATTCTCTTCTCCCCAGTTTGGAAATTTCCATTCACTACTAGATGATAAGACTCCTGAGAAATGTAACTTTGCTGCAGTGCCTACAGGAATTGTTTTTAGCATCAGTACTTACAGGTATTAGAGACTACAAATGCCAATAGCTACAACCCATGAAGTTAATCAGAAGCTGCTAGGATACGTTATTCATACTGATGCAAGTTCAGATAAGTGTTGGACAGCCAATTCAAAACCTCAGTTATCAAAATGGCAGCTTATCTTTTCTGAATTTCTTGTTGCTTGGTTCATCAATAAACATGCTTAATTAGACACTGGAACTGATTCAGTCTGAAATGGTCTCACTTAAGTGTTTAACTGTTTTGATTTGAATTAACACTCTCCTTATTGTTTAAAATATTTCTCCACATGTGAGAAGCTGCTGTTTGAAGAAGTATCTCTTCTGATCAAGTGCATAGATCATGTATATGTATATTTCTGAAAAAAGATTTGTTTAGTACAATGTTTTTTTCAGACTTTAGAATGTGTGAATATGTGAATCCAGCAAAGGAAATTGAAGTCCATACATCTTAAAATTGCCAAGTTTGAAAAATATTGGTTTAGTGCTATGTCCATCTATATACATACACAGCTGCAAGTATTTACATATGTATATTCAGCAAATATACATTAACAGTGATCAAAACATTTTAAAATGTTAGCAAAGAGGCAGTAAAGATTAAAAGAATAACAGTAGGGAGCCTGAACTAGAAAAATGTTATGTACATAGCAGATTCTTAACTATTGTGAAAAGAATCACAGCCTACAACGTTGCCTGTTGTTCCTTTCATGATGTATTCTTTCAGCATTTCCTTCCTTGGCCTTGTTTTGTATGGCAGGATTCTCTCTCTCTCTCTCTCTTTGTTGTTTGCCTCATAATCTCAAGCCAACATGAACTCTCTCCTTTCGGCATTTAAAGACTAAGGTGAATTAAAATTATCCCACGACATCTGCTTTGCCACTGCACATTTGGGTGAATAACAGATGTAATAGGCATACCTTTTGAAGCACATGATGATTCTAAGTTGTTTTCCAGTCTCACTTTTATACTTGGCCAAATAATTTAAATCAGTTACCATTTATTAATATTCAGCCATCCCAGACACTGGAGTTGTTCTTGTAACATTTCTATGAAACACCTTCAATAATTCTATGTATGGCATTGCTTTTAAAAAAACAGCAATAATATTTAAAGTGATGCTCTTTATAACATTGGAACTGGAAAACAATGATGAATTTTGTTTCTTAACAACAGATATTAAAATAAACATGCAACTAAATGCCCAATATATAATTAAAATACATTATCTGTACTCCTCAGCACATCAGACTATAAATTATATATATATATATATATATATATATATATATATATATATATATATATATATATGTGCTGTTTAGCTTCCTTCGGGTATTATCCCACGTCATTGTACTTCTGCTAAAGTTGTAGCAACGTTTCAGCAGAATCTCATCTGCCATCATCAGGCTTCTGTAAGCCTGATGAGATATATATATATATATATATATATATATATATATATATATATATATATATATATGTGTGTGTGTGTGTGTGTGTGTGTGTGTGTGTGTGTGTGTGTGTGTGTGTGTGTGCTGTTTAGCTTCCTTCGGGTATTATCCCACGTCATTGTAGTGTTGTTAAAGTTGTAGCAACGTTTCAGCAGAATCTCATCTGCACTCTCAAATAGAAAGATCTCCATGCCACAAAACAGACAAACACCTGAACACAGACAGACTCCCTCTGATCCCTCCAACTCAAACACCCCCCCACCAGGCATCCAGGTGGAACCTAGCTTGCCGTCCTTTCACACGAAGTCAAACTGCACTGAAAGCCTACAACACAAGAACAGAGTGTTGCCAGCCAATCAAAGCCACAAAACAGACAGAAGAAACCAGAAACAGCAATCAATCAAACTCCAAGATCCAGGCTCCTAGCCAATCAGAATGGACCAGCCTCGAATTTGAAACCAAAAGCTGTGAGACACACATCCATACAGAAGCCTGATGATGGCAGATGAGATTCTGCTGAAACGTTGCTACAACTTTAACAACACTACAATGACGTGGGATAATACCCGAGGGAAGCTAAACAGCACACATGTAAGTACCCGCGAAAGCTTAAAAAAACAAATATCTGACCTCTACGGGGAGGAAATGAACAACCAGATGAAAAGCTATGAGAAGCTGGAAGTTAAAAGAGCAGGAATACTATGTGACCTAAAATTCCTATGCAGCTGCAGAGACAACAATGTAACACCAACCTGCTTCAAATTAACATTTCATAAGCACACAGCAGCTACCAAACGTATCCTGAAAAGGACAGAGATATCTTTACTCAGAAATGAAGTTCACAGTAAAAGATTCCAATTAGATCAGTTAAACAAAGATTTTCTAGCACTATACCTGGAATTGAGCAGCAAAATCCACCCTCTACTTTGGGATAAGATTAAACAACTTACAACTAGGAGAGCTGAAAATGAAAACACTTATAACAATGATAAACTCTCAAGAAAACTGAAAAAATTAGAAAATGACAAGAAAATTCCCAATAACCCACCACAACACCTGAAACAACTAGTATACAATGTTTCCAACAGAGAACTCAACAAAACAGAAACAGATGTCCTATCCAAAGGATTCAATTATGCCATAGCATCCAAAAAAATCCCAACAGAATCCATCATATGTGCAGTAGAATGCAGCCTAATAAAATTAAATACAGATGAAGCTGACAGAATAAGACACCAGGTTACTCACATCTTATGCACAAGGAAACCACCAAAAAATAATTTGCAAAAAGATGAATTCAGAGCGTTACAAACCCTGAAAAATGATAACAGCATAATAATACTCCCAGCAGACAAAGAAAATGCCACAGTAGTAATGGACAGAAAAGACTATGAAACAAAATTGACAGACCTACTCCAAGACTCCACATACAAACCTATAAACACAGACCCAACCACATATCTAGAAAAATTAACCAAGAAGAAAATTATAACCAGCCACATAAGCAAAGAAATCCAACAGACGATCATCCCAAGAGTAAAATCTTCTAGATGCCCCAAATTATACGGCCTCCAAAAAATACACAAAGAAGGCATACCTCTCGGACCCATAGTCAGCTCCATAGGAGCACCATTACAAAACCTAGCTAAATACTTAGCAAAACAACTACAGCCCCATGCTGAAACCGCAGCTTCATATGTACAAAACTAGACCACTTCTTAGAAATGATCAAAGATCTACACGTAGAACAAGAAGATCTGCTTGTAAGTTTCGACGTGGTTTCACTATTCACTCAAGTCCCGATAAAAGAAACTCTTGAAATCATCAAAAATAAATACCAACCAGCTAAAGACCTCATGGACCTAACAGAACACTGCCTAACCAATACATATTTCATATACAAAGAACAAAGATACAAGCAAATTGAAGGAGCCCCTATGGGATCACCACTGTCACCCATCATTGCAAACCTGTTCATGGAAGAATTCGAATCCAGAGCCCTGGCTAATGCCACCCACAAACCCAAACTATGGCTAAGATACATCGATGACACATTTGTGATTTGGCCCCATGGAAAAGAAAACCTAAACAATTTCCTAACACACCTAAACAGCACACACCCCAAAATCAAGTTCACCATGGAAATGGAAATAAACAAACAACTACCATTCCTCGATGTACTAATCTACAAAAGAACAGATGGCACACTGGGACACACCATATACCAAAAGAAAACACACACCAACCGCTACCTCAACGCCCAATCCCACCACCACCCATCTGTGGCGAAAACACTAATTACCAGAACCAAACGCCTAGCAGACAAGACACATATAAAGACGAACGAGGCACCCTGACTGAAGTATTGACAGCCAATGGCTTCCACAAAAACAAAATCACCAACTTGATCCACAAAAACACACCAAGACATAACAGAGACCTAGAAGATCAACAGACGTATGGAACAGCTGTCTTGCCCTACATAAGAGGTACCACAGATAAAATCAGTAAGATACTACACAGGCATCACATCAAGACTGCCTTCAAAACAGACAAAAAAATAGCAGCCATCCTTAAAAACCCCAAAGACAAAATTGACTTGGAAAACCAAGGCATATACGAAGTTCCCTGTGCATCATGCCCGGCCACATACATTGGACAGACCAATAGAAGAATAAGTACCCGCCTAGATGAACACAAAAATGCAGTAAAAAAGCTGGAACACACCTCCTCACTAGTCCAACACATGAAAACCACAGGTCACAACATCAACTTCAATGGCACTAAAACCTTAGCCACTATAGAAAACCCCAACCACAGAATCATCAGAGAAGCCATAGAGATTGAAAAAAGACCTGACAGCATGAAGAGAAGAGATGATTCCACCAGACTGTCAATCATTTGGAAGCCTGCACTCTCAAATAGAAAGATATCCATGCCACAAGCCAGGCAAACACCTGGGCAAAAACAGACTCCCTCTGATAGCTCCAACCTAAACCCCCCACCAGGCACCCAGGTGAAACCCAGCTTGCTAATGAAGAGCAGCCGTCCCTTCACACGGAGCCAAGCTGCACTAAAAGCCTCCAACACAAGAACAGACTGTTGCCAGCCAATCAAAGCCACAAAACAGACAGAAGAAACCAGGAACACCAATCAATCAAACTCCAAGTCCAATGAAACAGGTCCAGGCTCTCAACCAATCAGAATGGACCAGCCTCAAATTTAAAACC
>BLBF01000004.1:70314324-70359705 GCA_015471245.1 Laticauda colubrina | reverse complement strand
TTTCTTTCTTTCTTTCTTTCTTTCTTTCTTTCTTTCTTTCTTTCTTTCTTTCTTTCTTTCTTTCTCTTTCTTTCTTTCTTTCTTTCTTTCTTTCTTTCTCTCTTTCTTTCTTTTTTTTCTCTTTCTTTCTCTTCACACAAACACTTTTAATCAATTTATAAATTCCAGTGATTATTGTACTAACAATAAACCAATTTCATAACACAAATTATTTCGACCAGAGAATTAGCTTTTGTAAGAAAATTAAAATATCTTTACAAAAGAAGAAAGATGGACAGCCTGCTAACTACCTGGGAGAATATAGTAGCTGAAAAGATCAATAGAACAGACCATTTCCTTTGTTTACAAATGGTATTACAGTTAACGGGGGAACAATCCAATCCAAGCTTTGTTCTTAGCACCTCTCACTAGAGAAGAACTCTGATTAGTTTCAAGAGCCTTTAGGAGTTGTCACTTGACTTCCAGCTGGCTGCTAGGATAGGAAACAACAAATGTGTATGTGAGATCACACGGTACAAAATTATCTTCCAGCACATTTCTTCTGCAGTTGTGTAATTACAAACTGGCTTTGCTCCTAAAAAGGAATCAATGCATTAAAAGTTTCACTTATTTCTGAATCATGTAGAGATCATTGAACCTACATTATATCGTTTTCCATAGCTTTTAGTTGTTCATTTATACCTGCTTCCTTCACTATTCACTTGCCTGTCACAACTTTCAATTCCATTTATTTATTCTTGCCTCCTACCTATCTGTTCATCCTACCTATCATCTTCCACACTCTCATTCACCAAATAATGCCTATCAACCATTCCAGACAGACGTATAAGGAATGCCACTTCCCCAAAATAATGGAGCCAAATATAGTGAAGATTTTGAATTACAAGTAGTTCATACTTCCCGTCTCTCTCATTCAGCAACTGTTCACACTTATGATGATGTAAAAATATACAACTTTGAAACCAATCCTCATATTTATGACTGTCACAGTATCCCACGTAACATGATTATGCTTACTAATTGATTGCAATAAGCAGAGTTATTGGAGAGTGTGAAAATAAAATTGTAAGTCAGGTGATGTCTCATTTAATGAGCATGGTGATTCATTTAACAACTAAATAGTTTGTGATATTTTAAATCCATCACAGTCAGGTGATTTTCTGCATAGTGAACCACAAAGCTTAAGCCCCTGTCACATTGAACCAACGGATGCAAAGAGGATGTAAAACGGACAAAAAAGCTTGCCATCCATTAGAAAACGCGATGCATCCGTTGTGTACTCACTGCTTACGTGTATCATACCCTCTATCCGTAAAACATCCGTCTACTGCTATTTCATCCGTTCAAAAAGTTTTGAGCTGCACAAAACTTTTTGAGCGGATGAACTTTCCACCGCGTACGATCTACATTCACAACACATACGGGCAACAAACGTTCTACATCCGTTGTCATCCATTACATATCCGATGTATCCTCTCGGCATCCTCTGGACATCCGCACAACTCACATCTGCTCCAGCGGAAAGCGGAAAGAGGGAGGAAGCAAAAGGAACGTGGAATGTCCACACAGCATTAGTAGCACGGACGTAGAAAGGATGTAAGCGGATGTATCTCGTATAGAAAGCTTTAAAACGGACAAAAAGTTTGTATATGGGATGTATCTCGGATATTTAGGATGTCTGGAGGATGCCTAGAGTATGTGGAAGGACACCTAGCAGAAAACTGACATTCCACATAAAAAGGGGGAGGAAATCACCTGAATCTCACTTTCAGTCCAGCAGCCCTGGTGTGCAGACCTCTTCAGCCTTGCTTTTGCTCTTCCACATCCATTCATCTCCACCATGGATCATTGCATACTCCTTTGATATCCGCCATCATTCAACACCAGAACTAAGCCCTCTTTAGACTGTTTCACCTTTTCTACGCAAGGAGAAGGAGACGTCCAATAACTTTCTGGGTCCGACGATGGATCGGGAGAAGAATGGTGTTTGGACTGTATGACAAGCTGATGGTGGAGCTGAGGAATGAAGACACTTGTGCATTCCAGAACTTCATGAGGATGCCACCAGCCATGTTTGACGAAGTTGTGGAGCGTCTGAGACCCAGGTTGACCAAGCCAAGCACCAACTTCCATCCCAGCCTGGACCCTGGACTGAAGGTGGCACTGACTCTGCACCACCTGGCCTCAGGGACCACCTACAGCAGCATGCAGTACGGCTGGAGGGTGCCACACAACACCATCAGCATTGTGGTCAGAGAAGTGGTGCAGGCCATCATCAAAGAATACGTGGAGGAGCTCCTCCAGTGTCCCACCACTGAAGAAGGCTGGAGGAAAGTTGCAGAGCAGTGGTATCAGAGGTGGAACTTTCCCCACACCGTTGGAGCCATAGATGGGAAGCACGTGGCCTGCAAAGCTCCACCCAACTCGGGGTCCCTTTATTTCAACTACAAGGGCTTCTTCAGCATCATCCTCTCTGCCATGGTCGATGCTGACTACAAGTTCATGTACATCGATGCTTCAGGCAAGGGGTCAGCTTCAGATGCCCAGGTATACAACACCAGTGACCTCAAGGGTGGGCTGGAATGCATCTTCATCATGGGTTTCCCAGATACAGACCCCCTACCCAATGACACACAAGATGTGCCCTACTTCATTGTGGGTGATGATGCCTTCTCCCTCAGAACCTACCTCATGAAGCCCTACAGTTCCAGATACCTCACCCGTGAAGAGAGGATCTTCAACTACAGGCTGTCCAGGGCAAGGCGGGTGGTGGAGAATGCCTTTGGCATCCAGGCCAACAGGTTCCAGGTACTTCTCACCATCATGCAGCATCACCCAGGGACTGTGAGGAGCATCGTGGAAGCTTGCTGCATCCTGCACAATCTCATGCGCACCCGCTACCCAGTGTTGCAGAACAGGCTTGTGAACCATCAACAAGGCAATGGGGACATGGAGCCTGCGGAATGGAGGCAAGGACTAAATCTGATAGACACTGTGGATGTGTGTCCCCACAGTGGCCCCCACAGAGCTTCATGTGGAGGGAAGAAGCAGCGCAACCTCCTGGAAACACTGGTGCAACTCCCCAGCTGGAGCAGTGGAGTGGCAAGACAGGATGGTAGATGCTTAATGGATGCTTCCTTCAGCCTGTCTCATCACACTGATGAGATTTTGCCATGTATGTTGAGTGGCCTTACAGTGAATAGGGCATTAATAAAGAGTTTTGTTTATGTTGAAATGTGTGGATCAATGATTAAATTATTATTGATAATAAAGGGCCATATGTGTGGCAGCTGGGAGGGTGGACCATACAGTCCCACTATGCTTGCACTGGAGGTTTATCTATCCCACAGGTATCATTACCCATCCCACAGCTATCCATCCCACAGCTATTCTTACCAATACCACAGCTATCATAACCCATCCCACAGCTATCCATCCCACAGCTATCCTTACTCATCCCACAAGCATGCAAAGGCTTAACCCCTTTTTCGAAGTTTTCCCCAACACTTTATTAAGTAAAAAAAATGAACCAAGTGTGTGTAGCAAAGATAATCTTTATTAATAACAAACTGTATGACTTTATTAAAAAGCAAAATGAACCAAGTAAAGTGTCTTAAAGCAAAGATAAGGTGAACAGTTAACAACTCAGTCTCTGGCACTATTCTCAGTCACTCTGAGGTGTGCCCATGGTCTCAGATGTAAAGGGGCCAGGGACTGTGGAGGTGGCTGTTGCTGGAGTGCTGGTCTGAGGCACCATTGGGGTGCCTGGCCCCGAGAGTACAACAGGAGATGGTGTGTGTAGGAAGCTGTCAGAGAGCTGACTCAGTCCCGTGAGGTTGAGAGGCACTTCCTCAAGGACCTGGGATGTCAGGCACAGTACTGATGACAGATTTTCTGTTGAGGGGCTTGGCTGTGGGGTGGAGGAAGGAGGAGTGTAGTGGGGCTGTCTGGTCTGCAGCTGGGTGAGGTGAGCTGTCTGTGGCGTGCGATGTACCTGGGTCTGGACTGGGAAGGGCTGCCTCTGCTGTGGGAAGTCCTGGTAGTGGTAGGCTTGGTAAGGAGGGGCTGCTGAAATCCGTGGAAGGGCTGTGACATCACCTGGGGTGGAGGAGCAGACCCGGAGTGGGTAGCAGCAGGTTCATCTGGGCCTGGAGAGTGGTGCAGAAGAGCTGTGATCCTCTCCTTCATTGCCTGGTACTGGGCCTCAGGCATGTCCATGTGGGTCTGGGCCACATACATGATGAAGGGCTTGTGGTTGGAGGATGGTATGTCAAAGTGGACCAGTAGGGAGAGGAGATCTGTGCTTGCTTTGATTGTGTCCCTGATCTCCAAGAGGATAGGCTCTGTCCCTCCAGTCTGCCTCTCTGCCTGATTTCTGTGGAGGTGGAGCTGGGGGTGGGTTTGGGTTGGTCTCTGGTGGCTGCCTTTTCTTGCTGCATCTGAGACAGGGGATCCTCCACATCTTCTGGCATGGGGAGTGCAGCTGTGAGGGGGGTCTCTGTCGTGGGGCCCTCCAAAGACACCTGCCTGGACAAGGTAGCTGTCTCCTGGCTGGAGGAGGAGTGGCTCTCTGTGGGCTGTCTGAGGGAGAGGGTTGACAGAGGGGCTGCTCCTCGGTGGCGGACCTCACCCTCCAGGAAGCTGCACCAGGCCATGACATAGGTCTCCTGGTCAGTTAGCTTGACAGCGGCCTGCCCGGGTCTCTTCAGGTGCAGCTTGCCATACCAGGTGTGCATATGCTTCCCTCACCCCAGGAGTACATCTGAAGTATAGCCCAAGCTCTCCGCCTTCTGTCTCCACACTGCCTGCTTCTGCTTGGTGTCGTGATAGAGCCTGTGGCCCTTCCTCCACAGGTACTCGTTCTCCCTCAGCCATTCCAGCACCTCCTCCTCATGGTCCTCGGAAATGGAGTACTGTTTCCTCTCTCCCTTCTCCTTGCCTTGCTTCTTCCTCCCTCTGGCAGGGGCTTCAGGGCCTTCAGCAGCAGGGCTTTGAGGGCCTTGGGGCTGGTCCACCACAGCAGCAGCAGCAGGAGAAGCACCACCAGCAGCCGGAGAATCAGCAGCAGCAGCAGGAGAAGCACCAGCAGCACCAGCAGCAGGAGAAGCACCAGCAGCAGCAACACCAGGAGCACCACCAGCAGTAGCAGAAGCACCAGCAGCTTCAGAGTCAGTGCCAGGGGGTGGGATGGTGGTTCTGTCCTTCTTGCCAGGGCTGGCAGGAGTAGGCACAGGCTTCCTCTTCTTCCCCATGGTGTTCTCTCAAGATGTCTCTGGCAGCAGGTCTTTCCTCTGAATGGTGACCTACTTGCGAGCTGCCTCCTTTTATATCAGTGGAGCTTCTGCAATTCATCCTCCCCGCATGCGCGGTGAACACTTTGCATCTGCTAGGCAT
Organism: Laticauda colubrina; assembly: GCA_015471245.1. Lineage (NCBI taxonomy): Eukaryota > Metazoa > Chordata > Lepidosauria > Squamata > Elapidae > Laticauda > Laticauda colubrina. Next base: position 70,354,311 of record BLBF01000004.1, on the reverse strand, counting down.
CCGCTATGCATCCTATAGGCGTCCATGATGCATCCGCATCATCCGCTACGCTTCTGCTACGCATCTGTTCCTTCCGCTATGCGTCCATTTCACTGTTCTCCCCCGGAAGCCCTGCGGATATGTCATCCGCTTCCATCCACTTTCATCCGCTAGGCTTCCTACGAACGTCTGCTTTACATCCCCGCTACATCATCCCCACGTCCATTCCTTTCCGTTACTGTCCGCTCTGTTTATGCAAATTTGGGGCACTTTTGAGAGCGGATAACAACGGATGGAAAATTTGCTCATCCACTGTGTCCTTTTTACATATGTTTTGCATCTGTTGGCCGGTGTGACCTAGCCTTTAGCAACAGATTTCCCAGTCATAATTGTGGTCACTAAGCAAGGACTGCTTGTATATGGGATATTTTTATTTGCCATGAACTGGAATAGATGCATACATCAATAAAACATCAGACACAATTTTGAAACAAGTCTTCATATAGTCCTGTGCACATTACTTGATTGTGACATTTTGCCATGTTAAATGTATAATTGATAAAGGACAGGAATGGCTACAAAGTACTGAATGCAATGGCCATATAAGCATACTGTAATTTAATAAGTGACTTTAAACAGACTCTTAGAGACAAACTAGACATTACATTAAAGGGCTGCATTTTCATGTATATTATTCTGTCTTATTTTTTAAATCAATTTGAACTAAGAGGAAGAGATTTTGTTTCTCATAAAATGGTCGTGCACATATAAAAGAAGTCATATACATTACTTTAAGGGGAAATGTGGTAGGTAGAGTTGGTTTGAGAAAAAGATACAATTCAAAAATTTGAATGAACAACAGAAAAACATAAAATGATAATTTTTTGTTGCCATCCATATTTTTGGAGCCCACATCTGATCGCCCAATTGGTAAACCTATTTGGGATTTTGACAGAATTTCAAAGGCACTCCATAAACTGGTTGCCATGAAAGAGTTTTAGTATTCAAAAAAATATTTTCTGTGATGTACAAAAAGACTCAGTTTGGTATAGAACTACCATGAATGTATTGGTAAAAATATTTCTGATTTGACTGAAATTGGATATTCTGCTATAATGTGCAATTTGAACTTTGCACCTATTGATCTTTTGGGCTATAGCCATTATATGCTGCTTTATTATTTCCAATGATTCCTAAATCTTCCTTGTTTTTAGATCAGGTGTTGTTTGATATTCTTGTTCTTCAGTTTCTTTTCTTTCATCTGTTCTAATTTATATGCATCTGATCTCAATTTGCTGATCTTATTTTCCATCCTGATCTTCCATTTTGGTGGTGTACTGTTTGATTTTTCTTCTTCTTTGTTTATTTTGCATCCCAAGTACTTAGTTAGAACTGCAGCTGTATTGTACATTAGTTGATATGTTTCTTGGTATTATTATTGTTGTTGTTATGGTTATGGTTATAATTACTAAATTTATATTCTCTCCAACTCCCAGCACTCTGGGCATTATTGATGAGAACAAGTAAGGCATATTTAGAAGGATGAAAATAATTATAATTATATTGTATTATATTATTATAATTATTGTGGAAATTCAGATCACCAGATGGTAGCAAAGTGTGTGGGCTGCTTGTATTCCTTTGCTGCCTTCTAGGTCTTTGCAGATCAGAACTCGTAAACCTATTTTAACAATTTGGAAAAGTTCATCCTTCCAACTTGGAAACCTATTGATTGTTCTGCTGCAACATTTACCTTAGGGATAGTAGCATAACAACATGAAAAGTTAACTGTGCCAGTAATCTACCTATTAAAATTGATTACTAGACTACTAGACTTCTGTAGACTACTAGACTACAGAAGTTGTACCTGTTTTTTTCGTCATCTAAAAAAGCAATGGTATATAATGCATATAAAGTAAAAAAAAAAATGTTTTCAAGGAGAGGTGGCATTCAGAATGTTCTGACCAGTTCTGGAGAACTGGTAGCAGAAATTTTGAGTAGCTCAGAGAACCAAAAATACCACCTCTGACTGGCCCTGCCCCCTTCTATTCACTGCCTCCCAGGTCCCTTCTTTTGCCCTGCACAAGAGAACGAACAGAGCTTGAAAGCAGGTTAGTGGGGTGGGAAGGAAATGGGGATTTTACAGTGTCCTTCCCCTGCCATGCCCACCAAGCCATGCCACACCCACCAAACCATGCCCACAGAACCGTACTAAAAAATTTGAATCCCACCACCGTTTTCAAGTACACCTTACATTTTGCGTTACAGAAACATCATATATTATTCAGCAAGAGTAAATGTAGTACCAGTTATTCTATGCAATATATAATGATTATTCTGGTTGAGGTTGCATAGAATATACTCAGATAGTTTTATGGTTACCAGACAGAGAAACAGTATCTTTTTGTTTATAGATGACATAGTGTTCAATAAAGTACTATCATCTGATTTACTTGGTGCAAAATTTCTTCTCATAATATCACAATTAACCTCTGCTAGTCTTTATTATTTTATTTTTTTTTAAATGCTGCTTGCCAAATATTTTAGTGAAAAATGTGATCCAACCTGTCATAGATTTTTTTTGTTTGTTGGATGAAACAAAGCCTGTTTCTTTGTGTTGTTACTTTATGTAATGAAGACTGAAAAAAGTTTCTAAGTACAATGAGTTGAAATGGACTAAATTTAAAAAGTCCTATAGTTTTAACATGATTATAAATCAATTTCACAGCCTGTTGAATCTGGAATTTTAAAATTAATGTAATAAAATCCCTTAAAACCTGACTTTGATATGGAATTCCTGAAGTTTATTCAACACTCAAACAGTTACAATCACTTATAAAGTGACATAATTAAATTAACAAAGAAAATAAAATCTGATGACTTCCTTTCTTTATAGAAAATTTACTAAGAATTTTAACTCTCTGTGTATGTGCATGCGTGCATTCACATATGCATGTACATATACACACATACATACATTACATATGTGCTTCCTTTACTTGTATGAAATACTTCTGAAATGACAGTTTTACATGTTTTGGATCTTGAAGTCTAGCAACAGAATAGTAGACTATTGAGCCACGGTGTCACAGTGATTAGAGTGCAGTACTGTAGGCTACTTCTGCTGCCTGCCGACTGCCTGCAATTTGGCAGTTCAAGTCCCACTAGGCTCAAGGTTGGCTCAACTTTCCATCCTTCTGAGGTGGGTAAAATGAGGACCCAGATTATTGGGGGCAGTATGCTGACTTTGTAAACCACTCAGAGAGGGCTGTAAAGCATTGTAAAGCAGTATAAAAGTCTAAGTGCTGTTGCTATTACTATCTCAGTCCTCATCATATATTTTAGCTGGTCTATTTCAGTACATTGCTAGTTAGAGGCTTACACATGCATAGTATGCATATGAAAACACTACGTTTCCAAATAAGTCTGAAGGGCATTCTGAATTGTGGATTTGATACATTCAAACTATCATACATAAGCTGCAAACTCTGACCACTAGATGACAGCAAAGTTTTAGAGTATTTGGTGCCTCTCTGCTGCCATCTGACTGCCATCCAAAGTTTTTCAATCCAGATATTGTAATGCTAAAAAATAGGTACATGGTACTGAAAAATATTACTAACCTTTGCTTTTTTCTTGAAAAGCAGCCAACCAAAAAACTAAAATTTCTTTTGCTTTTGACAGAAAGAAAAAAAAAAACTTTGATTTCAGTACTCATTCAATATTGTTTGTTGTATGCTCAGATCTATATATAAATCAGGTGCCCAATTTAATCAGTTAAAGAGCTGCATTTTAACAGATGCTGGGATCAAGCCGCATTTTAACAGATGCTGGGATCAAGCCATAAAGTGGACCCAGTATAATATTTAAGAAATTCAACCATGTCTTGAGACTTTGCTTCAGACATGATAATGATAAAATCTGACATGGAATTTCTCCCTTTCAAGTTTGTCACTGTACTTCTTATCAAATTGCTCTTCAAAATGAATCCTGGAGTTTGAAGAACTGCCAGAGGACAGCTTTCTGTTTGAAGATGTCCTCTGAACAGATGTCTGGGCCACATTTAAAGATCGATAACCATCAAAATACTGAGAAAGTATTTGAATTTACCCAGAAAAAATTTCCTTCTAGACATCAAATTTAGGAGTATCCAGATCATATTCTTCTCTACTCTGATAAAATGTACTATATTTGTTGTTAACTTACATAAACCAAATTTGTATCTGCATATACATACAGTTATGCATGTACATGCATTTTCACTTTATGTCTCTTTTTTGCCAATATATATATGCAATCAGAATCAATTGAAACATTAGGTCCAAGCCGAACTGTCTCAGAAGCTTTGTAACTGGATATGGTGATAATCTGTACGAAGTCTAATAAACAACAATGTTGAATCAGAGTACAAAGGAGACACTGAAACTTACAAAAATCATTGCCGATCCAATTACAATGAACTGGATCCTATTCTAGCTTTCTATTAAAATTAATGGAGTCTAGATGTGGTGGAATATAGCCCAGATTCCCAGGAGGAAGTGGCTGCATTCCAGAGGAGCAAGAGACAAATAGCTTGGCTAGGAGAAAGAGGGTCAAGAAAATACTTCCCTAGGAGTTCCCAAATAATGGGCATGCATAAGTGCACCATCGTGTCGACTATCCCTGTCCTACAGTCTTCATTTATTCATACCTATTTCCTGTATTCTTACTAATGTTTATGCTTATAACTATTACCTTGTAAGCGATTGACAAATCAAATTATATCTTTAGTTATGCTAGTAGTTTTCTTTAGCTTTGCAAGAATTCTGTCTACCGATGATGAACAATAAAGGCAATTGCTTTGAAGTACCTCAGCATGTCTTTCTTGGTTTTTGGATCCTGACAATACATTAAGTTGCAAATACCTGGGTTTAAGGTAAAGTTTCCCCTTGCACATATGTGCTAGTCTTTCCTGACTCTAGGAGGTGGTTCTCATCTCTGTTTCAAAGCCGAAGATCTAGCACTGTCTGAAGTCGTCTCCATGGTCATGTGGTCAGCATGACTAAATGCCAAAGGTGCATGGAATGCTGTTACCTTCCCACCAAAAGTGGTACCTCTTTTTCTATTTGCATTTTTACACGCTTTCAAATTGCTAGGTTGGCAGAAGCTAGGGCAACTAATGGGAGCTCACTCCATTATGTGGTGCTAGGGATTTGAACAGCTGAACTGCCGACCTTTCTGATCAACAAGCTCAGCATCTTAGCCATTGAACCATTACATCCCTACCTGGGTTTACCACATTGCAAATATAAAGAAACATACAAGAAACTGAGTAATCAATTTCAGATTAATTTATCTGCAATAATCTACACTAAGGATTCCTCATATGATTCCTGTGCATGATTGTGTACCTGAACAACTATCAGAATAAACTGGTAGTTATTTGTGATCAAATATCATTCTTTAGAAGTTTCTTTGTGTTTTATTCGGAAAACACATGAGGTAGACCGGGTTCCAACAACAAATACTTTATTCTTTAACTAGTCAGTAAATAGGAACCCTTGGCTGAAGCCAAGGCCAGTCTTTTATACAGGCTGGCTTGCCTGCTTGCAGCCAATGGCAGTTGCTTAAATTTGCCGCCTTTTAGCAGCTCTTTGGATTGGTTCCTAGTGAACCAATCCAATGCTTAGTTTATTTGACCAATCAGATTTGCAGATTTGGAGTCACCCACTTTACATATAGAACACCCCTCCCTCCTTAGTTCAGTCCTACGTGGTGATGTAGTCTCGCAGGTAGGTGGGGCTTTTCCGGACTCGACTTGAGTTGCGCGGTTCATTCTTAGTGAAGTCTTCGACCGGTTCGGATGGGGCTGCTGTGTCTTGCGTTCTTCTCCCTGGAACCGTCTGGAAGGGTGAGTCAGCCATTTTACCGCCACCTGAGTTTCTTAGGCTGGCGGTTTTGCCGCTCCCTCCCGTTTCCTCTGGGCAGGTCGAGCTGGCCTGACTGGCCCCTTCCGATGGGCTCTTCACGCAAGTTTCTCCAAACAGTGAGTCTTTTATTTGCTCTTTTTGATTATATGTTTCATTGGTTTTGGTTTTAAACAGTTCTTTATTTATTTCTCGCCTTTCCCCCCCCACCTTGGTTTGCAATTCATCGGTTTTGTCGGTGAATGGTTGTAAGTCTATGGTTCTCTCTATAATTCGGGATCGAAGCTGGTCTATGTGCCGCTTCCATTCCCTGCCATCCTCTATTATTAATCGGTAGGATTTGGGGCCTGTGATTTGGGTAATCTGTCCTGGTAGCCATACCGGGTTCCCGGTGAAGTTTTTAGCGTATACTAAATTGCCTATTTCGAATTATCTAAACCATGTAGAGGAGTCAGGGGGGTTTTCTGGAGTAAAATTTGGGTGTAACCTATCAAGGTGTGATCTTAACTTTCGCCCCATAAGTAATTCTGCTGGGGACTTGTTGGTTATGGTACTGGGCGTTATGTGCTGGAGTGTGAGTAAACGGTTTACTTTCTGTTGGACATCTCCAGCGTCCATTCTTTCTAAACATTCTTTCGTAAACCGGACCATTCTCTCAGCCCTGCCGTTCTCAGCCGGGTGAGCCGGCGCGGTTAGGGCATGTCTTATACCTAGGGAGGCTAGGTATTGCTCAAATTGTATGCTGGTTAGCTGTGGCCCATTATCTGAGACAAGAACGTCCGGTATGCCATGGGTGGCAAAAAGGTTGTCCAGCTTTTTAATTACAGTTTCTGTTGTCGTTGATGGCATAACTTTTACTTCAAGCCAATTTGAATAGGCATCAATGACAATCAGAAAGGTATGCCCCTTGGTAGGACCCGCGAAATCAATGTGTATTCTTGACCAAGGTCCCCGAGGGGTTTCCCAGTCCTTAACGGGTGCTTTTGGTGGGGACGGTCTAATTGCCTGGCATTTGTTGCATGAGCTTACCCAATACTCTATGTCCTTATCAATACCCGGCCACCAAACATAACTTCTAGCAAGGCTTTTCATCTTAACCATTCCCGGGTGCCCTTCATGTAACAACCTAAGTACCCTGGGTTGTAATTTGGCAGGAATTACCACCGGATCACCCCACAACAAACACCCCTTTTGGATTGAAAGTTCAGTCTGTCTGGACCGGAAAGGTTTAAAGTTTTCAGTTTTTTGATTCTCCGGCCAGCCTTTACCTACCCAGCTAAGAACGCGGGCAGTCAATGAGTCTTTCGCGGTGGCTCTGGCGACATCATAAGCTGATATGGGTAGATCGGGGCAAGTTTCAATTTGTAGCGTTGTCATCGCCGGTGCTGGGTCTTCGTCGGTTGCTGGTAAGGGTGCTCTGCTCAAAGCGTCCGCATGGGAAATTTGTTTCCCTGGGCGATGTGTCAGAGTGTAGGAATAAGCTGCTAGGAACTCTGACCATTTAGTCATTCTTGGGGACAGTATATTAGGTGTTGGCTTGTTTCCCGCCAAAATATCCATCAGCACTTTGTGGTCCGTTATGATTTGAAAAGTCCGCCCATATAAGTACTCGTGGAAGCATTTTACTCCAGCGACAATTGCTAGAGCTTCCCTGTCCAATTGGCTGTAATTCCGCTCGGTTTTGGATAGAGTCCTAGAGTAATATGCGACGGGTGCTTCTCTGCCATCAGGGAGTTGGTGGCTCAGGATGGCACCTACTCCGTATGGTGAGGCATCGCAGGTCACTCTTAATGGCAGTGTGTTGCTAAATTGGATGAGAACGTTTGTTGATGTTAGAGGTAGACTTGGTTCCAACAACAAATACTTTATTCTTTAACTAGTCAGTAAATAGGAACCCTTGGCTGAAGCCGAGGCCAGCCTTTTATACAGGCTGGCTTACCTGCTTGCAGCCAATGGCAGTTGCTTAAATTTGCTGCCTTTTAGCAGCTCTTTGGATTGGTTCCTAGTGAACCAATCCAATGCTTATTTTATTTGACCAATCAGGTTTGCAGATTTGGAGTCACCCACTTTACATATAGAACACTTTGCATAACTGATCTTTTGCAACTTATAGCTACAGTATATTGGAATTTTTTTAATTACAATTATATTAGATTTATATCAAAGATGGACTGAGGTTGAAATCCATGATAAACAGATCCCGAGACTGTCAGATATTTGGGATATTAGATTTAATTTAATGTGTATGGTGACATGGTGGAAGAGGGTACACTTTTGCCTTAAACTTTTTGTATCATATTATACCAACATTTATAAAATGTAATTTTTAATAAAAAACAAAATGACTCTGTTACATGTATAGTGCTGTCAGAAAAATTATTTTAAAGTATGATATCACTATTTCTTACTTCCATTAGGACTCAGAGCTATTTTGAATGAGAAGTATGAATCTTTTTGTAAGCACAAACATCATCTTCCCCAAATATTACAACTTTCATTACAGTTAGTGAAAAATATTTTCCTTCTGAATGATGATATGACATGTCAGAATGCAAGAGGACCCACTAAGTTTTTGACAGTTTATTTCTGATGGGACAAATCAAAATGCAATAATCATTTGTCAAGGATTTCTATTTATAAAGAAACAGCATGGTACTATAAAAATGGACATTTCGAAGACAGCATGATATTCACAAATAATGAATATTTTGCTGTGCTTCCAGTGCTAATTCTAATGTGACATCCTGTCCTTTTTTTAAAATACATGACTCTAAGACAAATAATTCAAAAATGATAATCTTGATTTTAAAAAAAACTGGTAAAAATGGAAAAAGCAATCTATATAGATGCAGGTAAAATATAAGTGAACAGCAAAATGTAGGGTTAATTCTACGTGTATGATAATTGAATTACTTTTTCAAATGTGTACAAATCATTTGATTTTAGGCTGAGCCAAGTATTTGGCTAATTTGCAAAACTCTCATCAAGGTACAACTGAAGGCTTAAAAAGAAGGCACTAGGCACAGAGATTCAACTATTTGGAATGGGGCTCCAGTTATCACTCCATTCTGGAGGGCACTTTATTCCCCCTCAGAGGAACACAAGGAGGTTGGGAGATAGTTGTATAGATGCAGACAGAAAATATAAATCTATCTGCTTATTTTCATCGTGGTACCCCAGTGGGAATATTTTTTCTCATTTTCCATAAGCAGAGACCACTCTACAATTAGGGAGGCAAATTGTACCTCAGGAAGCAAAAGCTGGAGGTAAAGCAATGTCAATTTTTAACAATACCTTTCGATTGGTATTCTCTTGGAGTTCAGAACTCTAGGTGCCACACAGTCTATTCTTGGTCCTTTTAGTTAGCTCTGCTACTCTCCTGGGTAATCAAAAGACACAACTTTCAATATGCAGAAAAAGGTCTTGGACTGGCCCTGTTTCCAACTAATGGGGAAGCAAAAGAATTCTATATGGTGTTCTCTCAACATGCCCAGAAAAAGTCTTTTTTTAGAGACAAATCAACAGAGCCAATTGTTCCAGGTCCTATGCCTAAACAAGGCTCTAATCCAAAGGATGATTCAGTTTGTAAAATGATCAGTTGCATCAATAATTTTAATTAAGAAAAAAAACCTTATCAGTTAAAGTAAAATTCCAAATGTTAATTCTGTATTTCTTACCTTATGCAATTACTGCACCATTGACTTAAGTGAAAACAACAATGAATAAATGAATGAAAATTAAGGGGAAAATGCACTGATGTCAGATGAGTGGGGTTCAAATCAACTATTTATTCTTATATAAGAAAAACATTTTTTTTCAATTTTCTCAGTTGATGCACACTTTTGGTTCAAACAAATAGAGCATGTAACTTATAACTGTGGGAGATAAATAAAAAGAAAATAATTAATTATACTGTGAGAAAATGAAATATTACAGTGAGAAGACACACACATCAAGAAAGCATAGAAAATTTCAACATCAGAGTAGAAAATAACCTAACAATTTTCAGACACATATCAGTGATATTTGTTTGAAGAGACTGTTTTAAAAGATGATTATAAATGCAGCTTCAAGACAACACTCAGTCTGGCAAAAGTAATTATTCTAGAGTTATCACAAAAGAGATAATAACATACCAAGGTTACTTAAGATGAATAAATTATCCTCAAAGTCTCTTGACTCACAGATAAGAGCTAGCTAATGACTATTGAATTCTCAAGGTAGAAAAGAGACCATTTATGTAATCTTGATAGCTACAGAACAGCTTGAGTACTTGCAAAAGTAACTATAATTTACCTTGCAAGTCTATTTGGTTTGCTACTGTACTGGGGTTATATCCTTAATCCAGCTACAAGCAGACTGTGAATGATCTATACACATCAGAGCAGTCAAAGTATACATTGGATACGGGCATTTATGTAACCTCATCTCCTCTTTCAAGCCTCTTCCCATAATACAAACAATGTACAAATGTAGCGATTAGTAGTCACTTATGATCATGGTATTAGAGAAACAATTTAATACAATAGTCCATTAGGTCTAACCCATTCTGATGTGGTTATGGCCACAATGATGGATAGGCAGTTTAATCTAGAGCAAAGGATTTCTGTTAGATCAGAACAAGAATACAGCCTGAAAAAAAAGTTCAATACTGGGAATGCAGTATTAGGGTTTTATATATTCAAAAACAGAAGAGCTGAATGTATATCCCCATTTGTAACATAGACAAATAAATGATTGACCCAAATTTAAAGATGATATTTTGAGACATTCAACAATATCTAAATATAAAGCAGCATGATTTAGACTGTGGGAATGGAAACCCAAATATTTTGGCAAGTTTTATTGTGATGGTTTTTTAAAGGTTTCTACTTTCAAATGTTGACTCACCAAAAACATGAAAATCAGCACTCAGTTACCACCACCACTCCAATTATATTCTATTCTACCTCTGGCTGGAATAAATTTACGCATAATTTTAGGACTAACAGGCAGGCCATCTTGTTTTAGAGTTTCCCCATATTTGGTAGATTGAAAACAGATCACAAAAGACTTCAGCAGATCCAGAATGCAGTATATATTTCCTCGTGGTTACTCACAGTATTGTCATGGTATACTTTTGCTACAGAAATTATAAAGGTTACTAGTAAGTTTCCAGATGCATTTCAAGCTGAGCCTACATGACTCAGGCTTGGGTATCTTAGAAGCTGCCTTAATAGTTTCTGCTTGTCATATCTGAACAACTAGGCAAGTTTGCTAAAAGTGTCTTCCAACTTGGAGGTACTGGCCTTTAAGAATTAATTTTAACTAGAGGGACCGCACCAAACAATTCTAATTGATTTTGGTATCTTTTTACTTTAGTGAACTATGAAAATTCATCTGTATACTGTGTTTTAGTTTCTAAATTTGGACATCTGCAGAAGATAAGATGGTGTGCTTACTATCAGATAATGCTGTCCTGATCATCCCTTTTCCTATGGCAACCTTGAAGTCTATTTCCTGAAAAACATGCCAAACACTTGGATCATTTTACATGGTAAATATTTTGTATTATCACAGAAAACAATAGTTTTTATCCCCGTATAATGGCCTGAGGCCCTCCCTTAATAACATAAACACAAAAGTTTATTTTCCTTATGTTTTATTTCTGTAATTAAGGACTTGGTGCTGGGGAAATTGGAGCTATAACAAGCACTCCTTCTCAGTCACTCACACTTTAACACCCATGCCTTCACACTGGGATACAGAAGGAGTGAGCTTCTGGGCTGCCAGATGTTGCTGAATTATAACCTTCACCTTTATTCATCATTGGACATGATTGCTGGAGGTACTAGGAGTTGCAATTCAGCAACATTGGAAGGAACAGGTGAAGATTTCAGAAACACTGAATACTATTGTTCATCAACATGACAGAAAGAATCTGAATAATGAGCAAGATACTTCAAGTAAGATGCATGATTTTTCTGCTTTGTGTATTCAGTTGAAAGTAAGAAGACAAACATTGCCTAGATGTTGTTCATATGGCACATCTGAAATAACCTGAGCTTATGATTTTACAAAAATGCTTGTCCTTTTCTGAAATTCTTTTTTAAGTGATGGTGGCAGTAGTTAATCAGAAAAGAGTACATACCAAAACAAATAATTCTGACAGATTTATTTTGTTTGGTAATGAAGAGTGAGAGCTGCTGATGCTGTGGTGGACCAGCCCCAAGGCCCTCAAAGCCCTGATGCTGAAGGCCTTGAAACCTGCCAGAGGGAGGAAGAGGCAAGGCAAGGAGAAGGGAGAGAGGAAACAGTACTCCATTTCCGAGGACCATGAGGAGGAGGTGCTGGAATGGCTGAGGGAGAACGAGTACTTGTGGAGAAAGGGTCACAGACTCTATCACGACACCAAGAGAAAGCAGGCAGTGTGGAGAAACAAGACAGAGAGCCTGGGCTACACTTCAGATGTCCTCCTTGGATGGTGGAAGCACATGCACACCTGGAATGGCAAGCTGCACCTGAAGAAATCTAGGCAGGCCGCTGTCAAGCTCACTGACCGGGAGATGTTCGTCATGAGCAAGTGCAGCTTCCTAGAGGGTGAGGTCTGCCACTGAGGAGCAGCCCCTCTGTCATCCCTCTCCCTCAGACAGCCCACAGAGAGCCACTCCTCTTCCAGCCAGGAGACAGCTACCGTGTCCAAGCAGGTGTCTTTGGAGGGCCCCATGGCAGAGACCCCCCCAACAGCTGCACTCCCCATGCCATAGGACATGGAGGATCCCCTGTCTCAAATGGAGCAAGAAGAAGAAGCAGCCAGAGACCAACCCACACCCACCCCCAGCTCCACCTCCACAGAAAGCAGGCAGAGAGGCAGACTGGAGGGCCAGAGCCACACTGTTCTGCTGGAGATCAGAGACACAATCAAAACCAGCACAGATCTTCTGTCTCAACTGGTCCACAATGATATACCATCCTCAAACCGCAAGCCCTTCATCACGTACATGAGACAGACCCTCATGGACCTGCCCGAGGCCCAGTACCAGGTGATGAAGGAGAAGATCACAGCACTGCTGCAACACCCTCCAGGCCCAGCTGAACCTGCTCCGACCCAGTCCAAGACTGCTCCTCCACCCCAGGCAATGTCACAGCCCTTCCATGGCTTTCAACAGCCCCTCACCTACCAAGGCTACGAGTACCAGGACTTCCCACAGCAGAGGCAGCCCTTCCCAGTCCAGGCCCAGGTACATCGCACGCCACAGACAGCTCACCTCACCCAGCTGCAGACCAGACAGCCCCACTACACTCCTCCTTCCTCCACCCTATAGCCAAGCCCCTCAACAGAAAATCTGTCATCAGTACTGTGCCTGACATCCCAGGTCCTTGAGGAAGGGCCTCTCAACCTCACGGGACTGAGTCAGCTCTCTGAGAGCTTCCTGAACACACCATCCCCTGTTGTACTCTCGGGGCCAGGCACCCCAATGGCGCCTCAGACCAGCACTCCAGCCACAGCCACCTCCACAGTCCCTGGCCGCTCAACAGCTGAGACCATGGACATGCCTCAGAGTGACTGAAAATAGTGCCTGAGACTGAGTTGTTACCTGTTCACTTTATCTTTGCTTAAAGACACTTTACTTGGTTCATTTTGCTTTTTTAATAAAGTCATACAGTTTACTTAAGACAGTAGTTAAGAAAGGTTATCTTTGCTTCACACACTTGGTTCATTTTATTTACTGAAGAAAGTGTTGGTGAAAACTTTGAAAAAATGTTTAAGCCTTTGCATGCTTGTGGGATGAGTAAGGATATGTGTGGGGTGGGTAAGGATAGCTGTGGGATTGGTAAGGATAGCTGTGGGATGGGTAAGGATAGTTGTGGGATGGGTAAGGATAGTTGTGGGATGGATAAGGATAGTTGTGGGATAGATAAACCTCCAGTGCAAGCATAGTGGGACTGTATGGTCCACCCTCCCAGCTGCCACACATATGGCCCTTTATTATCAATAACAATTTATTCATTGATCAACACATTTCAAAATAAACAAAACTCTTTATTAATGCCCTGTTCATTTTAAGGCCACTCAACATGCATGGCACAATCTCATCAGTGTGATGAGACAGGCTCAAGGAAGCATCCATTAACCATCTACCATCCTGTCTTGCCACTCCACTGCTCCAGCTGGGGAGTTGCACCAGTGTTTCAAGGAGGTTGCGCTGCTTCTTCCCTTCATGTGAAGCTCTGTTGGGGCCTGGTACAACCACAGTGTCTATCAGGTTTCGTCCTTGCCTCCGTTCCGCAGGCTCCATGTCCCCATTCCCTTGTTTATGGTCTACAAGCCTGTTCTGCAACACTGGGTAGCAGGTGCGCATGAGATTGTGCAGGATGCAGCAAACTTCCATGATCCTTCTCACAGTTCCTGGGTGATGCTGCATGGTGGTGAGAAGTATCTGGAACCTGTTGGCCAGGATGCCAAAGGCTTTCTCCACCACCCATCTTGCCCTGGACAGCCTGTAGTTGAAGATCCTCTCTTCACGGGTGAGGCATCTGGAGGTGTAGGGCTTCATGAGGTAGATTGTGAGGGAGAAGGTGTCATCACCCACGATGAAGTAGGGCACATCTTGTGTGTCATTGGGTAGGGAGTCTGGATCTGAAAAACCTATGATGAGGTTGCGTTCCAGCCCATCCTTGAGGTCAATGGCATTGTATACTTGGCTATCTGAAGCTGACCCGTTGCCTGAAGCATCAATGTACATGAACTTGTAGTCAGCATCAACCATGGCAAAGAGGATGATATTGAAGAAGCCCTTGTAGTTGTGATAAGAGGACCCTGAGTTGGCTGGAGCTTTGCAGGCCACGTGCTTCCCATCTATGGCTCCAACGGTGTGGGGAAAGTTCCACCTCTGATACCACTGTTCTGCAACTTTCCTCCAACCTTCTTCAGTGGTGGGGCACTGGAGGAGCTCCTCCACATATTCTTTGATGATGGCCAGCACCACTTCTCTGACCACTTTGCTGATGGTGTTGTGTGGCACCCTCCAGGCATACTGCATGTTTCTGTATGTGATTCCAGAGGCCAAGTGGCACAGAGTCAGTGCCACCTTCAGTCCAGGGTCCAGGCTGGGACGGAAGTTGGTGCTTGGCTTGGTCAACCTGGGTCTCAGACGCTCTACAATTTCGTCAAACATGGCTAGTGGCATCCTCATGAAGTGCTGGAATGCACGAGGGTCTTCATTCCTCAGTTCCACCATCAGCTTGTCATATAGTCCAAACTCCGCTCTTCTCCCGATCCATCGTCAGACCCAGACAGTTATTGGATGTCTCCTTTTTCTCTTTGCATAGAAAAGGTGAAACAGTCTGAAGAGGGCTTGGTTCTGGTGTTGAATGATGGCAGCTACCATAAGGTGTGTGTGATGATCCATGGGGGAGATCAATGGATGATGTGGAAGAGCAAGACCAAGGGTGAAGAGGTCTGTACACCACGGCTGCTGGATTCATACTGAGATCCAGGTGATTTCCGTTTTATAGGAAATATCGGTTTTCCGCTAGGTGTCCTTCCACATTCTCTAGGCATACTCCAGACATCCTAAATATCAGAGATACGTCCCATATACAAACGTTTTGTCCATTTTAATGCTTTATATACGAGATGCATCCGCTTACACCCTTTCTATTTCTGTGCTACTAACGCTGTGTGGACGCTCCGTGTACCTTTTGCTTCCTCCCTCTTTTCATTTTCAGCTGCAGCGGATGTGAGTTGAGGGGATGTCCAGAGGATGCCGAGAGCATACATCGGATGTGTAACGGATGACAATGGATGTAGAACGTTTGTTGCCGGTATGTTTCGCGGATGTAGATCGTACACGGCAGAAAGTTCATCCGCTCAAAAAGTTTTGTGCAGTTCAAAACCTTTTGAGCGGATGAAATAGCAGTAGACGGATGTTTGATGGATAGAGCATATGAAACACGTACGCAGTGAGTACACAACGGATGCATCATGTTTTCAAATGGATGGCAAGCTTTTTTGTCCGTTTTACATCCTCTTTGCATCTGTTGGTGCAGTGGGACATGGGCTTTAATAGTTTCAAAGATCGAAGCTTCAAAAATGTCTATTTTGGTTTTAAAGCTGTTTCTCAGAGTGTTCAAGGGACAGGAATGACTAAATTTAATCCAACTCCCCCTTCAATCTGTCCACTATTTGCTTTTCTGGGTCTCAAAACAACTAGTCCACTCTGTGCTAGGAATCACTGTTACACCAATGCCTATGCTCTGTCAACAGAGGGAAAAAATGGGACAGTGTCCTATGATCCTTTGAAAAGCTACATAGTTTAATTACAACTTCAACTGTCAATTGATAGTTCAACAAGATCAACAAGATACAATGAAGGAAAAGTAATTCTGAGCAATACATAGAAATTTAATAATGAACTAATATAAGGTTTGGGATATTACTTGATAAATATCCAATGATCTAAAAAAATCTTTATATTGTATAAACTGTTTCATACAAGTTACAAATGGAACTATAATATTTTTGAGCAGGCTAAAGAATACATTTAAATTTATAAATAATAACTTTTATAAAAAGCACAGTAATAATGTGCTTAACAATTCTTGATCCCAATTATGACACATGTATGTCATTTATAATATGTGTTTCTTTAAGAAAGACAAGATTGATACAGTTCTGATATACATAAACATATTCTAGATCCTTTATTGTTTCTGCTGCTTTTTGCTTTGAAGCTTATTCAACTAAATTGGTAATATATGTGTCCCCATAACAATTCTTCGGGCTTTTCTTTATGTATATAACCAATAAATTGAAATTTTTGAATTTCCAATCTAGAGCTGCCAAACAGTGACAGTCTTTCAGTCAGCTTCTAAAGCAAAACAGCAAAAATAGGTAGTGCTCATTTAGTGTCATAATTGAAATCAGCAATTCAGCTGTTAAACAAAACATCATTGTCGTAATTGTGCACTGTCACTAAATGAGTAATCATTAAATGAGGATTACCTGTATTGGGTCTCCCTGAACCTGGCCTCTCTCGTGCACATGCACACATGTTTACACATATACATAAACAATTTTACATGTGTGCATTCTGAGAAAGGGTACAAAAACTACAAAGCTGTATTTGGTGTTTCATATATAAAAAATAATTGTATCTAAAATTGGAGGCATATAGCTCTAATAGCATTCAAGTTTAGACTGCATTGATTTTATTTATTTTTATTTGCAAACCACATACATGCTGTGCATATTGCACAGCAAAAGAACAATTTGACTGGAATATTCATTTTGTAGAACACAATCTAGAAAGAATATTGCTATCCATGGGTAAAGAATAAACACTCTCTCTCACACTCTCACTCTCACTCTGTGTGTGTAATCCTCCCAAACAATTCAAACTAGGTTAGCATTGCTTGTTTCTGCTGTAAATTTAGTTCTGATTATTTATTTACTATTTATATTTATAGGCAAGCAAATCAAAGACCACAGCTGATGTATGAAGTTAAAAAACCATTACCATGTGATATAAAATCATAGGTTTATATTTAAATATTTTGTTTGTTTGTTTATATTTCACGTTTCTAAACCACCCATCTTCTTCAAAGAAGGATTCTATGTTATAAACAGTTTCCCCCTATCTGGCATATTTAAATGCCTTTTTCAGAATTCTCACACATAGAGGTGTTGTGAAAAATTTTGGGAACTGAAAATGATGCTGAAGGAAAACCTCTTATAAGGCAGTTATTTTTTGATAGACGTCACAGTATACTTCTTCATTCTAAGGAATATACAATTATAGCCACTGATGAATTGATATAATTATGTGCTATTAGTCTTAATAATCTTTCAACTTTTCTTATTATTGTGACTAATAATAATAGTAATAATTTGTATAAGCCACTTAATTCAAGACAGATTTCAGTCAAGATGTATCTGTAAATAATTAAAGTTAATTTTTTTTTAAAAACCAAGTGAATTTATGCACATCTCTGTGAGTTAAATATACAGGACTAGGATCAGGGACCTACATGTTGACTTGAGACCAGTCTATTAACACAATCTCTTTCACAGGACTGTTGTGGGGAAAAGCTAAGGAGGGAGGACTACCTAAATGAAAGCCAGGATAGAAATTTAATGCCTAAACTTGGTACAAAGGCTATAGAAAATGTATGAAAGATGGTTGGAAAATATAGTCTTCGCTCTCCCCATCAGTCAAGGGACACGGTGGCTCAGTGACTAAGATACTGAGTTTGTGGATCAGAAAGGTTAGCAATTCGGTGGTTCAAATCCCTAGCACCGCATAACAGAGTGAGCTCCCGTTACTTGCCCCAGCTTCTGCCAACCTAGCAGTTTGAAAGCATGTAAAAATACAAGTAGAAAAATAGAGACCACTTTGGTGGAAAGGTAACAGTGCTCCATGTGCCTTTGGCATTTTGTCATGTCAGCCACATGACCATGGAGATGTCTCTGGACATCGCTGGCTCTTCAGCTTTGTAATGGAGATAAGCACCGCCCTCTAGAGCCGGAAACAACTAGCATTTATGTGCAAGGGGAATCTTTACCTTTACCTTTATCCACATCAAAACAAGCAAAGAAGTCAGCTGGCAGACTTCTTTTAGAAAGCTGCTGCATTCCTTGAATACAAGGAATAATATCAAAGAGATAATAAGGAATAATAATAATAATAAAAATAAATTTAATGTTAAACAATTTGTAGCCACGTGGATTTAAAACATATTAGTACATAGTCTCAAGAATAATTATGTTTGGTAGCATCTGCCTGATTTAAAGAAAATTGGGTCTACTAATTTAAACTTTAATGTGTTATGCTTCACATAAATATTACAAAGTCTGGATTACCAGTTGCAACTGAAATACTTTCTGGTGCTTTGTAATAATAAGGGGTCATGGGGTAATTGACTCATCTGCCCCTCATTATTTTTACACAAACTGATTAATAGATCTAATTACAGTGTTTACAGGCTTGGTTTGCCAGGATATATATATATATATATATATATATATATATATCAGGAATAGCCACACACCCACACAAATCTATTCTTTGATATGTGATGGAGACCTTGGAGCTTTTGTAAACATCAGAAGTGCATTTTCAAGATTTACAGGGTTATAAACAGATCAGATATTTTTTAATTTATATCAGCAGGTCATTGGAGAGGACAACACGATGCCAATTACACAGCACAGTGGCTAGTTAAAATAGGGCTCCTTTAATTTTTCTTGGTGTAGATCACCAATCTTACTTCTTGAGGGTTAAATTAAGAACTAATTTACCAGCCGCTTCAGGTATCTTTGTCCCTACAAAAGAATGTGAGGGGGACAGCAGTCAATCAAAGGCTAACATTTTTCACTGGTTGGAAATTGTTTCAGCAAATGAAAATTAAAGCACCAAATGATGGTGTTCCAGGTCTAATTTATGTATTTTTCTAATAATTAACATTCTGCTGTTACTTTCCCATGAAATGTATACAGTTATTGGCTAGATTAATTGATAATTATATTTAATATAATTATATACATAATTTAACCTACTTTGGTAATAAGCAGCTAATATTACACTGAAAAATTAGCACTACATGTTAAACCCTTTACTCATGGGTACACACAGGGAGCACAAAATGAGCAGAACTGCAACCTAGCTTTCCTACATTTTTACAAGGGTTTATTGCAAAGACACCAAGTTGGAATTACATGGGGACTTGTAAAAAGGTTGAAAGGTTTCAGGTGTAAACAGTTAAATGGTGATCTTTCATGCAGGTTTTTAATCTATTAAGAATCTATGGAAAGTTTAGATGTCCATGTACAAAAAACCCCCAAATGCAATTAAAAGAGAAGAGAGTCAATTATATGTGGAAACAAATTATTCACTCAAAGCTGGAGATGTCATTAGCTGGAATGTGTCTCAGTGGTTTTAATTATCACTTACTCCGAGTAACTGTTCAGTGTTATATGCTGTGTCAAACTCCTGCAATGAATCACAACGAATAGTTGACCAATTCCTTGATCTCCAAAGAGCTAAATGTCTGGATGGTCATAGTTGGGGAATTCTCAAATTCCCCCCAAAAAAGAAAAAAAGATTTCTGATCACTTATCCTTAGATCCTAGTCTACCAAAGGTATCAAACTGGCAGTCCACGGGCTGGATACATCATGTGTAGGCCACTCCTAACCCAGCTCCATGAAGGGAAAAAAGTCACGAAATGGCAACGTGATGCCACAAGTTCAACACCCATGGTCTAAATTAAAGAAGATAATTTTCTCAGTCTTTCTTTCTAAACCTCTTTAAGATTTTTTTTTTTAATGTAGAAGGCTTATCTCATTAAGTCATACTGAGATTTTGGCCCATCTGTTCTTTCCCAACAAGGTTTATGGGACAAAAACCAAGAGAGGATGGCATCTTGCTGTAGTTTGATCACCTGGCCAAACATGTACAAAAATCTTTGGTATCCAATTTAATGATCAGTTCATGTTGGCCTTTGAAGATGCAGGCAACACAAAAGCAAATTTTAAACTCACTAAATGTTATAGTCAAATACTTATTTTCATTCACTTCACTAAAGTCCTAAAGTCCTGGAATTGGGATAAGATTTGTACAAACAACAGTTCCTTGGCACCAAAATAAACATTAAGGCCCTGTCACACTGCCCAACGGATACAAAACGTTAGTAAAAAGGACACAATGGACGCGAAAAATGTTCCATCCGTTATTATCCGCTCTCAAAAGGGGCGAAAATTTGCATAACCGGAGCGGATAACACAGAAAGGAACGGACGCAGGGAGGATGCAGGGCGGATGGAAAGCGGATGCGGAACGGAAGCCCAGAGGATGGAAGTGGATGGGAGTGGATGGCACATTCGCTAGGCTTCTGGGGGACCTCAGCAAAGTGGACGCAGAATGGATACAGCGGATGCACACCAGACGCCGAGCAGATGAAGCGGATGCAGAGTGGAAGCCAAGCGGATGCACAGCGGAAGCCTAACGGATGCCTAGCGTTAATTGCGCATGCGGGGAGGATGCATTGCATAAGCCCCGTGGATATAAGGGAAGCAGCTTGGAAGCAGGTCACCATTCAGAGGAAAGACCTGCTGCCAGATAGATTGACAGCTTTGCCTGCCCTGCCTGCATGCCTGCCTGCATGCCTGCCTGCAAGCCTTGCTGCAAGCCTTGCTGCCAGTCTCTTTCCAATATGCCCATCTCACTGCAAGCTAACTTTTTCTCTTTGTTTGTTTATTTGTTGATCAATGAGAAGAAAGATAAATGTGCATACTTTAACTTCATAATTCAATAATAAAAATTCAAAGGACTCCTAAATGGTTTCTAATTACCAGTCCAAATTAAACTGTTACATGATATGACTATTTGATTTTAATTTTTAAAGCCCATGATGCTTCTCTTGAGAAGAATTTGGAGATATATTTCTTATCCTAAGCTTACCTAATTTAGAATGCAGTCATAAAAGTTATATTCAGTTTCATTGAAGTCTGGCTATAAAACATTATCTTTATCCTTTTTTTAAAGGAACATACATATAAGGATCTATACAGAATATCAAGAATTAACATACTGAGTATCCCTGGTAGCATTTCTGCTTAGTTTTAGATATTTATATATTATACTTTGTACTATTTTTCCTTTAAAATATATTATAGTTAATTTGCTGTTTGTTACGTTTAGTTACTGTTCAGTTCAAGACTGATTCTGGGTAGTTCACAGTGCAAGGCAGTATAAAAATGATTATCTATATAAAATGGCAAACAAATGGCAGATCCAGTCAACTGGTGGAACACAGGCAACAAGTTCATTAGATTAAAGGTCCTAGCTTACATACAATAGAACACAACTGGGGGAGGAGTAGATTTTGATTTCACTTGTAATACAGCAGTTCAGTGGTGGGATTATTTTTTTTACTACTGGTTCTGTGGGTGTGGCTTGGTGGGCGTGGTGTGGCTTAGTGGGCGTGGCTTGGTAGGCATGGCAGGGGAAGGATACTGTAAAATCTCCTTTCCCATCCCACTCCAGGCAAAGGATACTGTAAAATCTCCATTCTCTCCTTACTCATGGGGAAAGAGACCCAGCCGATCAGCTAGGACTCAGGAGGCAGAGGATAAATGGGGACAGGACCAGTTAGAGGTGGTATTTGCCGGTTTTCTGAACTACTCAAAATTTCCACTACTGGTTCTCCAGAACTGGCCAGAACCTGCTGAATACCACCTCTGCAACAGCCACAATACATTCAAACTGACCCTTCTGTCCTAACTGCTAGAAGGGAATACTGGATGTAGTATTACTTCAATTAAGAGTGGTAACTTAGTATATGTTTTCTGTATCATTAACAAATATTACAGGAAAGTTTTACTGGATCAAAGCCTGAGAATAATAACATACTGAAGACTGAAATTTGGAATCCAAAAGAAAGAAATGATAAAGAATAAATTAATGAAATGAAAGAAGAAATGCAGATATGCTGGAGTTTGGCAAGCTAAAAGGAAAAAGGAAGGATGCAATCGATACAAAGGTGGTCTAATTTTGGAGGAGTATTTTGATGAACCTATGCAGAGAAGTGAAGATGTAGGGCGAATAATGAATGAAAGGGCTAAAATGTACATCAGAAAGGATGAATTAGTGTCATCAAGGCTTTTTAGGTGCCTCTGAAATTGTGAATGAAATAAACTGTGTGTTACATTCCAGTAAATAAATAATAAAATAAAAATAATGGTAAAAATAATGATAAAAATGAAAGAAACAAGTCTTCTGAGAAATTATCCAGGTTTTTGAACTAATGTGTTCTGGAAGTGACAGCTTCTATCAAGAATTTATTACGATTTCTAATAATTAATATCTTTTGCAACTGATAATGAAACTTCATTTAAAAAAAAACAAAGTCATGTTTTGGTCATTTAAGGTTACTTAAACCATGTCCTTGAAGAGTGTAAAGGTCCATTTCATTTTAAAATGCCTCCTCTTAATTTTGTTTTTATTAATTAATTAGTACAATATTGAACAAAGCCTGAGTTTCACAAACATCCCCAGACCGAGTAATAGATCTGTTCCACTAATTTATGTGGTGACAATAATATTTTCCTTTGTACAGATAGATCTAAAATGAAGTCTTCATTCTGTTGTCTATTACTACAGAAAGGAGCAAGTCATCATCAATTATAATAGTCATCATCAATTACTATAAAACTGACGTAGTGACTTTCTGCAGATGAGCTGTCATTCATCACTACTCTAGTAAAATTAACAGCTTTGACATTGACCAACAAGGGTATTTAAATATTTAAAGTTATCTTTCCAAGCCTAGGCAGCTTGAAACTAACTACCAAGTCACTGGTAAATTCCATTCTGTTTTTTGTTGACAGTATGTTGCTAGCCATGTGCCAACAGCTATCAATACTCTAGACCCAAGGTCATCAGCAAACTGCTAGGTTACTGACATAACCAAAAATTTTTTAATCAGTTCTGAAGATGTTGCTCCATTAGGCCATTATGTAGACTAAAATTTAGGTTCTCTTTTGAGACATTAAAAGGTGATTGAAATACTGTATTAATACTGAATGAAATGCTGAATTAAATTTCCTTATTTAATAGTATTGTGATCTGTTTGATTTAATAGGATATCTTAATAACCTCATGGAAGAAAGTTATTACTGCAGACTAAACAATATTATGGACATTCAACTCATTATTTGACTCACTTGATCCTGGAGAATTTGATACAAACATAAACAATGGATCCTTGGCTCTGAAATCCAAGAACATGTAATCAAAACTCCCATCTAGCATGCAACAAGTATGAATGGGGAGACTATTATACTGATAAATGTTTAACAAAAATTGTTGCCTGTTCCCAAAGAGAGATTTTATCATTTCCAACCATAATATCTTTCCAGCTTGCCCATTAGAAGAAATGGACATGATGATACATCCAAACAGTCTAGATCTTAATACAATGATAAAATACAAAGACCTTCTTGATGCGCAAGGAACTTTAAAATCATGGCAAGATCTCCAAGAACAGTGGCTACAAGTAGACCGGTGGGCTTACTTGCAAATTCAAAATAGATATAGCCAGGACAAGAAAAATTTTGGAATTTATGCTAAGGCACAACAAATAGATAAAATTTTATTAGGTCCAGATAAAAAAAAATATAACTAAATTTTATAATTATTTACTAGAGATGGAATTAGAAGAGGAAGTAGTCAAAGGCAACATGATAGCTTGGAGTAGAAACATAGGACGTAGCATTACATTATTAGAATGGGAAAAGGAATAATAAAATTACAAGATCAGCAGCATATAAAGAAAATGCCTATAAAATGTTTTATAGATGGCATCACTCACCCTTGAGAATAGTGAAAATGTCTCTTAACATGGATCCGAATTGCTGGAAATGTAAAAAGAAACAGGGAACATTTTTTCATATGTGGTGGTTCTGCACTGAAGCCCAAAGATATTGGCATAGAATAAAAAAATGGTTAGAGGAAATAACGGCAGAGCAAACTGAATTAAAACCAGAATTCTTCCTGTTGGGGATATTTAATAGACAAATTCCTAAAAATGTCAAATATATAATACTGCATATTCTTACTGCAGCCAGAATAACCTTTGCACAGTGTTGGAAATAAGCAGATATTCCAACAGAGGAGATGGTTATACAGAAGATAACAGCCTGTGCAAAGATGGACAAGTTAACCTGAGCACTTAAGGAAAAAGAAACATCAGAATATTATAGAAGCTGGGAATGCTGGTATGATTGGATAGAACAAAAATAGAAAATATATTGGTAAATAATGTAAAATGTAAATCATAATTATAAATTCGCAAGAAGTTGTATTTGTAATTGTATCACCAGTATTGATAATAAGCAAAGAACCATAGACCATAGACTGTCGATAGTAGAATTGTTAGTTTTTTAATCATTTTTTTCTATTTCTTTTCTTTCTTCTTCTGCGTGTTGTGTTTGTTTGATATTTGGTTTTGTAATAAATAAAGTTTGTTTAAAAAAGAAGAAGAAGAAACATATCATAACGTTCTATATTTTAAAACTTCATAGAAGTTGTACTCTGAGATGATGACGATCATCATCATCATCATCATCATCATCATGATTATCACAATGTGGTTCCTAAGAAATACACATCCTGTCATGCTCCTGGTGAAGACTGACTCTGAGGAAGAGGAGGAACAGCCAACAGGGAGTGGAAGTGTGGCTCCAGAGGTGGTGGATGAGGCTGGGGTAGGTCAGAGGCCAGGTGAGCAATCAGAGGAGGATCCAGGCCCATCCCCTATCCATCCTAGGTCACACAGGAAGGAGAGGATAAGGGAAAAGCAAGGTCTACTCAGGAGGAGATTACCGTGATTCTCCTCGTGGCTTGTAGCTGGGAGCTATGTATATAAGTTTGTAACTACGCAGTCAGAATTGTTGGAGTCAGAGTTTAGTGTTTACTTTGAAAGAGGTTTATTCTTTCAAAGAATAAGGTTTGGAGGTTTGCTGGCATTCTTCCCATGGACTCTCATCGGTTATTTTCGTGGAGTTTATGATTAGTTATCTTGGCTTGCTCTCGTCAATGACGTTTGTTTTGGTTTTCTTTTTGCCTCCTTATTTACTTTTGTGACTTTAAACTATGCCTAATAAAACAGTGAAGTTAAGTTGAAGGCCTTACCGGACTTTCATGTATGTTTTGGGTTTTGGGTTATTTTGAGAGACTAGGATTCATCACACATCCATTTTCTGAAGTGATATCTCCGGAGCCTGAAACTTCATTCTCCCATCTCTGTTGTACAATAAGTAAAATCATAAAAACAATTGTCAACCAGAGCTTAACCTTATGATGAAGTTGCACAGGAATAGGATAACATCCTGACACTAATGGCCAATAAGGAAAACTTAAGAGTAGTGAATGAATGGTGAGCAAATATTTTGCAGTTCCAAGTCACACTTGGGTTTGGTTGTCAGTAGCATGACATGGTATAGAAAACAAGGCAGAGGAAACAAGAATGGAAAATTTTACTTTATTAAAATGAATGAAAGGCATTAATGGCTTTACACAAACTATTTTACTATTTCTTACCTTTTTAAAAAATAACTTAAACTTGCGATTTATCATTTTATAATGAAATTATAGTATTTGTTTGGGGAAGGAGGGATTCCCCAAAAAAAAGAATTTGTGGGGCTACAGATAGCCCACATATGGAAAGTGGTCAACTTCTTCCATATATCTTAAGATAATTAATTTTTCTCACAACAGGATGATATTTCCATTATTTGTGATGAAAGATAGAGACGTGCAAAGTTTATTTTTCATCTCAGTAAGATTCAAACTGCAGAACTTTTGTTAGCTGGCAGCCAGCAGAAATAGCCTGCAGTACTATATTTTAATCACCGTACCAGCAAGGCTCTTAATTTTTCTGCATTGTCAAAAAAGCAATATGGAGGATTTTGAAATGGAATCATGGAAAATATAGGTTTACTTTTCCACAATAAGGGAATAATATTTTTCAATACAGCTTAAAACACAGTACTGCTGCAATGCTTCTGCCAAGAGATATTTTTTTTGACAAGAATTTTAGAATTCTTTGAGATATAACAAAAGCAATTAAGACAGATTCAAATTGCTTTGAAGAAAACCACTGATATGAAACATTAAAGCACATAAAGATATATCTATGAATTGCAGTATAATGATTTTTTATTATTCTGAAAAATAGGGTATAAAAAGGGAAGAGTTTTTAACCAGGAGATGCTTCATGGAAAATTATATGAATGACTTTCTCTTTCTCTTTGAAATGTTTAATTAGTTCCCTTCTATATTCCCTATCTTACATTCTAGTTTATGGAAGTCCACAATATTATTGCACCTGCATCTACCTCCCTTATTTTATTTCACAAATACCTAATACAGTTTTAATTATAATTCTCAAGAAACCATATAATTTAGTGATTGTTTTTATGAAGAAGGGAAGAGGCTGAAGGCCACCTCAACACATCATAGAGCAGAAGAATTCCAAATGCTTTTACAATGTGCCAAGGTTACTGTCATTTTTACATTCCATAATAATCTACATGGATAGAGGCATAAAGTCTTCATAAAAGCCTTCTTTCAACAAGCCCTTGGAAAGTATTTTTGCAGAATCTGTCACTGAAAAGAGTATGAATCTTGTTACATCAGACTTAATTTGATCAGGCACAGCTTTATACTTTTATGCCTACACTTTGGTCATCCTCAAATAGGAACATTTCAAAGAAAGGGAACCAGAATTATTCAGGGGGTCTGGATTAATTAAAGGATTGATCAAAGAAATTGAAATATTTAGCTTAATAATACTATCCATGGATATAACAGTCATAACATATGAAGAGATGTCACACCGAAGATCAAGATCTGTTCTGTATTATTCTAGCATATTAATCACACAATATTATTATAAGAAAGGAGATACCTGTTTATAATATTAGGAAACACAACAATGGAGTAAGTACATTCCATTGCTGGATACGCTGAAGCAAAGGTTGGATGTTGTTGACAGTCCTGCTCTCTCCCCTCTTACTAGGGAATCTTGTCTGGATTGGGATTTCAAAGCTTCTGCTAAATCTTGTTCCACCATTTTTTAAATGTACATATATTAAACATTTTCAGCTCTGTCTATCTTTCTAATTTTCTCCCTATCCAAGTAGATTTTCCTTCAGATAGAAATGTTGCTTTAAATGCTTTATATCTAGCTGCTTTTAATTTCTACATAAAGACTACTAAGCACGCTGCTTAGTTATCAGACTTAATTGTTACTTTTTGATGCTTCTGAAATATTTACCTATTAGATTACCAGTTGAATACCAGCATAATAAGCTTATTTCATACTAGAATAATTAAGGCCCGGTCCCATTGGCCAACAAATGCAAAACGTATGCATAAAGGACACAGCGGATGAGCAAAATTTCGGGGGTGGCTCCATCTGTTGTCATCCGCTCCAAAAAGTGGCAAAAATTTGCATAAACAGAACGGAAAAGAACAGATGTGGTAGTATGTAGCAGGGATGTTGAACGGATGTTCATAGGAAGTCTAGCGGATGAAAGTGGATGGAAGTGGATGACACCTCCGAAGGGATTCCGGGGGAGAATTTCAAAGCGGATGCATAGCGGATGAAGCAGATGCATCACGTACACCTAAAGGAAAGAAAGGGGATGCCGCGCAGATGTATATCAGATGCAAACCGTTCACTAAGCATCCTTTCTATTTCTGTGCTACTAACGCCGTGTAGACGTTCTGTGTACCTTTTGTTTCCTCCCTCTTTCAGCTGCAGCGGATGTGACTTGAGGGGATGCCCAGAGGATGCAGAGAGGATACAGTGGACATTTAACGGATGATAAACAGACATAGAACGTTCGTTGCTCTTATGTCGCGGATTTACATCGTACACGGCGGAAAGTTCATCCGTTCACAAAGTTTTGTGCAGCTCAAAACATCTTGTGCAGATGAAATTGCAGTGGACGGATGCTCGATGGAGAGAGCGTATGAATCACATATGCAATGAATACACAACAGATGCATAGCGCTTTCCAACGGATGGCAAGCTTTTTTTAATGTTTTACATCCTCTTTGCCTCTGTAAGTGTAGTGGGACCGGGCCTTAAATTAGAAGTTGTAGTAGTGTCTCCGTTTTTTGACTCCTCATCTCATTCCACCATCCCTTCTTGCCTGTAAACATGCTTTGTTTGAAAGCTTATTCCCCAAAGGTTTTTAACACATTGTTTTCCTGTGTCATGATAAAAAAAATTTTTTTGAAGAAGCAGAATATATCTGGAATAGATTTGCTTTTAGCTGCAGTCAGTTATAGTACATACCACTTTTAGCCTATAGTTGTATTCCTTTGCCAGTTATTCACCTGCAGCACTCACATAATTTGCATTGATTATGAAATTTGCATATAAATGCTATCTCAACAATATTTTGCAACAACACCCAGCCTTTATCATACTAATTAAATGTAGAGGGGAGGGGAAAAATGATCCTAAGTCAGTTGTGGATTCCCACACATTCTGATGGTTCTCAAACTATTGAAAACTACCCATATTGAAACTTACTCTTGAAAAACAGGCAAAAAAGAGGGAAAATACAGTAAGCCATACTAACAAAAAATAACAAACATGCTTCAAATAATAGATGATATATGATATATGACTCTTAGAGTCTTCAGGTATGAATTGCAATATTAGTTCCAAATGATTCTCTATATATACAGTATATATGGGCAAAAGGAAAAATACTAAGAAACATGCAGGAAATATGTATAATATAATTATTTTTGTAATCCATAAGTACTGTTTGATAGGTTCATCCATGTGTGGGGGATTACATAGGTTTTCTTCTCTAGTCTGATGTCCTCTAAGAATTTTCAGCAAGCATGACCAATAAAAATTTTGGAAGCTATAGTCCAACACATGTGGAGATATCATTTAAAATATGTTCTGGAGAGTTTGATTTCCTGTAGATGTAGTTCTAATCTAGTCCAGAGTCATCATTCAGTATTCCAGAAAAACTTCTATTAGGATGTAAATATTCACAGAAGAAGAAACAGTCCTCTAGCTACTATATACCAAAATAACACTAGCGTTTGTTCGAGGACACCAAAATTTTTTCATGTTTCAGAAAAATATGACTGTTGGTTTACTATATTAATATTACAACATTTAAATGCCTATACCATACTGTTAAGTCCTCCCTCAGGCTTTGTCCCCTGTCCCTGAGTTGAGCTGCAATCTTGTATTGTCATGAATTGTCTCTTCTGTGACATAAAGTTGAAGAGTGCCACTTCTATTGCTCTTTCTGCTTCTTCCAGTCACACTTTCCTGGCCCTTTCTGCCCTAAAGTTGTTGAAAGAATTTTCCAAATTAGTGTTAGTATGATTGAGGCTATTTTATTTCCCAATAGGTATGTTATATCCAAAGTCTATATATCCTGTTTCTGTATAGATTTCTATGCAAAATAAACATCTTCCTATAAATAGGAAAAGTGATAATCAACTTCAATCTTTTGTCTTGATTTTCAAGTTAAAATGAAGTTTGGCAAGATATTAAAGGAATGCAAAGAAAAGAAAAAGGTTGGATATCTGAATGGTATTCATGTATTAAACAAGTTAAATGCATGACTTGGAATATAAATTCCATTAACACTCATTTTATTCATTTTGCTATGAAATATAATTGTACAAAATTAGTTTGACAAGCAACAATGGTTCAGTCGGCCTGAAACATATTAGATTTACATTTCTCTTGATTCTGATTATCCTCAAATTTCATTTTAAATTGTACATAGAACAAAATGAAAACTTTTAATTGCACTTAAAAATCTGTCTTTTCTGTATTTTAACCATATTTCCTATTTATTCCTTATCTGGTACATTTCTCTCATTATCTTTTCATTATTTACTCAACTATCCACCCATCTATAGTTAAAAATATACTTAGGAGTTTACCTGCAAAATAATAATGTAGATGAGGATGCTTTTCAGAATTCTAATGTCTTGGATTTTGCTCCAATTCTAGATTATTTTGAGAATTACAGACTGAAGCATTGGTCATCTTCTACTGACACAAATTCCAAAAAATTTACCTAACCTTTCTTTTTATCAAGACATGAATGCCACCAGAGATACAGCTGGAAACAATTACACATACACCCACAGTAAAAAAAATGCATGATTGACATCTTCAAAATAATGCCAATAATCCCAATCACAATAATTAATTGTTACTTCAACTGAGCCCTCAGACTTTATTTTACATAGGATTGATTGATTAGTTATTCTAGAAATCCATTGTAATATTTATAACTGTTTCCAAATACATATTTCAAAGATTTCTATCTTCTTTCTCTTACTCTTTCTCAATAACAAACTATTATAGTCATACATTTTGATCTTAATTGTTACAGAAATAGTACTATATTTCATGAACGTGTATAAATTTGTAATTCTATTTCTTCCTAGAATTAATCTCTTTACCTGTCCACCAAACTTGTTTTTTTATATGTTCTTAATCTATCACATCTACTTCTTCATGCTCAACTACAAGCTCATTAAGCATATTGATTAATATTACCATTGTCTTCTTAATATGTAAAGCCCCTGTCACACTGCACCAACGGATGCAAAGAGAATGTAAAATGGACAAAAAAGCTTGCTATCCGTTGATTAATGCGATGTACTCACTGCCTCTGTTTTGCTTCCTCTCTATCCGTCCAGGATCCGTCTATTGACGTTTCATCCGCTCGGAAAGTTTTGAGCTGCCCAAAACTTTTGTGCGGAAAATGTATCCAATTTGTCCGTTATGCATCCGTTACACATCCGCTACGCATCTGTTCTGCATCCGTTGCGCATCTGCTATATCCATTAGGCATCCGCTGAACATCTGCGCAACTCGCATCTGCTCAGACGCAGGGAGGAAGCAGAACGGACGCAGAACGGATGTAGAACGAATGCAGAACGGATGCCAAGCGGAAACAAAGCATTTAAAACGGAAAAAAACGTTCACAGAGGGGACCTATCTCAGATATTAAGGATGTCTACAGGATGCCTAGAGGATGCCTAGAGGATGCAAAGGGACACCTATACTGCCTATAAAAAGGGGGAGCAACACATCTGGATCACACTTTCAGAACAGCAGCCCTGTGGTGCAGACCTCTGCAGACTTCATCTGCCTTCCTCTTCCACAGCCTCTAGTCATGTCCACCATGGATTGTAACATGGTGCTTTTGGCAGCCACCATCGTTCTGCAACAGTGCGAAGCCATCTACAGGCTCTGTGAACTCTACTACAGGAAGAAAAAGGGGCGGCCAAGAAGCGTCTGGGTACGAAGATGGTGCGCCAGAAGAGCAGAGGACGGACTGTACAACAAGCTGATGGTGGAGCTCAGGAGCGAAGACACTCGGGCATTCCAGAACTTCATGAGGATGCCTCCAGCCATGTTTGAAGAACTTGTGCAGCGCCTGACACCCAGGTTGTCCAAGACAAACACCAACTTCCGGCCCAGCCTGGAACCTGGGCTCAAGGTGGCACTCACTCTGTGCCATCTGGCCTCAGGGACCACCTACAAGAGCATGCAGTATGGCTGGAGGGTGCCACCCAACACCATCAGCATTGTGGTCAGAGAAGTGGTGCAGGCCATCATCGAAGAATACAAGGAGGAGCTCCTCCAGTGCCCATCCACTGAAGAAGGCTGGAAGAAAGTTGCAGAGCAGTGGTATCAGAGGTGGAACTTCCCACACACCGTTGGAGCCATCGATGGGAAGCACGTGGCCTGCAAAGCGCCAGACAAGTCGGGGTCCACTTATTTTAACGACAAGGGCTTCTTCAGCATCATCCTCTTTGCCATGGTCGATGCTGACTACAAGTTCATGTACATCGATGCTTCAGGCAGCGGCTCATCTTGAGATGCCCAGGTATACAATGCCAGTCACCTCAAGGAGGAGCTGGAATGCAATCTCATGGTGGGCTTCCCAGATCCAGAACCCCTGCCCAACGACACGCAAGATGTGCCCTACTTCATCGTGGGGGATGACGCCTTCTCCCTCACAACCTACTTCATGAAGCCCTACACCTCCAGATGCCTCACCCGTGAAGAGAGGATCTTCAACTACAGGCTGTCCAGGACAAGGCGGGTGGTGGAGAACACCTTTGGCATCCTGGCCAACAGGTTCCAGGTACTTCTCACCACCATGCAGCATTGCCCAGAGCCCGTGAGGAACATCATGAAAGATTGCTGCATACAGCACAATCTCATGCGCACCCGCTACCCAGTCTGGCAGAACAGGATTGTGGACCTCCAGCAAGGCAATGGGGACATGGAGCCTGGGGAATGGAGGCAAGGGCGAAACCTGATAGACACTGAGGATGTGCAAGGCCCCAACAGAGCCTCACATGAAGGGAAGAAGCAGTGCAACCTCATGAGACACTGGTGCAACTCCCCAGCTGGAGCGGTGGAGTGGCAAGACAGGATGATAGATGATTAATGGATGCTTCCTTCAGCCTGTCTCATCACACTGATGAGATTGGGCCATGTATGTTGGGTGGCCCTACAATGAACAGGGCATTTAATAAAGAGTTGTGTTTATGTTGACAAGTGTGGATGATTGATTATATTGTGATTGATAATAAAAGGCAATAGGTGTGGCACCTGGGAGGGTGGACCATACAGTCCCACTATGCTTGCACTGGAGGTTTATCTATCCCACAGCTATTACCCATCCCAAAGGTATCCCTGCCCATCCCACTGCTATCTTAACCCATCCCACACCTATCTCAACCCATTCCACAGTTATCTTAACCCATCCCACAAGCATTAAAAGGCTTAAACCATTTCTAAAAGTTTCCAGCAAGACTTTATTGGAAAAAAAAATGAAGCAAGTGTGTGAATCAAAAATAAACTTCATTAACAACAAGCTATAAGACAAAAATGAGTCTCTGGCACTCCTCTTGGTCACTCAGTCTCAGGGGTGAAGGGTGCAGGTGCTGTGGAGGTGGCTGGCGCTGGAATGCTTGTCATCAGCTCCTCCAGAAGCAGAAGCAGCAGAAGCCCCAGCTCAGAAGAGTGAGCCCGTGCTGCAGAAGCCCCAGCAGAACCAGAGTGAGGGCCAGGGGGCGGGATGGTAGCCCTGTCCCTCTTGCAAGGGCTGGCAGCAGATGGCTGAGGCTTTCTGTGCTTCCGCATGGTTGTGTGGTTGCTGGCTGGCAGGAAGGCTGGCAGGGAGGCAGGCACCAAGGCTGGCAGGAAGGCTGGCAGGGAGGCAGACAGCAAGGCTGGCAGGCAGACATGAACCAAGGCTGGCAGGAAGGCAGGCAGCAAGGCTGGCAGGCAGACTGGCTGGCAGCAAGGCTGGCAGGCAGGCAGCCAGTAAGGCTGGCAGGGAGGCTGGCAGCAAGGCTGGCATGCAGGCAGACAGCAAGGCTGGCAGGGAGGCTGGCAGAGAGGCTGGCAGCAAGGCTTGCAGGCAGGCATGCAGGCAGGGCAGGGAAGGCTGTCAATGTGTCCGGCAGCAGGTCTTTCCTCTGAATGGTGACCTGCTTCCGAGCTGCTTCCCTAATATCCGCGGGGCTTACGCAATGCATCCTCCCCGCATTCGCAATTAATGCTCGGCGTCCGTTAGGCTTCCGCTGTGCATCCGCTAGGCTTCCGCTGTGCATCTGCTTCATCTGCTGTGCATCCGCTGTGCATCCGCTGTATCCATTCCATGTCCGCTTTGCTGTGGCCCCCCGGAAGCCTAGCGGATGCGCCATCTGCTCCCATCCGCTTCCATCCACTGGGCTTCCGTTCCTCATCCACTTTCCATCCGCTTTGCGTCCTCCCCGTGTCCGGGTTATCCACTCTGGTTATGCAAATTTTTGCCCTATTTGAGAGCAGATAACTACGGTTGGAACATTTTGCTCGTCCGTTGTGTCCATTTTGCATCCGTTGGGCAGTGTGACAGGGCCTTAACATTAACTTGGATCTCTCACTTTCCATTTTTAGATTCATAATAAGCTCTTCTAAATCTTCCTTATTTTCAGCTGATGAAATAGTGCCACTGCATATTTCAAACTGCACAGTTCATGGTGCTCTCTAAAGGCCCTGTCACACTGCCCAACGGATGCAAAACGGACACAACGGACGAGCAAAATGTTCCATCCATTGTTATCCACTCTCAAAAGGGGCAAAAATTTGCATTACAGAGTGGATAACACGGAAAGGAACGGACGCGGGGAGGACGCAGAGCGGATGGAAAGCGGATGCGGAACGGAAGCCCAGCGGATGGAAGCGGATGAGAACAGATGGCACATCTGTTAGGCTTCCGGGGGGGCTCAGCAAAGCGGACGTGGAACGGATGAAGCGGATGCACAGTGGATGCACAGCGGATGAAGCGGATACAGAGCGGAAGCCTAGCAGATGCACAGCGGAAGCCTAACGGATACCGAGCATTAATTGCGCATGCAGGGAGGATGAATTGCATAAGCCCAGGGATATAACGGAAGCAGCTCGGAAGCAGGTCACCATTCAGAGGAATGCCGAACCGATTGACAGCCTTGCCTGCCCTGCCTGCATGCCTGCCTGCAATCCTTGCTGCAAGCCTTGCTGCCAGCCTCCCTGCCACCCTTCCTCTCTGCCTGCCTACCAGCCTTGCTGCCAGCCAGTCTGCCTGCCGGCCTTGCTGCCTGCCTTCCTGCCAGCCTTGGTGCCTACCTCGCTGCCAGCCTTCCTGCCAGCCTTGGTACCTGTCTCCCTGCCAGCCTTCCTGCAAGCCTTGGTGCCAGCCTTCCTGCCAGCCTTGGTGCCTTCCTGCCTTCCTGCCTTCCTGCCAGCCTTGGTGCCTGCCTCCCTGCCAGCCTTCTTGCCAGCCTTGGTTCCAGCCTTCCTACCAGCCTTGGTGGCTGCCAGCCTGCCTGCCAGCCTTGGTGCCTGCCTGCCTGCCAGCCTTCCTGCAAACCTTGGTGCCTGCATCCCTGCCAGCCTTTGCTCCAGCCTTGGTTCCTGCCAGCCTCCCTGCCAGCCAGCAACCCCACAACCATGGGGAAGAATAGAAAGCCTCAGCCATCTGCTGCCAGCCCTTACAAGAGGGACAGGGCTACCAATCCGCCCCCTGGCCCTCACTCTGGTTCTGCTGGGGCTTCTGCAGCACGGGCTCGCTCTTCTGGGGCTGGGGCTTCTGCTGCTTCTGCTTCTGGAGGAGCTGATGATGTGGGGGATCAGACAAGCACTCCAGCACCAGCCACCACAACAGCACCTGGACCCTTCACCCCTGAGACTGAGTGACCAAGAGGAGTGCCAGAGACTCATTTTTGTTTTATAGCTTGTTGTTAATAAAGTCTATTTTTGATTCACACATTTGCTTCATTTCTTTTTTTTAATAAAGTCTTGGTGGAAACTTTTAGAAATGGTTTAAGCCTTTGCATGCTTGTGGGATGGGTTAAGATTGCAGTGGGATGGGTTAAGATAGCAGTGGGATGGGTTGAGATAGCAGAGAGAGGGGCAGGGATACCTTTGCGATGGCTAATAGCTGTGGTATAGATAAACGTCCAGTGCACGCATAGTGGGATTGTATGGTCCACCCTCCCAGGTGCCACACCTATGACCCTTTATTATCAATAACAATGTAATCAATCCTCCACACATGTCAACATGAACACAACTCTTTATTAAATGCCCTGTTCATTGTAGGCCCACCCAACATAAATGGCCCAATCTCATCAGTGTGATGAGATAGGCTGAAGGAAGCATCCATTAATCATCTATCATCCTGTCTTGCCACTCCACTGCTCCAGCTGGGGAGTTGCACCAGTGTCTCAGGAGGTTGCGCTGCTTCTTCACTTCACGTGAGGCTCTGTTGGGGTCTTGCACATCCTCAGTGTCTATCAGGTTTCGCCCTTGCCTCCATTCCCCAGGCTCCATGTCCCCATTGCCTTGTTGGAGGTCCACGAGCCTGTTCTGCAAGACTGGGTAGCGGGTGCCCATGAGATTGTGCAGGATGCAGCAATCTTTCATGATGTTCCTCACGGTCTCTGGGCGATGCTGCATTGTGGTGAGAAGTATCTGGAACCTGTTGGCCAGGATGCCAAAGGCTTTCTCCACCACCCGCCTTGCCCTGGACAGCCTGTAGTTGAAGATCCTCTCTTCACGGGTGAGGCATTTGGAGGTGTAGGGCTTCATGAGGTAGGTTGTGAGGGAGAAGGTGTCATCACCCACGATGAAGGAGGGCACATCTTGCGTGTCGTTGGGCAGGGGGTCTGGATCTGGGAAGCCCACAATGAGGTTGCATTCCAGCCCCTCCTTGAGGTGACTGGCTTTGTATACCTGGGCATCTGAAGATGAGCCGTTGCCTGAAGCATCGATGTACATGAACTTGTAGTCAGCATCGACCATGGCAAAGAGGATGATGCGGAAGAAGCCCTTGTAGTTGTAATAAGTGGGCCCTGAGTTGGCTGGAGCTTTGCAGGTCACGTGCTTCCCATCTATGGCTCCAACGGTGTGTGGGAAGTTCCACCTCTGATACCACTGCTCTGCAACTTTCTTCCATCCTTCTTCAGTGGAGGGGCACTGGAGGAGCTCCTCCATGTATTCTTCGATGATGGCCTGCACCACTTCTCTGACCACAATGCTGATGGGGTTGTGTGGCACCCTCCAGCCATACTGCATGCTCCTGTAGGTGGTCCCTGAGGCCAGGTGGCGCAGAATGAGTGCCATCTTGAGCCCAGGTTTCAGACTGGGCAGGACGTTGGTGTTTGCCTTGGTCAACCTGGGTGTCAGCCGCTGCACAAGTTCTTCAAACATGGCTGGAGGCATCCTCATGAAGTTCTGGAACACCCGAGTGTCTTCGTTCCTGAGCTCCACCATCAGCTTGTTGTACAGTCCGTCCTCTGCCCTTCTGGCGAACCATATTCGTACCCAGACGCTTCATGGCCGCCTCTTTTTCATCCCGTATTAGAGTTCATAGAGCCTGTAGATGGCTTTGCACTGTTGCAGAAGGATGGTGGCTGCCAAAAGGACTTTTTTATGATCCACGGTGGACATCACTGGATGCTGTGGAAGAGGAAGAGTCAGATGAAGGCTGCAGAGGTCTGCACCACAGGGCTGCTGTTCTGAAAGTGAGATCCAGATGAGTTGCTCCCCCTTTTTATGGGCAGTATAGGTTTTTCCCTATGTGTCCCTTTGCATCCTCTAGGCATCCTCTAGACATCCTTAATGTCTGAGATAGGTCCCCTCTGCGAACGTTTTTTTCCATTTTAAATGCTTTGTTTCCGTGTTGAATCCGCTAGGCATCCGTTCTGCATCTGTTCTGCGTCCGTTCCGCGTCCGTTGCACTTCCTCCCTGCATCCGAGCGGATGCGAGTTGCGCGGATGCGGAACGGATGCCTAGCGGATGCATAACGGATGCAGAACGGATGCCTAGCGGATGCCTAGCCGATGCAGAACGGACGAATTGGATACATTTTCCGCTCAAAAGTTTTGAGCAGCTCAAAGCTTTCTGAGCAGATGAAACGTCCATAGACGGATGCTGGACAGATAGAGAGGAAGCAAAACGGAGGCAGTGAGTACAGAACGGATACATCGCGTTAACCAATGGATGGCAAGCTTTTTTGTCCATTTTACATCCTCTTTGCATCCGTTGGTGCAGTGTGACAGGGGCTTAAGCTTAATTGCTAACATTATCAGAACTGTAAATTTTTAGTATTTTGGTTTACTATTTTGATTCCAGTTGTCATCTCTTCCAGTTTAACTATTAATATATCTGCTGTATAAGGTAAGCAAATATGGGGACAATAAGCACCTTTCTCTTTTTTTATATATACATTTTTTATTTTGAAAAACAAACATACATATACAAAACATAAGACCATAAAACTATCTTCCATTTTGAAGCCCATGTCACACTGCACCAACGGATGCAAAGAGGATGTAAAACAGACAAAAAAGCTTGCCATCCATTGGTTAACGCGATGTATCCGTTCTGTACTCACTGCCTCCGTTTTGCTTCCTCTCTATCCGTCCAACATCCGTCTATGGATGTTTCATCCGCTCAGAAAGTTCTGCATCCGCTAGGCATCCGCTAGGCATCCGCTAGGCATCCACTAGGCATCCGTTCTGCATATGTTATGCCTCCGCTATATCCGCTAGGCATCTGCTGTGCATCTGCGCAACTCGCATCCGCTCAGACGCAGGGAGGAAGCGGAACGGACTTGGAACAGATGCAGAATGGATGCCTAGTGGATGCAGCACGGAAACAAAGCATTTAAAATAGAAAAAACGTTCGCAGGGGGGACCTATCTCGGATATTAAGGATGTCTAGAGGATGCCTAAAGGATGCAAAGGGACACATAGGGGAAAACTTATACTGCCTATAAAAACAGGGAGCAACTCATCTGGATCTCACTTTCAGAACAGCAGCCCTGTGGTGCAGACCTCTGCAGCCTTCATCTGACTCTTCCTCTTCCACAGCATCCAGTCATGTCCACCTTGGATCGTAACAAAGTCCTTTTGGCAGCCACCATCCTTCTGCAACAGTGCGAAGCCATCTACAGGCTCTGTGAACTCTACTACGGGATGAAAAAGAGGTGGCCAAGAAGCGTCTGGGTATGAAGATGGTTCACCACAAGAGCAGAGGATGGACTGTACAACAAGCTGATGGTGGAGCTCAGGAAGGAAGACACTCAGGCATTCCAGAACTTCATCAGGATGCTGGCAAGCATGTGGCTGCAGAGCTCCAGCCAACTCAGGGTCCTCTTATCACAACTACAAGGACTTCTTCAGCATCATCCTCTTCGCCATGGTTGATGCTGACTACAAGTTCATGTCCATCGATGCTTTAGGAAACGGCTCATCATCAGATGCCCAGGTATACAACGCCAGTCACCTCAAGGAGGGGCTGGAACGCAACCTCATCATGGGTTTCCCAGATCCATACCCCCTGTCCAACGACACCCAAGATGTGCCCTACTTCATCATGGGGGATGACGCCTTCTCCCTCACAACCTACCTCATGAAGTCCTACAAATTCAATGCCTCACCCGTGAAGAGAGGATCTTCAACTATAGGCTGTCCAGGGCAAGACGGGTGGTAGAGAATGCCTTTGGCATCCTGGCCAACAGGTTCCACGTACTTCTCACCACCATGCAGCATTGCCCAGAGACCGTGCGGAGGATCATGGAAGCTTGCTGCATCCTGCACAATCTCATGCGCACCCGCTATCCAGTCTTGCAGAACAGGCTCATGGACCTCCAACAAGGCAATGGGGACATGGAGCCTGGGGAATGGAGGCAAGGGCGAAACCTGATAGACACTGAGGATGTGCAAGGCCCCAACAGAGCCTCACATGAAGGGAAGAAGCAGTGCAACCTCATGAGACACTGGTGCAACTCCCCAGCTGGAGCAGTGGAGTGGCAAGACAGAATGATAGATGATTCATGGATGCTTCCTTCAGCCTGTCTCATCACTGATGAGATTGGGCCATGTATGTTGGGTGGGCCTACAATGAACAGGGCATTTAATAAAGAGTTGTGTTTATGTTGACATGTGTGAATGATTGATTACATTGTTATTGATAGGGCCATAGGTGTGGCACCTGGGAGGGTG
>BLBF01000004.1:70258057-70309324 GCA_015471245.1 Laticauda colubrina | reverse complement strand
TGTTTATTAACATACAGTAAAAATAACAGATACGCTTGTGCTATCAAGAATATATTTTATTCCAGTATAAGTTTATAGCATAGTCAAAAACAGTCCTATATTCATTTACCATGTAGTCAGTCCATTCAGGGATATTCAGTTAGCAAAGTCCATGTAGAATATCCTATTGTCAGTTCACATAAATCAGTCCGTTGTTTTCTCTCCCGTTCGAGCAATGCAGTCTTGCTTCCAAGCAGTAATCAGGGATCATCAAAGCCAGAGAGAGAGAGAGCAAGCTGTAGCCTTGCTACTTTTATATGGTTTTCATAACCACACCCACAGTTGCTATTTTACAGTTAAAGCTGCATACACTAACTATGATTCATAGTTAGTATTTCACCTAAAACAGTTAGGGTGAACAATGTTATCCCTAACACTAGGCATCCGTTAGGCTTCCGCTGTATATCCGCTAGGCTTCCGCTGTGCATCCGCTTCATCCGCTGTGCATCCGCTGTGCATCCGCTTCATCTATTCCACGTCCGCTTTGCTGAGGCCCCCCGGAAACCTAGCGGATGTGCCATCCGCTCTCATCCGCTTCCCTCCACTGGGCTTCCATTCCGCATCTGCTTTCCATCCGCTCTGCATCCTCCCCGCGTCCGTTCCTTTCCGTGTTATCCACTCTGGTTATGCAAATTTTTGCCTCTTTTGAGAGTAGATAACAACGGTTGGAACATTTTGCTAGTCCGTTGTGTCCGTTTTGCATCCGTTGGGCAGTGTGACAGGGCCTTAAATACATACAGTGTGTTAGTTGGTTACATATCTTTTGCACTATCCTTTTGTAATCATTTACTCACAATTTATATCAGTCTTCACATTTTTGATCTAACATATACTTATATATTTATCAGTTATTAATCATCCATGACTAAACTACTTGTTCCATCATTTTACACAAGATGTTCCAAGTTTTATCTTAAAATTAGTGTTATACTTTCAACTAGTGATTATGTATATCTATATTATGTTTTATATTAGTTTATTAAATTTCTATCAAAAAATTATCTAGTCTATTACATTACCATGCCTTTTAAGCCAATCATTGATAAAACAAATCCTATATTATATAAATTGCTTGTCTTTTTGTTCTCTAATTTCAAATGTCAGTTTACTCATTTCAGCACAGTCCATAATTTTTTGATTACTTCCTCCTGCATAGGTATTTTGTCATTCTTCCAGTTCTTCGCAAATACAATTCTAGCCACTGTTAAAACATTTACAATCAAATATTTCAGTTCTATATTGTATGTGTCCAGTATGACTCCCAATAAAAAGATCTCTGGTTTAAAGTCTATATGTTGTTTTATCATTTTTTCCAACCATGTGTGGATTTTAGTCCAATATTTCTTTGCATCCAAACATGCCCACCACATATGGTATCTGATGACATTTCCAGCATTTATCCGATTTATTCTTAAACATTCTCGCAAGTCTCATTGAGAGTAAGTGCCATCTGTAAAACATCTTATACAAATTTTCTTTATATACAATTGACATTGTCATTTTATAATTTTGAGACCACAATTTTTGCCAATATTGCCATTTTTCTAAATCAATCCCATATCCAAAATTTTTCCCAAAGCAATCATTTTTTCTTTGACTTGTTCCTCCTCCAATTTAAATTCTAATAGATGTCCATAAAGTTTTTTAATTACCTTTTCATTAGTACCAATCAAAATCTTATCTAAATTGGTCAACTTGTCATAAATACCTTCTTCCTTAGAGTCTTTATCAAACCTAGATTGTATTTGCAAATATGAAAAACAATTCATTTTTATACCTTGTTCTTCCAACACTTCCATAGATTTAAGTTCACCCTTTTCATTCAATATCTCTCCATATCCAACTGTTTGTTCTTTTTTATATACTATTGGATAAGAAAAAGCTTCAATAATTGATATCCATGTTGGAATTTTTAAGTAATATTGTCTTTTTATCTTCTCCCAGTTCAAAAACAATGCCTCACGAATATAATGTCTTCTGAAATACCCCTGTGTTTTAGTTCCCTTATACCAGAGAAAGGCATGCCATCCCAGCAGCAAGTCATAGCCTTCTAAAGCAATAATCTACTGTTCCTTAGTGTTATCCATTCCTTTATCCACATCAAACTTGTCGCCTGGTAATATAGCTCCCAATTGTGCAAGGCATCTTGTAACAGTTTTAATTTTATTCTTGCTTTTTTACCCTGTCAAATATATTTCAACACAATTCTATTTTAATCTTCAAAAAACTCTTTCCTAATCGAATAGGAATTGTCTGGAATAAATATAAAACTCTAAGCAACATATTCATCTTAATTGTGGATATTCTCCCAATCAATGATAGTTGCAATTTTTCCCATTTCATCAAATCTGTCACATTCTGCTGTTTGAGTTTAACATAGTTATCTTCCTTCAGCATACTACATCTTGGTGTAATATGAATCCCTAAATATTTATCCTTGTTCGTGACCTGTATTTTAAAAATTTCTTCCAACTCTTTCTTTCGTCTTGCTAACATATTCTTTGTTGATATCTTTTTTTTGTCTTTGTTTATTCTCAAACCTGCCACTTTTCCATATTCTTCTATTTGTTCTATCAATTTGGGTGCTGTTTCCATTGGGTCTTCTAATATAAATACCAGGTCATCTGCAAAAGATTGCAATTTATACTCCTTTTTAATTTTTATTCCATTATTTTCTTCTCTGATATTCCTATTCAAGACTTCCAATGTTAACACAAAGAGCAGAAGTGACAATGGACAGCCTTGCCTTGTCCCTTTTCTTATATCTATGGATTCTGTTAGTTCTCCATTCACCATCACCTTTGCAGTTTGTTCATGATATATTGTTTCAATGGCTTGGATAAATTTCTTACCAGAGCCAATTTAGATCAACTGCAGTAAAATAAATCGCCAACTCACATTGTCAAAGGCTTTTTGAGCATCTAGAAACATCAAGGCCATTTGCTTCTCAGGGTGTGCTTCATAATATTCCAGAGCATCCAAAATGATTCTCACATTGTCTTTGATTTGTCTCTTTGGCAGAAATTCATTATGATCAGTATGAATAAAATTATTTAAGTTTTTTTTAATCTTTCTGCCAAAATTGAAGCAAAGATTTTATAGTCTGAGTTCAATAAAGATATGTCTGTACTTCCCTTCGATATAAGTGTAATGTATGCTTTTGACCATGTTTTTTGTATTATTTTATTTAACATAACTTCATTCATAACTTTTAAAATATGAAAATTCAATATTTCCTGAAAAGCCTTGTAAAATTCTGCTGGCAAACCATCTGAACCTAGTGCTTTCCCAGCATTCTGTTTTTTAAAGGCTTCTGTTAATTCCATCATTGTTATACTTCCTTCTAATATTGTTTTAATGATTTTGGATACCTGAGGTAGATTCAGATATTATTTAACTTTTTCTTCTTGAACATTCTCTTGAAGTACAGTTTTCCGTAGTAGTCTTGTATAATGTTTTTCTTCTCTTCATTTCCATAGCAAATCTGTCCTTCTTTATTTATCAATTGACTTATTATTCTTGCTTCTCTTTCCTTTCTCAGTTTATAAACTAGCCATCTGCCTGGTTTATTTGCATCTTCAAAGTAATTCTGTTTCACATTTTTTATTTTTGGTGCTAATTCCTCTTTTTCCATTAGTCCCACTTTATGTTTAATTATATCCATTTTATTTTTAATGTCGTTTTTGAGGGAACATCTGTAAATCTTTTTCCAGTCTTTTATAGTCATCCTCTAATGTCTTAAACATCTTTTTCTGTTTTATGTTTCTTCTCCTAGTATAATCTATAATCTCCTCTTGTGTAGACCCTCATGGTGTCCAAGAGATTCTGTAAAGATGTATCCTCTTTTCTAATTCCTTTGAAGAAGAAAACAAGTTCTTTATCTATTTTCTGTTTAAAGTATTTTTCTTTCAGTATCATATTATTTAAAGTCCATCTAGATTTCCTCTTGTGTCCTTTCCAAATAACTGACACTGGACTATGGTCTGCCCAAGTGCTTGTTTCTATTTCAATCTATCGTAAATTAGTCAATAATTCTGCTGACATCTATTCTAGACCAGGATGTGTGTCTATTTGAATAAAAAGTACATTGCTTACTTTCTATATTTCTCTCTCTCCATGCATCTTTTAAATTAAATTTTTCTATTATTTGAAGGAAAGATTTTGGTAGTATCAGAAAGATTTGTTGTTGTTTCTTTGTTGTTTTCTGTGTTTTATAGTCCAACCGGTGGTTAATTATTCCATTAAAATCTCCCATCATACAAATATTAACATAATCCAATTCAATTAGTTTTGTATGTAATTTTCTATAGAT
Source organism: Laticauda colubrina (assembly GCA_015471245.1). NCBI lineage: Eukaryota > Metazoa > Chordata > Lepidosauria > Squamata > Elapidae > Laticauda > Laticauda colubrina. The sequence continues at coordinate 70,304,973 of BLBF01000004.1, read as the reverse complement.
TTCTTCTTGTTTATCATCCGGGGTGTAAATTTCAATTAAAAGTGTTTTAAAACTATTATCCATCATCTCCACCATCAAAATCCTTCTATCATCATCTGTATAGATTAGTTCTGCCAAAATTATTTCTTTAATATATACCACACCTCTTTTTTTAGATTGTGCCAGCAATGTAAATAATGTCCCTAGTTTTCCTTGTTTTAGTATATATTCATGTTGCTTTTTAATATGTAACTCTTGTAAGCAGATTATATCAACTTTTAATTTTTCTAATTTTTTATTAGAAATATTTTCCTTCTTTTAGTAGCCAAATTAAGTCCATTTATCCTCATCATAATCAATTTTCTTTCATCCATGGTAAGCTTTATAAGAACGTTTTATTGCTCTAGTAGATCTCAATTCTCGTTGTTCTCTGGGTTTACAGCCTACTGCACCTTCTTCTTTTTCTTTTTCAATTACTGCTATACACTCCTCTTGGAATTCAGTTAGTGACTCTTCCTTTCTTTCTTCTTCCTCCTTTTCTCTAAAGTATTCTGAGTAGAACAGCTCAGCTTTTCCAACTGTGTCAATTCTGTGTCTTTGTTTCTGCCAAGTGAACAAGAGGCCTTCTGGCATCAGCCATCTGTAGTTTACTCCTCTTTTAAGCAACTCTTTAGTCAAGAATAAATATTCTCTTCTCATCTCTCTTACTCATCTTGGTATCTGTTTCAGCACCACAATTTCTATAACTTTATATTTTTGTGTTTTCTCTCTCACCACCTGAAGTATCTGTGTCTTAATAATCTTCTTAGTAAATCTGATGTGAACTTATCTTGATAGTCTATTCCTCATTGCATATCTTGTGTAGACACAAAACACTGAATCCATCCCATCCATCATCTTTTCTTTGGCTATTTCCAGTGCTTCTGCCAATATTTTTGCCATTATTTCAGCAAGATTTTCACCTTTCCTTCTATATTTTTCAATCTTAGATAAAATTCTGATTGGTCTATTTCCCATCCTAATGGTTCACACCTGCCCTTCTTGACATCACTAAAATGAATATTAATATCTCCAATTTTCTTATCTCTTTGTATATCTTCTTTTTTAATTTTTTTGAATCTGTCTTCATATTTCATCATCAACTTTTGAATATTTTCCACTTTTTCATCTGTCTTTTCAATTTTTTGCTCAATTTTCTGAATTCCTTGCATAATCATCTGTAATGTCACTTCCTTCTCTTTCTCTTTTTCCTTTTGTAATATTGTTTGTATAGATCGTTGTCCTCCAGATGGGTGACAGAGTTGATATCGAAGAAGTTGGGGCTGTTGTCTTTCTACTCATCTTGTAATGCTTATCTGTCAAGAAAGAGAGAGAAAAAAGAGGAAAAAAAGAGGAAAAAAGAAAAAAAATGAAGGCAAGCAATTGCCAGTCCAAAGGAAAAAAGGAAAAAGGAAATCTTCAGGCACTTGTATACCTTAATCCAATTCGTTGCAATGGTAGATGTAAAAAGTAAAAAATAAAAGGAAAAAAGAAAAAATGTTCCTCTTAACAAACAAAAAGAAAACCAAAATAAAAGGTTTACATTCTAGTTCCCAGTGAAAAAAGTTAAAATCCAATTAAAGAGGAAAAAAAGAGCCCCACTAGGGGCGAGGGGGGTAGAAAGGGAGGCAAAAGGTAAAAAGCAATTCTAATATAAAACAAGCCTCTGCCCCCAAATGTCCAAGACTCTTTGATAAATCAGCTCAGAATTTTTCAAGATCACTTCAATCTTCTTTCTTTCAAATTCAACTCCAGACTCCAGCTTTCTGTACAAATACATAGAGGTTTATTGAATAGTCATAAGATCTTATCAGCAACATAACATAAATATATAACAAGACAAAATACAGATAAGTTAGATATAAAAGAATACAGTAACAAAAACATATGCGGAAAACCAGGGAGTCAAAAATCGGATCATAGATCACCCTTGCAGGATACACCAATTTGTTCAATATATTGGGTTCTTAGGACCGCTGTCTTGATTAAGCCCATGTCACACTGGCCAATGGATGCAAAAAGGACACAGCGGACGAGCAAAATGTTCCATCCGTTGTTATCCGCTCTCAAAAGGGGCGAAAATTTGCATAACCAGAGCGGATAACACGGACGCGGGGAGGATGCAGGGCGGATGCAAAGCGGATGCGGAACGGAAGCCCAGCGGATGGAAGTGGATGGGAGCAGATGGGAGTGGGTGGCACATCCGCAGGGTTTCCGGGGGGCCTCAGTGAAGCGGACGCGGAATGGATACAGCGGATGCACAGCGGATGCACAGCGGATGCACAGCGGATGCACAGCGGATGAAGCGGATGCACAGCGGATGCACAGCGGAAGCCTAATGGATGCCTGGCGTTCACTGTGCATGCGGGGAGGATGCATTGCGTCAGCCCCGCGGATATAACGGAAGCAGCTCGGAAGCAGGTCACCATTCAGAGGAAAGACCTGCTGCTGGACGGATTCGCTGCCTTGCCTGCCCTGCCTGCATGTCTGCCTGCCAGCCTTGCTACCAGCCTTGCTGCCAGCCTTGCTACCAGCCTTGCTGCCAGCCTGCCTGCAAGCCTTGCTGCCAGCCAGTCTGCCTGCCAGCCTTGCTGCCTGCCTTGGTTTATGTCTGCCTGCCAGCCTTCCTACAAGCCTTGCTTCATGTCTGCCTGCCAGCCTTCCTGCCAGCCTTGGTTCATGTCTGCCTGCCAGCCTTGGTGCCTGCCTGCCTGCCAGCCTGCCTGCCAGCCAGTCTGCCAGCTTTGGTGCCTGCCTCCCTGCCAGCCTGCCTGCCAGCCTTGGTACCTGCCTTCCTGCCAGCCTTCCTGCCTGCCTTGGTGCCAGACTCCCTGCCAGCCTTTCTGCCAGCCTTGGTTCCTGCCAGCCTCCCTGCCAGCTAGCAACCCCACAACCATACAGAAGCACAGCAAGCCTCAGCCATCTGCTGTCAGCCCTGGCAAGAGGGACAGGGCTACCATCCCGCCCCCTGGCCCTCACTCTGGTTCTGCTGGGACTTCTGCAGCATGGGCTCACTCTTCTGGGACTGGGGCTTCTGCTGCTTCTGCTTCTGGAGGAACTGATGACAAGCACTCCAGCACCAGCCACGTCCACAGCACCTGCACCCTTCACCCCTGAGACTGAGCGATCAAGAGTAGTGCCAGTGACTCATTTTTGTCTTATAGCTTGTTGTTAATAAAGTCTATTTATGATTCACACACTTGTTTCATTTCTTTTTTTTAATAAAGTCTTGCTGGAAACTTTTAGAAATGGTTTAAGCCTTTGCATGCTTGTGGGATGGGTTAAGATAGCAGTGGGATGGGCAGGGATACCTGTGGGATGGGTAATAGCTGTGGGATAGATAAACCTCCAGTGCAAGCATAGTGGGACTATATGGTCCACCCTCCCAGGTGCCACACCTATGACCCTTTATTATCAAAAACAATATAATCAATCATCCACACATGTCAACATAAACACAACTCTTTATTAAACACCCTGTTCATTGTAGGCCAACCAAACATACATGGCCCAGTCTCATCCGTGTGATGAGACAGGCTGAAAGAAGCATCCATTAAGCATCTACCATCCTGTCTTGCCACTGCACTGCTCCAGCTGGGGAGTTGCACCAGTGTCTCAGGAGGTTGCGCTGCTTCTTCGCTTCATGTGAGGCTCTGTTGGGGCCTTGCACATCCTCAGTGTCAATCAGGTTTCGCCCTTGCCTCCATTCCCCAGGCTCCATGTCCCCATTGGCTTGTTGGAGGTCCACGAGCCTGTTCTGCAAGACTGGGTAGCGGGTGCACATGAGATTGTGCAGGATACAGCAAGCTTACATGATCCTCCTCACGGTTTCTGGGCAATGCTGCATGGTGGTGAGAAGTACGTGGAACCTGTTGGCCAGGATGCCAAAGGCATTCTCCACCACCCGTCTTGCCCTGGACAGCCTATAGTTGAAGATTCTCTCTTCATGGGTGAGGAGTCTGGAGGTTTAGGGCTTCATGAGGTAGATTGTGAGGGAGAAGTCGTCATCCCCCACGTTGAAGTAGGGCACATCTTCTGTGTCGTTGGGCAGGGGTTCTGGATCTGGGAAGCCCATGATGAGGTTGCCTTCCAGCTCCTCCTTGAGGTGACTTGTATACCTGAGCATCTGAAGATGAGCCGTTGCCTGAAGCATCGATGTACATGAACTTGTAGTCAGCATCGACCATGGCGAATAGGATGATGCTGAAGAAGCCCTTTGAGTTGAAATAAGTGGACCCCGACTTGGCTGGAGATTTGCAGGCCACGTGCTTGCCATCTATGGCTCCAACGGTGTGGGGGAAGTTCCACTTCTGATACCACTGCTCTGCAACTTTCTTCCATCCTTCTTCAGTGGAGGGGTACTGGAGGAGCTCCTCCTTGTATTCTTCGATGATGGCCTGCACCACTTCTCTGATCACAATACTGATGGTGTTGTATGGCACCCTCCAGCCGTACTGCATGCTCCTGTAGGAGGTCCCTGAGGCCAGGTGGCGCAGAGTGAGTGCCACCTTGATCCCAGGTTCCAGACTGGGCCAGAAGCTGGTATTTGCCTTGGTCAACCTGGGTGTCAGCTGCTGCACAACTTCGTCAAACATGGCTGAGGCATCCTTATGAAGTTCTGGAACACCCGAGTGTCTTCGCTCCTGAGCTCCACCATCAGCTTGTTGTACAGTCCGTCCTCTGCTCTTCTGGCGAACCATCTTCGGACCCAGACTCTTTTTGGGTGGCTCCTTTTCTTCTCGCAGTAGTGTTCACAGAGTCTGCAGATGGCTTCGCACTGTTGCAGAACAATGGTGGCTGCTGAAAGGACTTTGTTACAATCCACGGTGGACATGACTGGATGCTGTGGAAGAGGAAGAGGCAGATGAAGGCTGCTGTTCTGAAAGTGTGATGCAGGCGAGTTGCTCCCCCTTTTTATAGGCAGTATAGGTTTTCCACTAGGCATCCTCTAGACATCCTTAATATCCGAGATAGGTCCCCTCTGCGAACGTTTTTTCCATTTTAAACGCTTTGTTTCTGTTCTGCATCCGCTAGGCATCCGTTCTGCATCCGTTCTGCATCCGTTCCACTTCCTCCCTGCGTCCGAGCAGATGCGAGTTGCGCGGATGCGCAGCGGATGCCTAACGGATATAGTGGATGCAGAACGGATGCAGAACGGATGCGTAGCAGATGCATAGCAGATGCAGAACGGACGAACTGGATACATTTTCCATGCAAAAGTTTTAGGCAGCCCAAAACTTTTGGAGCAGATGAAACATCCATAAACGGATGCTGTACGGATAGACAGGAAGCAAAACGGAGGCAGTGAGTACAGAACGGATACATCGCATTAACCAACGGATGGCAAGCTTTTTTGTCCGTTTTACATCCTGTTTGCATCCGTTGGTGCAGTGTGACATGGGCTTTATGAACTTAGCAGTCCTATGGACGATGTGTACATTAGAGGCCCAGAGGAAATATAACAGTCTGTGGTTTGATTCCCAATGGGCTGTTCTTTCCAGTAGAAATGATAAATATTTAAACCTAATGGGGGCATATATTTGGCAGTTGAACAAAATATGGGAAATATCTTCAATGGCAGATGAACCACATAAGCAGCTTCTCTCGTGGTATGGTACATGGTGGAAGCGCCCATGTCTGGACATGGAATCCAGTAATTCAAATCTGGCTCTGGTATAGGCTCTTCTCTGTAATTGTGGCATCCCCATTGAAAGGTATTTTTTAAGTTGGAAGATGTTTTTATTCTTAGTCAACCATCTTATAGATCTGTTTTTTGCTAATAATTCCATGTCAGTCTGGGCACTAATGTCCAAGACTCTCTATTTAAAAATTTCCCTTGCCTGGGAAATCCTTGTCAATAATTATTGGGTAGAAAACCCATGTCTTAAGATGGCTCTGTGGAGTTGACTGGCCCAGGAGTTAAATTGGAACTTATTTAACTATTCAGTTAAGCACAGTTTGGGAAGTCTATCCGAATCCATTGATTGCACCTTTAGCCAGGATGTAAATATTTTAATTATAAAGTGGCTGTGGAAGGAGCGGATACCCAATTCCACTCTGACTGCTGAAGCAGAAGTGTTCTTATCAGTCCCCAATAAGTGTCTTAAAAAGTGGGTCTGTGTTTGTTCAAGTGGGGAGGCTTTATTTAAACCCCACAGTTCTACACCATATGTCAGCATTGGAACTATTTTTGCCCTAAATACTTTCAACATAGGGGTCAGAATGCCTGGGTAATTGTGGTTAAATAATTTATATAATCTTTTGGTGCTTATCTCAGCTCTTAATGCACTACTTTTAAAGTGATTAAACCAAGATCCTGTATTCGTAAAAACCACTCCTAAGTAGGTGTAAGAATTTACTTGTTTGATTGACTATCCATTAATCTGCCAATTATATTTCGTACTTTTTGTGCTGAAAACCAACACTTTGGATTTGCTTTTATTAATATTTAAGAAATTGAAAGTACAATAGGTATTCAGCTTATGCAACAGTCTCCTCAGGCCTATTTGTGAATGAGCCATTAATACCATGTCATCGGCATATAAAAGGGTATTAATAAATTTATCAAGAATCTTTGGCATATGCAAATCTACTGCATGCAGGAATCCTGGTAAATAATTGACATAGAGATTGAAAAGCATTGGGGCTAAAATGCAGCCCTGTCTTATGCCAATATTGGTAGGTATGCTCTTAGACTGGGCTCCATTTACGCCAGTATGGATTTTCACATGGGTGTTTGAGTAAAGGAGTCTGGGCTCCATGTTCAGGTCCACCAGTTTTCTCCACAAGATATTTCTGTTTAACGAATCAAAAGCCACACTTAGATCAATAAATGCAGTGAATAATTTCCTACCCATTTTTAAATACCTTGTTACCAAATGATACAATGTGAAACAATTATCTATAGTAGATCACTCTGGTCTAAAGCCTGCTTGTTCCTCTGCCAAAAGATTATTCTCCATAACCCAGATTTCAATTTTGCTCAACAAATGTTTTGCATACATTTTAGCAACAAGTCCAATTAGGTTTATTGGTCTGTAATTATTTGGATTGCCTCTGTCTCCTTTTTTATGTAAGGGAACAATAATGGCCACTTCCCAACCCACAGGTATGTGGCCAGTATTGTTTATAAAGGTAAATATCCCTGCTAACAAAGGCACCCATCAATCCATATAAGTCTTCAATAATTCTGGGGGCAAAAAATCTTCACCAGGTGCCTTATTAGCTTTTAATGATCGAATAATGGATTTAATTTCTGAAACAGAAACGGGGCCAGATAGGGAGATTTTCTAAAGTTAATAAATCATTGCTTTGGGTATGCATGGAGTCCCAATTGGGTTTAAAAAGAAGATTGGAATAAAAATTCTCCCAGGTTGAAGCAGGAAGGGGGATATCAAAATAAAATTTACATTTCTTCATTATACCTGAGATAGCATTCCAAAAGAAAGCTGAATTTGACCCTTTTACCCAAATGTCCAAGTCCAACCATAATTTAGTTCTAAAGGAAGCCTTCTTTGATGCTATCAATTTCTTATAATCATGCCTAATTTTCAACATGTTGCTATAATTTTTTGAGGTGGGACATCACTGAACTCTATGCATTGCAGCTCTCAAATATTTTCTACTGTGCGAACAGTCAGAATCAAACCAGCTAACTCCAACTTGTAGGCGGTTTCTTATTGGAAGTTTGACAGAAAAAAATTCTTCAATGAATGACATAGATTGTCATAATGGGCCATAGTATTATCTGAGCCTGAAGATGAATGAGAAATTAAGCTTCTCCAGATCTGAGGTTGTGCAGAATAAAAAAAAATAGATAATGCCGCAGTATCAACTTTGGCCCATTTGAGTTTTCTATCCTGTCTCACTTCCAGGTTTGCAAAAAACCTTTTGCCAAAGATGATTTTCTCTGTATATCTGAACTGCCTTGAAATAAAACTGAAATTGGTTGGTGATCACTACCTTCCCTAAAAATGGACTTGTATATCTGCGAACCTCTCAAGCTTATATCTTGAAACACATATGTAATCTAGAACACTACTGGAGTAACTTGAGTGATAAGTAAAAGGATATATAAAACATAGTCCTTACCTCCTATAATACAATTATAAATAATAGAAACCAATTGTGTACCTGCAATATTTCTTTTGTAATCACTGAAATGCCAGGGAGGAATAGATAATAAATAATCCTCAGGAATAACACCAGGATAAACAAAGTTATGTAAAGATGCCCCTACCTTGGCATTAAAATCTCCTGCCAAAACTATAGTAATGTTAGGATATTGGACATTTAATTTTATAACTGTCTCTTCCAAATTTGCCCAGATATTAGGTGTATAATAAGGAGAGGAGCGAGGAGGGATATATATATATAATCAGCAATATCAATCTGAATGAACCACAGAAGAACTTGACAATTAAATGAGAAGCAGAAGCATCACCAAAACCGAGCTTCTGGGCTTGCCAGCCCAACTCTGCTTTGGCTAAAATTGACAAGCCTCCAGAGGCCCTTCCTTTAGTCTTAGATTTAACTGCAGGAATAGATCACGAATCAAAGCCATCATCTGTTCATCATCTGTGGTCATCCAGGTCTCCTGAAGGACTATAAGATCAAAATTTATCAGGAAATCCTCGAAGTCACCATTCATGGCTCTGGCTTTCCAGCCAGCAATATTCCATGACAATAGGTGAAAATAATCTATTTGCTTGTCATTTGTCATTATAGGGAGGGAATTAATGTGAGCATTGGGAGGGACACTAATATTTTCCAGTCATTCCACAGGAGTAATATTATCCAAGATTCCCTCAGAGTCAAAAAAAGATGCACTGGTTTGTAAGGTGTTTGCCTTCACTACTGCCAAATTGGTAAACAGACTCAAAATGCTTCTGAGGGCCAACAACCTGTTGCAAAGGTATTATTATAGGTTGGCCCAGTGGGATAGTGTCCAAGACCAAAGGGAGTAGCAACGAGCAGGTGGGAACCTCCTTATGACGCAGTTCAAAAGCTACTCCAAGGTCATCTTCTATTTGTTGTTCTATTTGTTGTTCCACAGTAACTGAGCAACTATTCCTTTCTTCTCACCTGTACACCTCTTTTACAGAGTTATTATTTGCAGCATCTATATGAAGAGGAATTTCATCAGAATTCTCAGAAAGAGCATTAATAACATCTGCAACTGGAATAGCAAATTCTGTGGAAGGTTTTGCAGCTTTACGTGTGACTTCTAAAAGATCATCTAATCTTTTATGATGCCCGCTTGTTCTAGCTCTGGCAAAGTACAAAAAGAATTAATCAGGCTTGACTCCAGTATCTCAGTATGCTGCTGGATAGGAGGTTGATTTTTCAAGTTGCCACTTCTCAAGGGTGCGGGAGAGATAACATCCTTAGAGTTAACAGCTTTAAAATCATTGCAATTAGGCTTGCGGAGAGCAGTGCTCTTCTTGCCAATATGAATTATTAAACGACTAACACCCTCCTTAGTAAACACGTGAATAGGAAAAATTCTGAATTCACTAAGGAAGGAATTCATTTTAAACAGCATACTGGCTATAGTGGGTTGTTTAAAAGTCAACAAAATACATTTAAAAGCGCATCTGAAGGGAAGCCATTCCACCCTCTGCAAATCCACCAGCTGCCTTTCACAGCGAAGAAACTGGCTAAGGGAAAGAACCACCACATTTCTAAATCCCCACTTCCCTTTATTCATTTGGTTATTTAAAATTTGTAAGGTAATCTGATGCCACTGTAGATAACAATTAACATTGTGTGCTTTTTATCTGAGACTTCTTGGGAGACAGAACCTTGCTTTGCACCTCTAGGTGTGGTAGTAGATCACATGACAAGATGTTTATACTTTTAGTGAAACCCAAGTTAGCGTCCATCTTTGGATCAGCAAACTTAACAGTTGACTTAACGAGTCCACTTTGTTGTTGACTTCAGTTAAAAGCTCAAAAGTAGTCAGCACTGTCTGTGCCATCAGCATGCATTGCCTAGATATAAAATCAAAAAAGTTTTTATTTTGTAATTCTTGTTGCAAAAAGCCCCCAGAGGCAACACCAACAGCTGATGTTTGAAAGAGGAAAGACTCCCCTGATAAAGAAGCAGAAATGTCTGGAGGCTGTGAGCTCTCTACCTCAGCTTGTAAGTCCTATTCCAGTGAATTGTATCTGTTAGAAAGGCTAATAAGTGAGGATGACTGAATATCATTTAAAAAGTCATCCATTTTAAGTTGTTTGGTAGGGTTGCATATGGACTGTATAGCTAAAAGAGGACACCTCTTCCGTTTCCTGTTGCTCATGGTGGGCCCGTCCTCACCTCTTGAATGAATCAATGCTAAAATCCTTATTCAGCAGCAGTGTCTCTGTCGGAGTTCATGAAACAACTCCCTGGACAGTACTGAAAGATTTAAGGGCTCCTAGAAATAAGATCATCTGTACAAATGAGCGCCTGAATAAATAACTGCCATGCACATCTCTATCTTTTCCAATACAAAGCTCAGAGTCCTTGACTGTAACACAAGCTAGTGAGAGAGAAAAAAGAAACAATATATCCAAGCCTCTGAGCAGCAGTGCTACTTATTTTCCTTCACTTTCATTTCCCCTCCTCAATCTACAACCAGGAACTTTTTAAAAAAGTAGTCTTTTTCCTTTTTTGTTTTAAAAAGGAGAAAAATAAATCTTAAGTCAAGCAGAAGAATCTTAATCAAAAAGATATTTTCAAAAGGGTTGTTTAAAAAGGGTAGAAAGAAATACAAACAAAAATAAAAAGATTAAAAAGTACCAGTCCAGCTTAAAGTTAAACAGCTTTGCCAAATTCAAAGTTGCAATAAAAAGGGAAAAAAGAAAAAAACTTTCACTTTGACAATTAATCACACCGCTTAAATTCTTTTCTCTTCACTTTTAGTCCACTTTAATTTTTTTCAGGGTGTTCTCTCCAAGAAATATTCATCTCACCAAACTGACACACTTTCTTTCCAATCTCTTCCATTCCGGAGCTGTCCCAGCTTCAGCAGCTTGGAAGGCTGCCTCTCTGCCGCTGGCAAAAAGGGCTTTTCCTGAATCAACCAGGGACTTTACAATGTCCCAGGGATCAACAGGATGTGCCCTCCTCAATCACCATCTCTACGGGATGGTTTAGGTGTGGTGGGACGATCCTGCCACGGAGATATCAGCGGCGATCTTGGAGATTAAAGATTGCACGCTGTACCACTGAGACATCAACTCCAACCCACCCACCCCCAGCAATAAGCACCTTTCTCTTACTCTTCTTCCAATTTTAAACATCTCAATTTCAAATTCATTGGAAGGATATGGATGAGCTCTTATATTCAGCTCTTATACTAGCTTCTTCATTTTGTATGTTCTTCAGAAGAATCAGGGTTTTGGCATATCCATTGGCTAAATCCATAGTATATAATCAATTACCTTGCTTTGTTCAATAAAACAAAGGTAAATTCCTTGTTATATTTTCTCATTTTCAACATTCTTCACTTTACATGGGTCTTTCTTTTGAAATGTGCCTTTTCACCTGACATTTCTGCCTTCAGCTCTATTATTCATGAGAAATCATACAAGAAGTTTCTTGTCTCCGAAATTAGTGTGACAATTTAGTAATTTTTACATTTCTTTTGCATTTCATTTCTTCAATATAGACTTTTTATCCTGTGGACTACAAGTCTTGATCCATACTTACTGATTGCATCTTTTTCCATTTTAACTATTTCCTCTCTTTCCATTTTAAACACTTTAGTGAGCATTTCACTTGTGTCTGGGGTTTTCCTATTTCATACTGGTCTGTCATATTCTATAATCTCAAAGTACCTTTGTCCTTTTAAAATTCCATTTATAAATTCATGTCACTGGAACCTATTGTCAATGTTCCATAGATTCCACTTTCTACTGAGAATGAACAATCCCTAAAATATATTCTGTCTGTATCAACCAACCTCACCCCCCCCCCCCGTTGGTCATAGGATAAATCTCACTCATTATTCTCACCCATTATTCTTTCAATGAAACATCTGTTTGTTATGTTCTATTTACTTGAGACAATAAAATATTTTGGCAAGGCATTACTTTTCTTGCTTAAATGCGTAGAAACTTCCAGAAAGTTATTTTTATCAAGAAATACATCCATCCTTACTTGGGAGGTAGAGGGCAAAAAAAAAATCCCCTTTTATTTGTTTTTCTCTATTCCCAAATATGTCAAAATCATCCAACCTTCTCCAAAACAAATTTAATTTGCTATTTGCAAGAGTTTTCAAAATGATAAATTACTTCAGATGAAGATTGGTTTTTAACATGAGAATGATGCAAAGCAATTCTATGCATTTTTACATTGATTCTAGTACCTGGAAATAAATCTTATTGTTCAATGAGAGTTCTTAATAAATATTCATAGCACAATAAATTTTTGCAGCAGCAGGATAAATTTTATAAATTCAGCAGCAATTATTTTTAACCGAGCATTTATTGGATTCATTGGATTATTCAACTGTTATCTTAAAATATAAGGACAGTGGCTCATGCTCAGCATATCCATAGGTCAGAGGACATTATTTTATTTTTGAAATGAAGGAGTAGGAATGCAAATGTTTATCCTCAGTAAGGTCACCACTGAAATACTGAATAGAAATGAAATATAAGATAAATAAACAAACAAAATTTTATTATACAGTGATCTAGAAATCCAATCTTCAACCATAATAGAAAAGAGATTATATCACCTTTAGAACCCACTTTGCAGATTACATATAAAGAAATCATGATTACAAAACTCACAAAGTAACCACAAGATTTCCTGAATCATGAGTGAAAATATCTGTATTCTATGCATTTGCAACATTCTTTTGCATATTTGCTTTTTTTTCATTGATAAATACACAGAGAGATCATTTCTGTAAATGCACCTTCAAAATATAATGCATCAAGCAGATCATTTGAAAAGGACAGGACATGAATTTAATATTTAATTGTTCCAGAAAATTATTTTTTTTTTGATAGGATGAGCAAATTTTCTTTTATTTCTATGATTATACCAGCACTGTGATTACCCAGGGTGTGGTACAAAAGCAACAAAGTCACAAAAGTAGGTGAAGTCCCTTTAATACCTCCACCTTGGCCCCCAATGTCCAGTTATCTTCAGCTTGAGAAAAAACTTTCCCATGAACAGTCTTTAAAGGGAAGAAATTCAGTCTGAATCCAAAGTACATATAAATTATAAATAAAAACCAACACAAACTACACTGCAGCAATTAATGAGACAGGACACGATAAGGAATTGCAGACTTCCAAAAGATAATGAAACATGCACAGTTGGGATGATGTAAGAACTTAGATATGCCTTGACAAACAAACATGCTTTGCTTCCAGCAACTTTGCTGTATATTGTTTGCCTTTTAAAACAGTTTTCCCAGGTGCAGCTAATGAAGTTTCGCAGTTTCTTCCGCAGCCATGGAGCCACACGCCCACTCCCTGTCAGTTGCTCGACCTCCCATTCAGAATCAGATTCCAATAGAGGTATGGCAAGCACTCTGCCCTTATTAATTCCAAATACTAAAAAGAACCATTGCAATTCTGTGATTTTCCAATTTAATGCTTGTTTCCTTACTATGTACATAGAATCCCATTTCTGAAAGTAGTCCTGTAATTCTGGCTTGCTGACTTCAGCAGAAACCTTGTTGTTCTTTCATTACTTTCAAATACAATTCGTTTGGATCAAAGACTTTTAGAACTTGGCCTTGTACTTTGTATTATCTCCCACAATGAAAGATCTACTACAGCTTGGAATTATCAAGTCACACCTGTTAATTTATGGACAACATTAATTTATGAATGAAATATCTTATTCTTTTCTTACGTTATGGCAGGCAACATAGACAGGCCCTGCTTTACAGAATGTCAGTCCTGACATATACTCTGCATTTTGAGAACAAGATTTTACTTCCATAGAATATTATGCATCCATGAGAAAATGAATTAATATGATGTTAATGGGGAATACATAAAATAATTCCTTCAAGAATAATAGCGTTTAAAAGTACAGTAAGCACCCTTTTTCAGGGTAATAAATAAAAGCAGCAAAATTACAATAAATGCAGGATAAACATGTCCTTAAAGAGAAAGCCATAGATAACAAGCATGAAACAATGACTTCAACTCCATAAAAATTTTGTCTGATTTTTTTTTTTTCAAGATACTGCTTTGAACATCTTTCAGGTTTAATTTAATTATTGTAGCACTGGGTTTTTTTTATTATTATTTTTTTATTAATTATTAACAAATAATTATCTCTCACTAAACTGGGCTGTTAATTACATTCACTGCTCATAGCTTTAAGCACATTGATTTTAATTTATCAATTTATAAAATTGCCAAGTAATATTGTCACTTTTTTTGGTTCCCCCTCCATCCCGGGCAATTAAAAATTATGCACATCAATTGTGATAACTCCATCATTAATTAAATGTTGCAGAAAGAATATAAGTCAAGACTATAAAATGATTCCAGTTAATTTAAGCCATACAAAGCTAGCTAAGTATGCACCCTGTTAATTACATTCTTTTTTTTTAAACCAGATTACAGAGATATTCCAAAATATCTGGAGCCAGAAATGCCTTATACCAGGTTAAAGTTAAATGCAACCATATTTAGAAAAGTTTGATTTGTCTCTATTCTCCATGTACATGAGACATCACTTACCAATTGCAGTTGGGACTAGCAACTCACACTAAGTGGGGTAATATTTAAGCACATGTCATGTGATTGCACCTACTTACCACATCAGTTCTGGCTATGATTGTAAAGCAAATCCCATGGGCCATTAAGCACAACATCACATGATCATGACTTGTGACTTCCTAACAGTTTCCCGATTTATTGTACTTTGCTTGTCAGCAGTGAGGTTGCAACAGCTATTATGTAACCCTGGATGCTGCAACTATAATAAATGTACACCAGTTGCTGAATGTGATTGAAGGATGCTCCGATGGCCATGATTTCTATTTATGGTTTTGAGGCTCAGATAAAAAATTGGGATAGAAACTCTGCATAAATAAATAATCAAATAAATAAATAGCAGCATGACAGTTACATATGGGACTTTTATATTTGGAGCATAGCCAGATGTAGAGTATTACAGGAGAAGATTATTTATACTGTATTTGGTTTGTGAGGTTTCCATAAATCTTCCCTTCCCTTGGTGATAAAATATTTTTTCTGCAGAATGTAAAAACTTACATTCAAGTTTGTAATCCTTATTTTCATTTTAATTCACCAAGAGTGCTTTCACACTACTTGCAACCCAGTGGTTGCAATAGTGTTTGCAAATAATTAGTTGTGTTTAAATCTATTTGCAATGGATCTGGGTCTGTAACAGGAAGATAAAATGACTTGTGATTAAGGGAAGACATAATATGCTGATAAAAAAATGGAGTCAATAAGGTTAGAAGGGAGACCTCATGACTAAGAGCTTCTCTTTTCCCAGGAAGTAAAGATGCAGAAACAAACCTGAGACACTAAGAGGATAGAGTAAAGTGAACAGGATGGGTACAAACAGAGTATGGGGCAAGGAGAAAAGTGGACGAAGCCTAGCTGAACTAATTACTATGGCAAAAAGAAGAAAAAGTCAGTAAAGTAGCTTAAGAAGCAGTGTAAAGGGAAAAAGAGAGAAGAAAATATATTTTATTTGATTATTAAATTTATGTACCACCCATCTCATTGCCAAAAAACATTGTGATTAAAATATTGAACAAAGAACTTGGTAAGATAGGAACCAATACACAGTCAGGGTTGAGGAGGGATCTTCTTAGTCTGTTAATCACCTCCAGTATGGATGCCCCATCAGGACCCAAAAACCAGTTTTTCTGGCCTTTTGGGAAAGCCAAGAGCAAGAGGCAAGAGCCACAGCAGAAAAGGCTCTTCTGGACCCAACAACTGATATTTTTTGGTTGACAGGATCCACAGCAAGCTCCTTCTGCCAGAGTGGGAGGGTTGGGGTTAGATGGTTTCTCAGGTAGCCTGCTCCCATGCCATAAAAAAAAATATATAAGGGTGATAACCAATACCTTGAATTAGATCCAGAACCAGGTAATCAGTGCTGTTCATGCACAAGTGGTGTTATTTGAGATATTAGGGAGAAAGCAGAGGTCCTGCTTTCTGTTCTGTTCAGCAGAGAATCTCCACTCCAGAAAGATCAGAGACAAAGAGAACCTGGGAGTGCAAAGAGCCAAGAGTTAGGATATTTCCCATTTGTGATCTGAATATTGCTCACTTCACATTATCAGCCTGATTGTGACAGTATCCAGTCCTCTCAAAAACACTGAGATAATTGAACTCTAAAAGTTTGCTATTTATTGGCATATTATAAAATAAGCAGATATTATAACTATTTATTTAGCTATTGTGTCATTACTACAAGGCATTCATCAGCTTCCAGGCCAAATATCAGTAGAGGTTTTTTTTTAAATTTCATCTAAAGAATTCAAATATTTTATCATGAAAACCTGAAAGTTTATGAAAAATCAATATAGTTTTGTATTAAATTGCTTATGGGAACTCTCTATTACTTTCTATTAATGCTATTTTTATATGATATCGCTGTTTCCATGGAAATGAAATCACAAGGCTGTCTAGTAAAGAAAGCCTGTCAAATTTTAATATACATGAATTCATTACAATGGGAAATATACATTGAAATATGCATGGAGAATTATCAGATGTTAAGTAAAGTATGAACCTGAAACTAATTTATAGCATTTGGACACTCCTTAAATGTGATCAATAACTTTGAGGAAAAATATTTTTATTAATATAATATTTAAACCTAGTAACTACAATGTTCCAAAAGTTTTCTAGGATGGCAATCCATCTAAGGTCATTTTCTCTGGATCTGTATGTCACTGACCTTTCAGACACCAAGCTTCATAACAAGGCAATTAGAAACATATTTTTCCTTTTCTGTTCCTAATAACTCTTGTAGTAGTACCTTAAATTAATAATTTTATTAATTTAACACACAATGGAGAATTGAGTCAACATAAGCAACAGTAAAACAGCAGAGGGAGATTCATGTTTGAAAGGAAAAATCATGGGCACACCATTAGATGAATGTTTAACCACCTTCTCTGTTCTCTTCCTATTTACTTATCTTCCAGGACCATTTTACATGAAGGTGCAAATAAAAAATTTAAATGTTTCTACTGATGCTGCTTTTAGCCCCTTGCAATTCAGGGATGTTAGCTCAAATTTCCTCTGCATGCAATAGTACAGGGGTGTCAAACTCACGGGGTGGTACTTTTCCCCCCTTCATTAAACTGGGCATGGGCGTGGCCAGCACGTGAAGCATCTGGCCTGCAGGGTAGGAGTTTGATAACTTGCAATATTGTTGTTAGTTGCAAAGTCATGTCTGACCCATCATGACCCCATAGACAACGTTCCTCCAGCCCTTCCTGTCTTCCACCATCCTTCAGAATCCATTTAAGTCACACCAACTGCTTCAGTGATTCCATTCAGCCACCTCATTCTCTGTCATCCTCTTCTTCTATTGCTCTCAATCTTTCCCAGCATTAGGCTTTTCTCCAGTGAGTCCTTCCATTAGGTAGCCAAAGTATTTGAGTTTCATCTTCAGGATCTGGCCTTCTAAAGAGCAGTCTTGATTGATATCCTCTAGGACTGACCTGTTTGATTACCTTGCAGTCCAAGGGACTCACAGGAGTCTTCTCCAGCACCATAGTTCAAAGGCCTCAATTCTTTGGCGCTCAGCCTTCCTCATGGTCCAACTTTCACAGCCATACATTGCAACTGGGAAAACCATAGCCTTAACTATATGCATTTTTGTTGGCAGGGTGGTTTTTTCTCCTTTTTAGTATGTTGTCTAGATTTGCCATCGTTTTCCTTCCCAGGAGCAAGCGTCTTTTAAATTTCTTGGCTGCAGTCCCCATCTATAGTGATCTTGGAGCCCAGGAAAATAAAATCTATTTATTTTGCCAAGAGTTGTGAGGGCCAGATGCCATGATCTTAGTTTTCTTCATGTTGAGTTTCAACACTTTTGCATTTTCCTCCTTCACCCACATCAAGAGGCTGTCAGGGCTCTAATAAATCCATGCCTATTCAAATCATAAGTCTCTAGCCACATTTCTCAGAGTAAAAAAAAAAAAAGATTTACTAGAAGTGGCCATGTTGTCGTTAGCTGGATGCAGCCGACACTAAAATATATCATTCATTTCCCCGTTGACCCTGATCTTCCCCCACCCCCTGGATGTATATTCTCCAATGGGACACATCCATAGCCAAGAATCATCAATCATGCTCTCCAATAATATTCTTGCATGCTGACAACTTTGGGCTGCCCAAGCGATTATCTGAGGCATTTGAGGAATACACAATTTTCCCCCACTCCCTTTCTGCTGGCAGCTAAAAAGACCAAAGGAGTACCTTTTTAGTTGACAGAGGTTCTTTAGTTCCTCTTCACTTTCTGCCATTGGAATGGAATGATCTGCATTTCTGAGCTTGTTAATATTTCTCCCAGCAATCTTAATTCCAACTTGTGATTCATCTAGCCTCGCCTTTCTCATGATGTACTCTGCATATAAGTTAAATCGACAGGGTGACAGTATACAGCCTTGCTAAACTCCTTTCTCAATTTTGAACCAATCAGTGGTTCCGTATCCAGTTCTCATTGTTGCTTCTTAACCCGCATATGGGTTTCTCAAGAGACAAATAAGATGGTCTGATACTCCCATCTCTTTAAGAATTTGCACAATTTGTTGTGGTCCACACAATAAAAGGCTTTAGCATAGTCAACCTTGGCTAATCTTATCTGGGCATCAAAGCTAAGCAGGGGAGAACTGATTAGAATTTTGGTGTGAAACTCCAGTTAACATTAGAGCTGATAAGTTGACAAATTGCGAATTAAAAGATACAGGGACATCATAGAAACGGAAAAAATTGACAATCTACCACATTGCTGTCAAGTCTATAGAGTACTATTGAGTACTCTATGTCTCCATAGAGTAAAGTTGGACTCAGAAAAAAATTTTACTATTATTTTTTTACTAACTCAAACTTCAACTTCACACTAATTTATAACAGAAGTAGTAGGAAAAAATTGCCCAAATTCAAATCTAGGTGTTCTAACTCTTGCAGAATTATCTAAATTAAAATATTAGGTTTCTTTGGGAGGGGAGATCCTCAAGGAGACAGGATGTTTAAATAAAAGATAAATAAATCCATGAAGCATTTCTTCCAGAGCTGCATGAATGGCTTTGTCTCCCACTGACAGTCAAATAGCATCCCTCTGGTAACAGTCTCAGTTGTTTGTTGTGAAAAAATTATAATCAGAAATGGTTTCATACAATGAAAGGAGCATTGCTTACAGGCAGGTCTTCTTGCGAAGCAGAATTCTGAAAACTAACATCAACCCCTTCTGAGAATACTCAGCTTCTGCTTCAGATACATAAGAAGTGGAGACATATCACAATGTATTCTATAAAGTATAAAACACCTGCTGGCTATCGGTAGAAATTCTAAATACAAATTGATCCCAGGCCAAAGCACTTGGTGCATTTTTCAGTGCCACATTATGCATAAATGAACTGATTGAGATTCAGGATCATTTCAGCCTGAAAATAAGGATGAATGTGCATTCATAATCATCTGGAAGACTATAGTGATTTTTAAGTGAGCAGGATTCTAAAAAGCTGAAATCCAAGATCACCACGTTTCTTCCATTCCCTTTTAAGGCCCTTCAGCTAATCAACATATAACTAAATTAGAATTCAAATCCAGGTATTATAAATGTTAGGCTTGTTCCATTTTACCAAGCACTTATTCACTGGAAAAGAAAAAAACAACTCTTACTTTTCAAAAGTTCAGTTAAATTCTTATTTTTCTTTATTAGTTAAACTGTGTCTATTCCTTTTACCAATTATATACAATTTCTGATAAGGCTATAAAGACAAACAGTTGCAGGAGCCTAATGCCACATAGCAAAATCATTCTGATCTTTTTTTTCCTCTAGTCGTTATTCAATTTGATGAAAACAAATTTCTTAGATATTCTTTTAAACAAGAAGAGAACTTTGAAGAAATTCTCCATGTCATCCCTTGTACTTATGAAATTTTATTTACTTATTTAGCGTATGGCAAATACATGAACTTATAGTAATTCAAATGTTAATGTCCAATCCACTCAGCCATTCAAGGACAGGATGGTCTATGTTGAAAAAAATCAGACATTGGGCCAGTGTCAACTCGTGATGGACAATTGGACACAATATGATGGATATTTTGTTGAGGAGCACCACAGTCACATTGAAGGGTAGAGACAAGACCCCACTTAAACAATCATTTCTGGCAGACACCATGTTGGGTATGGATCATGTTCAGAGTTGACCCATGTTGACTACCCATGCTGGCGAGAAAGGTCAAAAACTGACACCTTTATCATTAAACTTTATCAATATCACCTACCTAATTAAATTTCAGCAAATGCAGCAGGAAAGCCTGGAGCCTACTAAGGAAACTGAGAGCTGCCAGGCAGCCTGCTCAACAAACACCCAGCATAACTGCTGACCAAGTAGCCTCCTGAGTTGTCTCCTTCTCTAAAGCTCAAAGGATGAAAGAGCACTCAGCTACCATCAAGAAAGTGCTTTAATCCTTTTGACAGTCAGCTCCAACACACTCTGAATTCACCCACCCTTTCTCTGTGGACAAAATCGATGCAGCCATCAACAGTCTGAAGTCTGGCAAAGCACCAAGTTTTGATGGCATACACCCTGAATTGCTATTTCATTCTGGGAGACTAACAAGGAATTGGCTCGGCAAATTCTTTTCAAACATACTTTCTAGCGGATACCTTTGACAGGAATTCAGAAAAGCAAAAGGAATATCTCTTCTGAAACTTGGCAAATGACAAGACAGAATAGAAAGCTACCATTGCCCTTCTGAGTTCTTGTTATAATTTTCTGCAGAAACTTATCATAAACAGAATTGGACTCACAATAGATACATTTCTGCCCCTGGAACAAGCTGGCTTTTATCATAATCATAGTTGTGTTGATCAGGTGCTGAACCTAACAGGACATATCGAGACTGGTTTCCAGCAAAGCTTGAAAACTACAGCTGTGTTCATTGACCTTATTGCAGCATACAATACCGTGTGGAAGAAGAGCCTTCTTTACAAACGGAGTTACATCATCCCCTGTAAAATCCTCTGTCACCTAATACTCTTGCTCAGTGATAGGTTCTTTCAGATCATTATGGGGACAATATTAGCAAGTTAAGAAGACTCAACAACAATCTTCCAAAAGGTTCTGTACTGGCACCCATACTGTTCAATCTTTACATCTCAGATATGCCAGCTATAAGGGGACATAAATTTGGGTAAGCAGAGACCTGGCCATAGCAATGCAAGATAAAAACTTGGAAGTATTGAACTGCCTCCACTCTGAGGACCTGAAGTCCCTGGGAAAATTCTTTGTTGACTGGAGACTCATACCCAGGGTCAACAAAACGGTGACTACCTGTTTCCATCTCAACAACAAACTCACCAAAGGCCTACCTTCTCCCTTATGATCCTCACCCCAAATATCTTGGAGTAACTTTGGATCATACTTTCTCCTATAAGAAACACCTAGAGAACATGGCCGCTAAAATCAATACCAGGAATAACTTACTCCAGAAACTAAGAGAATCTAGATGAAGCCTCAGCCTCTACTCTCAGAATTTCATCAGTAGGGTTGGTCTACTCCACAGCTGAATACTGTGCCCCTGTTTAGCTTAATAGCTGCCACACTAGCAAGATCGACGCTACACTAAATGATACAATGAGGATCATAAGCAGTTGCATAAAATCTACTTCAACTTGCTGGCTCTCTGTCTTGAGTCATATATCCCTGCAAGAGCAGAAAGCCTTAGTGAAGAATACAACAAAATTATGAGAAATCCACTTCTTCCTGTGCACACTGATCTTTCTCATCTATTAATTGGCAGGCTTAAATCCAGGAAGCCTTCTCTAACACTCGCTCAACAGCTGTCTAACAAGTTTGACATTAACTCACCGTGGAAAGCCAAATGGGCTTTTGAATGGCCAGATGCAGGCAGTTACATAGATGACCTTACACTGATGAAATTATAAATTGGCAATGGAAGATAAATCAATGTTCTGTCTTTATGATTTAATCCTCTCTCAGCTTTCAACCTGCAACTAGGTCATATCCATGTTATTAATTATAATAGTTTAAATTAATTTGTTTATTCCTACAAAAGAATAAAATCAATGTTCTGTCTTTATGATTTAATCCTCTCTCAGCTTTCAACCTGCAACTAGGTCATATCCATGTTATTAATTATAATAGTTTAAATTAATTTGTTTATTCCTACAAAAGAATATCTTTGTATTGCTGTATAGATTGATATCTCTGTATTGCTGTATCTATGCTTGTGTTTTGCAATTCTTCTAAAGCAGTTTAAACTTCATATTTAGATTTAAATGTAGCACATTAATGAATATTGTTAAGAATTCTTCATTGAGGAGATCATATCAAATCAATATTACCACATAATGAGGAAATAGTAACATCCACAGAGGAGACCAAAACAGAAAGATGGTGATTGCAGCAACACTGTCCAAACCCTATCTTTTTTCTGTGTGTCATGCATCAAGAAAGGTTTCAGGTATTTTTTCAGTGAAAGCCCCAATAATTCCCAGCTTCAGTCAAGGACTCTGTAATTTAAATAATTTTCAAATTCTGTGTATTTTATATTTAATTTATATTTTATATTTATATTCTGTGTATTTTATATTTTATAATCAAGCTTTCCTTATGATAAGCTAACACACAAACCATACTTACACTTTTTCAGAAGTATATATTTAGCCGTTCCATCAGCTTCATTACTGATACTTCCCAGATGTCAGTTCTGAAAATATTCATCTTACATGAGTTGGTCAGGGCTTTTTTTAACTGACTACATTCAGAAAGTTGCCTTGAGTCATAAATATGGAAGGGAAGCATCAAAATTAAGTTTCAGTATTTATTATGGAGTGCTTTTTCATCCAAGTTAATAAAGTTTATCAACCAAAACATAGTCTCAAGAAACTTAACATTTTTATTACTCTTCAAACTTTTTTTTTTTTAGAAAAAATGGGTTGGCTCCAACTGACTTCTTGCCTTTCTCTCTGGACTTTCAGACACTATAAAATCTTGAAATCAGTTTATGTAACAGTCTATTTCAATTTAAAATCTCCAAATGACTTGTGACTAAGACTTCCACGTTGGGTAGGAAATTGTTCAACTTCAGTTCCAGCATGTGTACCGAGTGCCAGACTGATGCATTTAATCGCATCACAAGATGATTACTTGGCTGCAATTATGAATGTGATTTCATTCTGACATAAAAACAGAGATTCCTTTGGGATCAAACACACAGTAATATATTTTCCATCCTTTATCCACAGATTTTGTGAACTACAAAGAATAGCTTACTTGTTTTTCAGGAGAGTATTTCAGTCAAAGAGTAAACTTTAATTATGGTGAAAGAGGGATACCAAAAACTATAATACTGTTAGACTTTACTGAATTCACTGAATTTACTGTGAGGCTTAACTGAACTCAAATGCGGTGATTTTAATATCATTTACAGCCAACCTAGTCATTCTTTACTGACCAAGAATGTGATACCTTTGAATAATTATTTTGATTCTGCCTCTGCCAGTTTTCATGGCAATTGCAAAATCACAAATTATCATAAATTAAACCATATAATATTTATGTTTCAGAATTATATGAAATTATATAGTCCTTATAATATAGAATTATACAGTCCTTACCAAGAAATAGCTAGAAGCATCATATACCATAATATGTTTTTATTCTTTTATATTTTTTGCTTCCATAATATTTTAAATAAATGGCACCTACTGATAATTTCAAAGTCCTTGAAGTCTGCAACAAGAAAATTCTCTATCTGGAGAGACAATGCTCCAGTAACTCAGGATACAAAAATAACAGATCATGTGCTTCCTAGTACCTGTACTATAGAGACATTTGTACTAGCTTCATTTCACCATTACTGCATAAATACATGGGCAGGGCACTTTTACACCTCCCTGCTACTTGCAGATGGTAATCTGGCCACTATCCTTGCCAGGTTCTATGCAGCAGTGCTTAAAGGGCCTGTCACATAGGCCGACGGATGCAAAAAGTATGTAAAAAGGACACAGCGGACGAGAAAATTTTCCATCCGTTGTTATCCGCTCTCAAAAGTGCCCCAAATTTGCATAAACAGAATGGACAACAACGGAAAGGAACGGACGGGGAGAGAACGTTGCGAGGATGTAAAGCGGATGCTCCATGGAAGCTTAGCAGATGGAAGCAGATGGAAGCGAATGGCACATCCGCAGGGCTTCCGGGGGAGCACAGTGAAGTGGACGCACAGCAGAAGGAGCAGATGCAGAGCGGATGCCTAGCGGATGACGCGGATTCATCACGGACGCCTAGCAGATGCCTAGTGGGTACCTAGCGGATGCAAAGCATTCACTGCGCATGCGGGGAGGATGCATTGCATCAGCCCCATGGATATAAAAGGATGCAGCTCACAAGCAGGTCACCATTCAGAGGAAAGACCTGCTGCCAGACACATCTCCAGCCAACAACCATGGGGAAGAAGAGGAAGCCTGTGGCATCTTCTGCCAGCCCTGGCAAGAAGGACAAGGCCACCATCCCACCCCCTGGTGCTGACTCTGCTTCTGCTGGGGCTTCTGCTGCTCGGGCTGACTCTGCTGGTGCTGGTGCTTCTGCTGGGGCTTACTCTGCTGGCGCTGCTCCTGGTGCTGGTGTTTCTGCTGGTGCTTACTCTACTGGCGCTGCTCCTGGTGCTGGTGCTTCTGCTGGTGCTTACTCTGCTGCTGCTGCTCCTGGTGCTGGTGCTTCTGCTGGTGCTTCCTCTGTTGCTGCTGCTCCTGGTCCTGCTGGTGCTCCTGGTGCTGCTGGTCTTGCTGGTGCTGCTGGTGCTGCTTTTGCTGCTGCTGTTGTTGCTGCTGCTGGTGGTGGTGGTGGTGTGGTGGACCAGACCCTAGAACCTCAAAGCCCTTCTGATGAGGGCCCAGAAGGCCCTGCCAGAGAGAGGAAGAGGCAATCGCACGATAGGGAGAGGAGGCAGTACTCCATCGAAGAGGAACATGAGGATGAGGTGCTCGAATGGCTGAGGGAGAACGAGTACCTATGGTGGAAAGGACACAGGCTCTATCGAGACACCAAGAGGAAGCAGGCGGCTTGGAGAGAGAAGGTGGAGAGCCTGGGCTACACTTTGGAGGTCCTCCTCGGGTGGGGGAAGCACATGCACACCTGGTACAGGAAGCTGCACCTGAAGAAGTCTGACCAGGCTGCGGTCAAGCTCACCGAACGGGAGACCTATGTGATGGCCAAGTGCAGCTTCTTAGAGGGTGAGATCCGCCACTGAGGAGCAGCCCCTCTGTCTACCCTCTCTCTCAGGCAGCCCACAGAGAGCCAGTCCTCTTCTGGCCAAGAGTCAGCTCCTGTGTTGGAACCTGGAACCTGTTGGCCAGGATGCCAAAGGTGTTCTCCACCACCCGCCTTGCCCTGGACAGCCTGTAGTTGAAGATCCTCTCTTCACGGGTGAGGCATCTGAAAGTGTAAGGCTTCATGTGGTAGGTTCTGAGGGAGAAGGCGTCATCCCCCACGATGAAGTTGGGCACATCTTGTGTGTCGTTGGGAAGGGGGTCTGGATCTGGGAAGCCCATGATGAGGTTGCGATCCAGCCCATCCTTGAGGTGACTGGCGTTGTATACCTGGGCATCTGAAGATGACCCGTTGCCTGAAGCATCAATGTACATTAACTTGTAGTCAGCATCAACCATGACGAAGAGGATGATGCTGAAGGAGCCCTTGTCATTGTAATCAGTGGGCCCTGAGTTGGCTGGAGCTTTGCAGGCCACGTGCTTGCCATCGATGGCTCCAACGGTGTGGGGTAAGTTCTACTTCTGATACCACTGCTCTGCAACTTTCTTCCAGCCTTCTTCAGTGGAGGGGCATTGGAGGAGCTCCTTCAGGTATTCTTCTATGATGGCCTGCACCACTTCTCTGACCACAATGCTGATGGTGTTGTGTGGCACCCTCCAGTCGTACTGCATACTCCTGTACATGGTCCCTGAGGCCAGGTGGCGCAGAGTCAGTGCCACCTTCAGGCCAGGGTCCAGGCTCGGCCGGAAGTTGGTGTTTGCCTTGGTCAACCTGGGTCTCAGCCACTCCACAACTTCATCAAACATGGCTGGTGGCATCCTCATGAAGTTCTGGAATGCACGAGTGTCTTCGTTCCTCAGCTTCACCATCAGTTTGTTATACAGTCCATACTCGGCTCTTCTTGCGATCCATCTTCAGACCCAGACACTTCTTGGACGCCTCCTTTTCTTCCCATAGAACAGGTGAAAGAGCCTATAGAGGACTTCGCACTGTTGTAGAACGATGGCCACTACCAAAAGGAGTGTGCGACGATCCATGATGGAGATGACTGGATGCTGTGGAAGAGCAAGAGCAAGATCAAGGCTGAAGAGGTTTGTACAGCAGGGCTGCTGGACTGAAAGTGAGATCCAGGTGATTTCTCTCCCTTTTTATAGGAAATATAAGTTTTCCACTTGGTGTCCTTTTGAATCCTCTAGACATCCTGCAGACATCCTAAGTATCCGAGATACGTCCCCTATGCAAACATTTTTTCTGTTTTAATGCTTTGTATGCGAGCTGCATCCGCTTTTATCCTTTCTACATCCGTGCTACTAATGCTGCGTGTTTGTTCCGCGTCCGTTTTGCTTCCTCCCTGTGTCTGTTTTCCACTGGAGCGGATGTGAGTTGTGTGGATGCGCAGCGGATGCCTAGCAGATATAGCGGATGCATAACAGATGACGACAGACGAATAACAGATGTTCCCCATATGCATAGCGGATGTATAATGGACGCGTTAGATACTTTATCCACTCAAAAAGTTTTGTGCAGCTCAAAACTTTTTGAGCGGATGAAATCTCAGTAGACAGATGCTGGACAGATAGAGAGTATGAAAAACGGATGCAGTGAGTACAGAACAGATGCATCGCGTTAACCAACGGATGGCAAGTGTTTCTCTCCATTTTACATCCTCTTTCCATCCGTTGGTGCTGTGTGACATGGGCTGAAAATACATCAAATCATAGATGACCTGGATTGAGCATCTAGTGCAGTGGTTCCCAAAGTGGGTGGTACTGCCCTCTGAGGGAAAGTAGGATGCCTTTGGGGAGTGCTCAGAGGCAAGGGGGCTGGCAGGGGGTTGCTAAGAGGTAGCAAGGGGTGCTGGAGGTGGGCCCCTCGCAGGGCGCAATTCAGGCGTGGGATTTTGCAGGTAGCTTGGCCAAATTCCTGCCCCTGGGAGTCAAAGTGCTGAAGCACAAGCACCACGGGAAACTTGGCTGGGCTCTCAAGAGATGAGAGTGACTCCGGCCACTTCTTTCAGGTGGCCAAGATATCTGCAAACTGTCAAGCATTTCTCAAGAAAGTTGATTTTGCAGATTGCTTGGCTGAGCTCCTGTGCAAAGGGAGCACAAGATTGTTGCACCTTGCTAACACAGGGATTGTGGGGAGGTGGCTCATCCCCAAAGTGCCAGCATTGCTCTGGCGGCACAGCCCCAAGGACACTATCTTAGCCTGCACCCATCACCAAAATGTGTCATCCAGAGAAGCACTCCATTCAGAAGTGCTGAACTTCCAATTGGCACTGGACACTGGAAGGGAAGAGGTGGCATCTGATGGGGCTTCCACAAAAGGGGAAGAAAACCCTCCCTCTGCTGCTGCTTTCACCCTCTCATAAACCCTGCCAGCTCCCGGGTGTCCTCTTTGCAGTCCCACCCGAGGACACGCCCCCTGCCTCCCATTACATGTCTATTAGGAGCACCCAAGCCTGGTTTCTGGAGTCCTTCAGGGAAGTGGGTGTAAAACCGCATCCAAGCGGCAACTCCTTTGTCTGAAGGGGAGATTCCTCGTTCTTTGTGTTGCCATGTTTTTTTTATCCCATGGATGATGAAGGAATCAAGAGTTTTAAGTATTTGTGGTGTGAGTCTCCGTCACAAAATCAGAGTCTTTTAGCAAGGCTTCTTGTATTTTATGTTACTGGCCCATTGCAGGCTGATAAATATAATAGTTGGGGTAGAGAGGTTGTTGAAAGAAAGAGAAATTGTAATATAATGACAAAATAGTTCCATTTTATGATACTGGTTAGAGAGTGGCTTCTGATAATCAAGAAATGCAAAACAGTAAATGTTTCCTCCGCTAATCAAGGTGACAGTATTTAATACCTGAGGCAGTAAGCAGTAGAAATTCAGCAATACAGAATGAACTATTTTATGTGACACCTCACCTCATACTTAGAGAGAGACAATGTTGCATGTTAGGAGAGAGAAACAGCTGGAGTCACTCTCATCTCTTGAGAGCCTAGCCAAAGTATCCTGCACCACCATCAGTCAAAATTCAAATTAGTGGTCCACGGGATTTAAAATTATGAGTTTGGTGGTCCCTGAGGTCCAAAAGGTTGTCGACCCCTGGATTAGGCCACACCTGCCTTGGCAGAAAATAGGCAGGTAGGTTAAGGAAGGGATAGAGAGATCAGAATTTGTTTAGAAACAAATTGTGTGTTAAATTAATAAAATTATTAATTTAACATATTAATTTTAATAATTTAACAAAATTAATAATTTTAATTTTTAAATAATTTTTTTTAATTTAAGGTTGAAACATATGTAAGGCATATTGGCACGTAATTTAAATCAACACATAAAAACATTCAACTCAGTTTGGGAATATGTTTCAATATCAAAAATAACTTCCAGACTTAAAAGCAAACCTGACACAGAATATCCATGTAGTTATCAAGCATGAAACTGAACTCAAGAACTTTCATCCTTACTTAAGCCCATGTCCCACTGCACCAACGGATGCAAAGAGGATGTAAAACGGGTGAAAAAGCTTGCCATCCGTTGGAAAAACCAACGCATCCGTTGTGTACTCACTATATACGTGTTTCATATGCTCTATCCATCGAGCATCCGTCCACTGCGATTTCATCTGCGCAAGAAGTTTTGAGCTGCACAAAACTTTTTGAGAGGATGAACTTTCCGCCGCGTACAATGTACATCCGCGACACATATGGCACATATGGGCAACAAACGTTCTACGTTCGTTGTCATCTGTTAAACGTCCACTGTATCCTCTTGGCATCCTCTGGACATCCTCGCAACTCATATCCGCTGCAGCTAAAAACGGAAAGAGGGAGGAAGCAAAAGATACACGGAACATCCACACAGTGTTAGGACCACGGAAATAGAAAGGATGTAAGCTGATGCATCTCGTATATAAAGTATTAAAATGGACAAAATGTTTGTATATGGGATGTATCTTGGATATTTAGGATGTCTGGAGTATGCCGAGAGTATGTGGAAGGACACCGAGCAAAAAACCGATATTTCCTATAAAAAGGGGGAGGAAATCACCTGGATCTCACTATCAGTCCAGCAGCTGTGGTTTACAGACCTCTTCACCCTTGGTCTTGCTCTTCCACATCATCCATTGATCTCCACCATGGATCATAACACAGTCCTTATGGTAGCTGCAATCATTCAACACCAGAACCAAGCCCTGTTCAGACTGTTTCACCTTTTCTATGCAAGGAGAAGAAGGAGACATCCAATAACTGTCTGGGTCTGACGATGGATCAGGAGAAGAGTGGAGTTTGGACTGTATGACAAGCTGATGGTGGAGCTGAGGAATGAAGACCCTCGTGCATTCCAGCACTTCATGAGGATGCCACCAGCCATGTTTGATGAAATTGTAGAGTGTCTGAGACCCAGGTTGACCAAGCCGAGCACCAACTTCTGTCCCAACCTGGACCCTGGACTGAAGGTGGCACTGACTGCAACACCTGGCCTCTGGAACCACATACAGAAAAATGCAGTATGCCTGGAGAGTGCCACACAACAGCATCAGCATTGTGGTCAGAGAAGTGGTGCAGGCCATCATCGAAGAATACATGGAGGAGCTCCTCAAGTGCCCCACCACTGAACAAGGCTGGAGGAAAGTTGCAGAACAGTTGTATCAGAGGTGGAACTTTCCCCACAGCGTTGGAGCCATAGATGGGAAGCATGTGGCCTGCAAAGCTCCCGCCAACTCAGGGTCCTCTTATTACAACTACAAGGGCTTCTTCAGTATCATCCTCTTTGCCATGGTTGATGCTGACTACAAGTTCATGTACACTGATGCTTCAGGCAACGGGTCATCTTCAGATGCCCAGGTATACAACACCAGTGACCTCAAGGAGGGGCTGGAATGCAACCTCATCATGGGCTTCCCAGATCCAGACCCCCTTCCCAATGACACACAAGATGTGCCCAACTTCATCATGGGGGATGATGCCTTCTCCCTCACAACCTACCTCATGAAGCCTTACACTTTCAGATGCCTCACCCGTGAAGAGAGGATCTTCAACTACAGGCTGTCCAGGGCAAGACGGGTGGTGGAGAATGCCTTTGGCATCCTGGCCAACAGGTTCCAGGTACTTCTCACCACCATGCAGCAACAGCCACAGACTGTGACTAGCATCATGGAAGCTTGCTGCATCCTGCACAATCTCATGCGCACCCGCTACCCAGTGTTACAGAACAAGCTTGTGGACCGTCAACAAGGAAATGGGGACATGGAGCCTGGTGAATGGAGGCAAGGACAAAACCTGATGGACACTGTGGATGTACAAGGCCCCAACAGAGCTTCACGTGAAGGGAAGAAGCAGCGCAACCTCCTGAAACACTGGTGCAACTCCCCAGCTGGAGCAGAGGAGTGGCAAGACAGGATGATAGATGGTTAATGGATGCTTCCTTGAGCCTGTCTCATAACACTGATGAGATTGTGCCATGTATGTTGACTGGCCCTACAATGAATAGGGCATTAATAAAGAGCTTTGTTTATTTTGAAATGTGTTGATCAATGAATAAATTTTTATTGATAAAAAAGGGCCATATGTCTGGCAGCTGGGAGGGTGGATCATACAGTCCCACTATGCTTGCACTGGAGGTTTATCTATCCCACAGTTATCCTTACCCATCCCACAGCTATTCTTACCTATCCCACAACTATCCTTACCCATCCCACAACTATCCTTACCTATCCCACAGCTATCCTTACCCATCCCACAAGCATGCAAAGGCTTAACCCTTTTTTCAAAGTTTTCACCAACACTTTATTAAGTAAATAAAATTAACCAAGTGTGTGAAGCAAAGATAACCTTTATTAATAACTGTCTTAAGTAAACTGTATTACTTTATTAAAAAAGCAAAATGAACCAAGTAAAGTGTCTTAAGCAAAGATAAAGTGAACAAGTAACAACTCAGTCTCTGGCACTATTCTCAGTCACTCTGAGGCATGTCCATGGTCTCAGCTGTCAAGCGGCCAGGAACTGTGGAGGTGGCTGTGGCTGGAATGCTGGTCTGAGGCGCCATTGGGGTGCTTGGCCCCGAGAGTACAACAGGTGATGGTGTGTTCAGGAAGCTCTCAGAGAGCTGACTCAGTTCCGTGAGGTTGAGAGACCCTTCATCAAGGACCTGGGATTTTTGGCCCAAGACTGATGACCGATCCTCCACTGTGGGGTGGAGGAAGGAGGAGTGTAGTGGAGCTGTCTGGTCTGCAGCTGGGTGAGGTGTGGCATCTGTGGCATGCGATGAACCTGGGCCTGGACTGGGAAGGGCTGCCTCTACTGTGGGAAGTCCTGGTACTAGTAGCTTGGTAGGTGAGGGGCTGTTGAAAGCCATGGAAGGGCTGTGACATCGCCTGGGGTGGAGACCTGGACTGGGTTGGAGCAGGTTCAGCTGGGCCTGGAGGGTTGTGCAGAAGTGCTGTGATCTTCTGCTTCATCACCTGGTACTGGGCCTCGGGCAGGTCCATGAGGGTCTGGCTCACGTAGGTGATGAAGGGCTTCCAGTCCGAGGATGGTATGTTGCTGTGGACCAGCTGAGAGAGAAGATCTGTGCTGGTTTTGATTGTGTCCCTGATCTCCAACAGGACAGTGTGGCTCTGGCCCTCCAGTCTGCCTCTGCCTCTCTGCCTGCTTTTTGTGGAGGTGGAGATGGGTGTGGGTGTGGGTTGGTCTCTGGTGGCTTCCGCTTCTTCCTCCATTTGTGACAGGGGATCCTCCACATCCTCTGGCATGGGGAGTGCAGCTGTCAGGGGGGTCTCTGCTGTGGGGCCCTCTGAAGACACCTGCCTGGACAGTATAGCTGTCTCCTGGCTGGAAGAGGACTGGCTGTCTGTGGGCTGTCTGAGGGAGAGGAGCTGCTCCTTGGTGGCGGACCTCACCCTCCAGGAAGCTGCACTTGGCCATGACGTACATCTCCTGGTCAGTGAGCTTGACAGTGGCCTGGCCAGATTTCTTCAGGTGTAGCTTGCCATACCAGGTGTGCATGTGCTTCCACCATCCCAGGAGTAGTTCTGAAGTGTATCCCAGGCTCTCTGCCTTGTCTCTCCAAGCTGCCTGCTTCCTCTTGGTGTCGTGATAGAGTCTGTGGCCCTTTCTCCACAGGTACTCGTTCTCCCTCAGCCATTTCAGCACCTCCTTCTCATGCTCCTCAGAAAGGGTGTACTGTTTCCTCTCTCCCTTCTCCTTCCCTTGCCTCTTCCTCCCTCTGGCAGGGGCTTCAGCAGCAGAGCCTTCAGGGGCTTGAGTAGCAGGGCTTTGAGGACCTTGGGGCTGGTCCACCACAGCAGCAGCACCAGCAGGAGAAGCACCAGCAGCACCAGCAGGAGAAGCACCAGCAGCACCAGCAGGAGAAGCAGCAGCAGCAGCAGGAGAAGCACCATCAGCACCAGCAGCACCAGCAGCAGGAGAAGCACCATCAGCACCAGCAGCAGGAGAAGCACCAGCAGTACCAGCAGCAGGAGAAGCACCAGCACCAGCAACACCAGCAGCACCAGCACCATTAACACCAGCAGCACCAGCAGCAGCAAGAGAAGCACCAGCAGCTTCAGAGTCAGTGCCAGGGGGTGAGATGATGGTTCTGTCCTTCTTGCCAGGGCTGGCAGGAGTATCCACAGGCTTTCTCTTCTTCCCTGACTGATGAACCATGGTGTTCCTTCAAGATGTATGTGGCAGCACGTCTTTTCTCTGAATTCTGACTGCGTGCGAGCTGCATCCTTTTATATCCACGGAGCTGATGCAATTCATCCTCCCTGCATGCACAGTGAACGCTTTGTATCCGCTATGCATCTGCTATGCATCCGCTATGCATCCACTCTGCTTCCTATAGGCGTCCGTGATGCATCTGCATCATCCGCTATGCATCTGCTCCTTCCGCTATGCATCCGCTTCGGATTTCTCCCCTGGAAGCCCTTCGGATGTATCTTCCGCTTCCATCCGCTGTCATCCACTAGGCTTCCTATGAACATCCGCTTAACATCCCCACTACATACTACCCCCATCCGTTCCTTTCCTTTCCGTTCTTTTCTGTTCTGTTTATCCAAATTTGAGGCACTTTTTGGAGCGGATAACAATGGATGGAGCCACCCCTGAAATTTTGCTCATCTGCTGTGTCCTTTTTGCATACGTTTTGTATCCGTCAGCCAGTGGGACCTAGCCTTTAAAGCTATATCCCTTAAAATAATAAACAGAGTATTAATACAATTAAGATTATGATAAAATGAAGCTACTTTGTCCTAGTGTCACAATAATAGGAAAACTCAAATTCTCTTCCTGAGGTAAAAGAAGATAAAAGAATACCTGCCCAGAAGTTTTGAAAAGATAACGTTCTATTATCTAATGCTTTATTAAAAAAAAAAAAAAACATTGTTTCTGGTCATCAAGAGACTAAGAGAAGTATGTAATCAAGAAACATCTTGAAAGCTTCTAAGCAAAAAACAAAACAAAAGAAAGCCATGATACTTAACAAGATTTAAAAGCCTACTGGGATAAAAATTGTTTTAAAACAAGATAACAAAAAAAAGACACTTTCAATTTTCTTGGAGGTGAAGTTCTGTAAGTGGGATTACCTTTTTTATTCCTCAGCTTTGATTACTAGATCTCTTGATGGATAAATGCAGACCAGAGCCTTGGAAGATAGCTATAACTTAAAGATGGATTCCTAAGAAAAGAAATGGCCCTCCAAGAATCCTGGTCCAAAATTATTTAAGACTTTAGAGAAAAAGTATCCCTCAAATTGTGTTGGAAAATAAGCAGAAGCTACATTTGAATGAGACAATTCTTTCATTTAAAAAGTGAAACCCTTCTAAAAAAACATTACCCATTAATTGCAGTTTCCCATCATTTTCTAGAGAGAGAGAAAAAGTGTAAATTTCTTAAAGCAATCAATTAAGGTTCAAAAACAACAACAACCTATACTGTGTAGTTTATATATAAAATAGAGGTTGATAGCAGAGGGAGTGGAAACTATTAGACTGAGTTTCTATTGACCCAAATAACTGATCAAGGATATCCAATCCTACAGCTCATGGCCAAACTATTTCCCTGCAAATTCCACTCCTTTTTAAAGAGTGCTCAGAACAGATCAACCTTGAAAAATAATATTGTTTTAGAACTATGGAAAACTGCTTCTTATCTTTCAAATGACTTGGATTTGGAGCACAGGTTCACTTTGAATTGTTTATTTAATCCAGGTTACGCTGGTGATTTTATTCAAATTATCTGTGCAGTTTTATTTCAGACTATTCACATTGTCATCCCAGTTTGACAATTTGGTTTTTGAAACTGAATATCAATCAACCTTATCTGGAGACTGAGCTTCATGTAGAAAAAAAAAGCTTTCTTTTATGCACAAAAACCCTCTTAATAATTTGATTGTATCATAAACATTAACAATTTGATCAGAATTAATATGACCTAAAATTGTTTCAGTTTGAAAATTCTCCCAAATTGGCTTAAAATCTATTCTTAACAACATTTTTTTTTTATAAAACTTGAGTTAGAATTGTCTCTCCCATCTGTCCTTTCCACTATGGTCAGTTGTAAGAAATTAAAAGAGTTTGATCAAAAACATTGGTAAGACAAACAGTTTGTTAGAACTTACAATATCCTTTTCCTAATAAATTTGAAATTGTCTATGTTATAATAATTATAATAATGAAGTCAGGAAATACATTCTTAAGAATGTTCAGATATTATATATGTATATCTGTGTTTTCCTCCTATTTTAAAGATTTAAAATTCTCACTCCAGATCACTTTTGCTGGTGCTGAGTGTACCTGTCAGTGTGCTAAATCATTCATCTCTTCGTAATAGATGTGTGTGTGTGTGTGTGTGTGTGTGTGTGTGTGTGCATGTGTATTCAAAGTCTGATTTTAGGGAATGTGGCCTTGTTTACAACAGTATAGTGTTATTTCATTCTTTGTATTATTGAATTTTAATAATTTAATGGCAAACCATTTTAAGATGTAGTGGAAATCTGGAAAGAAATATTCTAAACAATCAATCTATAATTTCAGCCACATTTTACTCTGCAGTTTTATTCCTTCTCTTTCCCCAGTAAAATTTTTATGAAATCTATGTTGTCAGCAATGCTCACTTGTGCTTTGGCTAAAGATTTGTGGTTGCTGTTGTTGCTGTTTTCATTTTATAATAATGTGGAGTATTGTACTATACATTTTTAATGACTTGCATTTTGGCCAGCACTTCATAGCAAGCATGATAGGACCACAAATCATGAATAAAGCACCTAGACAGAATCAAAGATTAACTTCGAATAGAAAGATAAATTTCAGGATGAGATGATACAGGCACAGAAGCAAATATAACAGGAAGCCAAAAGTGCCAAATTGTTTTACTCCTCTGCAGTTTATAGTTTGTCAAAGGGTTGATGCATATCATTTTTGCTTTGTGAATTGTTCTCTCTTTCTCCACATTTGGTTCCTTGGAAATCTTATTCCACTCAAGTTCAGTTTTGATTTGTTTAGCATTTATTTGTCAGAGTAAACATCTTACCTCGAAAAAAATAAATAAGGTTCACTAAGGGCACTTCACTTACAAGTGTATCTTCTTGTAATATTCCAAGGAATTTCTATGACCTAAAATAAAAATAGACACATCAAAGAATTCTATAATACACTTCATCTATATACTAGATATTAGCAAGGAAACCAGTGTTGAAAAATGACTCTATTCAGACAGACAGACAAAAATGGAGTGGAAAAAAGAGTGATGGCTAAATAAATACTTTGACCCTTGAGATCTCATTATCTCAAAAAGATCCTTTGATGACTCATGTCATTAATGGTGCAAAGCATAATTATGGGACTTGAAATTCCATAATATTTTTGGAAGGCATGAAATTGAGAAAAACTAATCTAAACCAAAGTTCCTCCTTTCTGTAAGCTATGGATTTATTTTTCTTTCTGGAAAAACAATTTATTTGAATAATAAAACAAGTGAGTAATCAGAGCTTCCTGCTTTCCAATTTTACATTTCATCGGCCATACTTTGAAACAGTCCCTAATGAAAAATACCAGCCAACTCTGGGCTCACACTTGTAGTCAAAATTTGAAGTTATTTTTCAGTAATTCAGCAAAAGAATATATTCTTAGAGGGCTAGTAGCCCATATATAACTGACTAATGGGTCAGTAAATTATTGAAGACCTACAAATTGCATATTAAAAGTCTAGAAAATGGAGAAGAATAATATATTAAAAGGCAAATTTTGATGTGCATTACTCAGGATGATAGAAAGTATCATTTCAAGACTTTATGCAAGGAGACATTTCTCCTTTTTATGGAATCTAAATGCAAATGCCAATTCATTATGATTAAGCGATTATAGAAAATACCTAATTTTATAGATCATTGTAGCAGAGATTTGGCTAAATTCTATTCAAATGAAAGAAGCATTTATCTTGTAACATGACTTCAAGGCATAAGGAGAATGAAAATTACCCTTTAAGTGAAATTATTTCCGAAATGAAAGATCACTCCCATGACAAAACCTTTCAGTGAAATTGTATAGAGAAGAACAGCGTTTAAACATCACTACAAAATTTCTATGAAATTGAACTAATTAGTTTGTCCATTTCATTTCCTTGAATTAGAAATTAAAAATACCTCATTATAAGGCTTTTTGGATGTTCTCCCTAAAACTCCCTAAAACCAAAATTAATTATTTCCAAGTAAAATGGCTAAAAATTATCAGATTAAAGAATTTAAAAACTAAACTATTTCCATTTAGAACTCCATCTAACTCCTAATATGTAAGAGCAAAGTCATAATAAAAACAAATAGTCTTCTTAGGATTGATGAGACCCTGGGTCTTTTTACTGATAATGAGATACCTCACAACTGACTCTTTCTTCTGAATCTTTATAAAACTGGGAACTAAGCTGTCACTTTGTTTTTTTCTTCAAAGAAAACAGTTTCCCAATGATGGAATGGAGGGATGAGGAGGGAGAGGGGAGTGGAAGGGGAGGGGAGGGAAGGGGAAAGAAGAAAGCATCTTGCAGCAGTGACAGACTGACAGAATTGATTTTGATGATTGACAGGCACTTGAAGAGCATGTTATTTCTTTCTCCAGGAGTTTGATCTAGACTTACAACATTTATATCAATCAACCAAGTTTTTAAAACTCACCAAGCCGTTAGGGGTATCACTTTATTTTAATTTTATGACTTATGCATTCTTAAATGCTTTTATCTAAAATCACTAGCAGAAATCGTTGATTATATACCTTACACACTGAAAAATTTGGCAGCCTTATTAAAATTTAGATTTAATTAACAGAATGTACCACACAAATCAACAATGAAGAAGCCCTGAAGTTTTCAAATTCTTCAGTCTTTAAACTAAAACTTTTTTATTCTTGCAATATTTATTTTCTTTTAAAGAAATAATTGACTTTAATGAATTAAAAGAAAAACATTTTTCAAACAGCCAATGCTAAAAGTTTTAGGGCTGAACAACACAATATCAAATGCCATTATATTGAAGGCGTGCTAAATACTTTCTTAAAATTCTTGACTTAAAACAATGCCAGGACATCAAACAATCTTCCTAACATCATTTTCTTATAAGAACAATTATAAATTAAAATAATTCCATTCTTATCTGACTGTATTTTTTCATTTAAAATCTGTAGCTGCCAGGAAAGCACAAAAGATAGAAAAATATCATTTCTGTTTAAGAGATGTGCATCTATTTTGTCCAAATATGATCAGGTGTGTGCCTTTGAATTCTGCCCTTTGTTATAATAGTTGCTGTGATGGTGGTGTAATAGTATGTGACCTTGAAGGATGAGAGGAGGCAGTGCTGTCTAAGAAATGACTAGACAAGATCAGAACAGAACTGGAAGATACTTAATTACTTAGATAGATAATATAGCAATTTCTTAAAGCTTAGTGCTTTCCTGAGAAACCTAGGAAAGATCAGGTCTTTCTGATGATTAAATGATCAGGTAGATAAACTTAAATGATCAGGTAGATAAAAGGGAGATTAAATGGTTAAAATTTGGGAGATTTGTATTTTCAGACTTTAATATAATTTAATATAACTCTGTTTATATAATTTTACAATGAAGTAGGATTAGCTCACCTGGTAATGTTTCCTGTCTGGTTATTTGGGAGGGCTACCAAGTGATCATTATGATACAAAGATATGCAACATCTTATATTATGATACAAAGTAATTATTATGATACAGATATGCAACATATTCTCTGCTAAAAAGCATAAATGAATAAAGGTGAGGTTTTTTTCAAGACTTAGAATGCCAGAAACAGAAGAAAAAATGTTACGTTTAAATAATAGAAAAATATCTCCCTTGAGTAATAGAAAAACTTTAGTGAGACACAGTTGATGATATTAATATGATTCATTGCATAGTCAGTCAGATGTTCAGATTGTACCAGCCAAAAAAGCTAATGCAATCTTAAATTGCATTAACAAAGGCATACAATGGAGATCAAATAAGGTACTAATACCACTCTATAAAGCCTTAGTAAGACCACACCTAGAGTACTGCATCCAGTTTTGGTCACCACATTATAAAAAAGATGTTGAGACTCTAGAAAAAGTACAAGAAGAGCAACCAGGATGATTAGGTGACTGGAGGCTAAAACATACAATGAACAATTGCAGGAACTGGGCTTGGCTCGTCTAGTGAAGAGAAGGACCAGGGGAGACATGATAGCAGTCTTCCAATATTTGAGGGGCTGCCACAGAAAGGAAGGAGTCCAGCTATTTTCTAAAACACCTGTAGGCCAGACAAGGAATAATGGATGGAAACTGAACAAGGAGAGATTTTACCTGGAAATAGGGAGAAACTTTCTGACAGTGAGAACAATCAACCAATGGAACAGCTTGCCCTTGGAAGTTGTGGGAGTGTCATCAGTTGAGACTTTCAAGGAGAGATTGAACTGCCATTTGTCAGAAATGGTGTAGGGTCTCCCACTTGAGAGGGGGGTTGAACTAGATGACTTACAAGATCACTTCCAACTCTGATTATCTGTTATTTATTATTTGGCATTTTTGAGTACCTATCCAGTCCCTTTTTGTTTTTTTTTTATTTATATTCCACACTGCCCCAATGACTTTGGTGAAATTATTCTGTAAGAATTACAAAAACATATTTGACCACAGGAAATGAAGAAAATATTGTAAAACAAAATTAAGTTTCAAGATTCTCTTACTATAGTCTGTACCAATAAAGTAGAATGTCAGCATTTTTGTGGAATTTGCTTCCTGTCTTGGTTTCCCACAAAGAGTTCACATCATCCTTGAAAGTGTTTTCCCTTCCTTTCCTCTTATACTCCAAGGAGCTAAGGAAAAATTAAGTTCTTTCTGTTTTTTTTTAAATTCCTGGTTGTGAAACATATTTTTATAAGAGCCACCACCTACTGTGTTTCTCCAACAATACGGACTCCATCAATAGGAAGGCCCAGCATGTTTTATCGGCAAAAAATCAAATTAAGCCCCTCCCCCCAAATTAAGGCCTATATTAAACATGCGGAATGGGGGGGAATGGCAGGGGGGGCTTGCCATTAGAAAGTCCTTTTG
The DNA here is from genome assembly GCA_015471245.1 of Laticauda colubrina. Taxonomy (NCBI): domain Eukaryota; kingdom Metazoa; phylum Chordata; class Lepidosauria; order Squamata; family Elapidae; genus Laticauda; species Laticauda colubrina. Next base: position 70,264,892 of record BLBF01000004.1, on the reverse strand, counting down.
TTGAGTACCCAGATATGGTGCTGCCCGCATTGACTTTGGCATTGGTGGGGCACTTCATATCGGGACACCTTCCTCCACCATTGCTTTCTCTTCTCCCTTGCTGCCGTGGCATTTAGAGCAACGTTGTGGCATTTGGTGCAGCCATGCACAGCCAGCCAGGGCTCCTCCCTGCAACCAGAACCCAGCGGAGACACTCGGCTTCAGGTGCTCCTGTTGCCACCTTCCTTTTGCCTTCAAAGGCAAAGCCAATTCTTTTCACCCTACTACTGGTATGACAAAGCCTCCCCTGCCTGAGAGGGCAGCCCAACCCCACATGGGGAGGTGAAACTCCAGGGGCTGCAGCAAAGGATCAGCCCACTCTGGAAGCACCCAGCCGCCTGCCTTGCCTGGTGCTGGGCAGAACACAAAGAGCTTTGCCTGAGGTGCCCAGCGCAGTTGACAGGCAGGCCTTCCTACCCAGCAGCAAAGCTCTCGCCAAGGCAGTGTGCACCTCCCCACTGGACCCTCCACTCACCCTGCCAGGGCTGCGCCAGAGCCATGTGGGCTGGGCAGAGCCAGGAAAGCAAGTCGCGGATGTGCACCTGCCTGCCAAGCAAAAGAGCCGGACCAACCTGAGCTGGCTTCCTTTCCAAGTCCCTCCAGCGCGAATCCAAAGGGGTCACTGGGAGAGGCCACCCGAGGCAGTTATAGCACCCACCCATCCATGGACAGGGAGGCAAGGCGACTCATCCTTCTCCTCCGAAATGAGCCCTGCCGAGTCAGTGTCTTTGCCTGATGCCCGTTCCGCTGCAGCATTTGGAGCTGCCGGTGCATTTGGAGGTGCACGGGGATGGGCTGAGCAAGGGGTGGAAAGGATGGGTGGCTTTGAGCTCTCTCCGCCAGCCAGGGAAGCAGCGCTGCCATCACCTTGCCTCCCTGTCCATGGATGGATGGGCGCTTATCACTGCCTCGGGCAGCCTCTCCCAGTGGCCCCTTCGGGTTCACGCTGGAGGGACTTGGGAAGGAAGCCAAGCTCAGGTCGGCCCAGCTCTTTTGTTTGGCAGGTAAGCGCACACCCGCAGCTTGCTTTCCTGGATCTGCCCAGCCCGTATGGCTCTGGCATGGCCCTGGCGGGATGAGCGGAGGCTCTGGAGGGGAGATGCTGACTGCCTTGGTGAGAGCCCCACCACTGGGAAGGAGGGCCTACCTGTCAGCTGCGCTGGGCACCCCAGGCGAAGCTCTTCACGCTCTGCCCGGCACCAGGCAGGGATGGCGGCTGGGCGCTTCTCCTGGGGGGGCATTCCTGCACTGCAGCCCCGGGGGATTCACCTCCCCATGTGGGGTTGGACTGCCCTCTCGGGCAGGGGAGACTATGTTGTAATAGGTCATCATTTTTAAAATAATTGGCTTTACCTTCGAAGGCCAAGGGAAGACGGCAACAGGAGCGCCTGAAGCCGAGTTATCTGCCAGGCTCTGGTTGCAGGGAGGAGCCCTGGCTGGCTGCACGTGGCTGTGCCAAATGCCACGGCATTGTTCTAAAAGCTGCGGCAGCAAGGGAAAAGGGAAACCAAAGGTGGTGGAAGGTCTCCTGATATGAAGTGCCCTACCAACACTGAAGTCAACATCCAAGCCGTCGCTGCCCATCCCACCTGAGGTTGCAAGGGGGAGGAATTAAGTCACCCCCAAAATATGGCCTAGCCCTTTTTTCGGGGTCAAAAAAAAATGAGAGCAGGCCTAATTATATGAGAAATTATATTCTCCAAGATCATTTCAGTGACTCAGCACAATTATTACCAAGAACAGCATAATTTATTTGTTGTATTTAAGAGTAATGCTACACTGTTTCATGCATACTTCACAATTCTATAGAGATACAGATTTTTCTGTCTCCACTTAAAGACAACATTAAAGCATCATTCTACTGTTATTGGCATTATCAACTCCATGATTTGCAAGGGATTATACTGCAGTTTTTTTTATTGGCTTTTATTTAAATTTTTATAAACAACTTTTTAAGTATAATTTAGAAAACAGTGATAAAGAAAATACATAATACTCCTTCCTTTCTTTGCAATAAGACAACTTTTCTGTAACACATCGGTGAAGCTTCTACTCTAAAGCTGGATTGAGTTTCTGGAGAGTTCAGATGTATTGCTTAATTTAATATGAAGTTTGAGGATTCCGCCCTGGCTATTCAAGGAATCAGTGTGCCACTGGTCATGTTCTTGTAAATCTTGTGAGTTCACAATATTACCAAAGGTAAATATTATACTGCTAAGTTACAATAAAGGTATTCATAGTGCATTAAGATTCTTTCAATATATGGAATTTTTCTGGCTAGTCTTGTTCATTTTGATAATTGGCTGCATTTTCTTTCAGAACTAACTTCTTCTTGTCTATCAGTAATATAACCTGGATAGAACACAGAGGAATTGAATAAAATTCATGATAACATCTTGCAGGTCTCAATTTTATGAAAGACATGAATTATGTAATTTGTACCAGTCACATCCAGATATTAAATGAATGTCATATTGTTCATAATTCACATCATTTATGTGATATCATTTTATGTGTAACATTACTTGAGTCCCTTATGGGAGGAGGAATATAGAAATTAGCTGTTCTCTACCATTCTTATATTCTACACCCTTCTCAACAGAATAAAATAATCAAGTCACAGTTATTTTGACAAAACAAAGATGTCCAGGTGAGCTAAAGAATAGTCAATATGTCCTTTACCTATCTGTCAAGAAGTGAACTCAGTGTATAGAACCCATATTATTGCTGAAGAACTTATCAGTTTGAGACAGCTGCCATTCACTTAGGGATAAAAACTGAAATATCTTTTTAAAAAGCTTGTCAGATTGTCAGAGTGTTGTTTTTCAAATGCTATCTCTTCTCAATTGGAGTTTAATTGAATCAAGGGAGATCACTGCTAAAACCACTTTGCAGGAAAAGAAGGACAGATGCTGAAGACCAAGGAAAGGACACAAAAGAAACCCAAAGTGCCAGTGATAATATTTTATTGTCCAAAAGTCTAATGCATTTCAGAAAAGTTCCTTAGTCAAGGGCATTAAGATACAGAACTATATAAACAACTTATACACAGTCAAAATCAATATACAACAAACTAGAATTATATTTTGTTTTGTTTTAATTCTAGTTTGTTTGGGATACAGTGAAGGCAGTAATAAGAGGTATAACAATTTCTTACAATGCCAAGACGAATAAAGAAAAATATGCCCAACAAAATAAACTGCAACAACAAATTAAGGAATTAGAAATGCAATTACAGAAGACCCCAAAGAACTCAACATTGCAAAATCAGATAATAATAGCTGAACACAAATTGAATTGAATTGAACAAGAGAAAATGATTATAAATCTGAATATGATTAAACAAACCTACTTTGAGAATGCTAATAAGCCAGGAAGATGGTTAGCTTATAAACCAAAAAAAAAAGAAAAGAAAAGAGACTGATATACCAATTAATAGATGGGAATGGCGACATACAAGAGATAGAACAAAAAAAAGAAATTGTACATAAATACTTTGAAGAGTTATATAAAAAGGAAGAAATAAATGAGGACAAAATAAGAAATTACTTAGATGAAATTAAAGATAAAGAAATTGAGGAAGGAATGATAGAATAACTTAATAATGATATATCTTGGTCTGAACTGAAATCGGCAAAAAAGAACCAAAAAAATAATAAAGCCCGAGGCCCAGATGGGATTCTGGGAGAGCTATATAAAGTAATTGCAGAACAAATTGGACCTTTTATGATGGAAATTTTCAATGATGTATTGTTGGCGGCCAAGATGCCGGACTCATGGAGGGGAGCACTGATTTTGTTGACCCAAAGGAGGAATCTGAATCTAGATATATCATTAATTACAGACCAATTTCATTATTAAACACTGACTATAAAATATTTACCTCCATTATAGCTAATAGACTAAAAAAAGAATTTTAAATTTATATATACATGAAGATCAAAATGGATTTCTCCTGACCAGACAGATTAGCAATAATTCAAGAACAGTATTAGATATTTTAGAATTTTACGAAGCCCGCCCCGAGAAACAAATCGCATTTATGTTCTTAGATGCTAAAAAGGCCTTTGATAATTTAAATTGGCAGTTTTTAATTCAAAAAATATATAATATGAAAATAGGCACTAAATTTGAAAATATTATAACAACTATCTGTGATTAACAATAGGCCAATATTATAGTAAAAGGGGAATATACTCGTCCAATAAAAATAGAAAAGGGAGACAGACAAGGTTGCCTGCTCTCGCCCCTGCTCTTCATATTCTCATTAGAAACATTATTAATACGAATTGGACAGAATTCAGAGAAAAAAAGGATTAAAGGTTAAAACAAAAGAATACAAGTTGCAAGCATTCACTGACGATATGGTTTTCTTTATTGAGGAACCAATAGAAAGAGGACAAAAATTGATAAATGAATTAGAACAATTTGGAGCTTTCACAGGACTCAAAATTAATGACCAAAAATTTAACAGAAAAACAGAAAAAAGAATTAGAAGAAATTATGGGAATACAAGTGACAAAAAAAGTTAAATATTTAGGAATGTGGTTGACAGCACATTGTAAGGCACTTAAAGAAAATAATTATGATAAGTTGTTGCTACAGGTAAAGAAGGATTTAGAATTATGGGGCAGACTGCAACTCTCACTATTGGGTAGGATTGCTACCATTAAAGGCCCTGTCACACCACAAAAACGGATGCAAAGAGGAAGCAAAATGGAAAAAAAATCTTGCCATCCATTCTAAAATGCGATGTACTCACTGCCTCCGTTTGGCTTCCTCTCAATCCATCCAACATCCGTTTATGGATGTTTCATCCGCTCCAAAAGTTTTAGGCTGCCTAAAACTTTTGCGTGGAAAATGCATCCAGTTCGTCCGTTCTGCATCTGCTACGCATCCGCTACGCATCCGCTACGCATCTATTACGCATCCACTATATCCGCTAGGCATCCGCTGCACATCCGTGCAACTCCATCCACTCCAGCGGTAAACGGACTCAGGGATGAAGTGGAACGGATGCAGAACGGATGCAGAACGGATGCAGAATGGAAACAAAGCGTTTAAAACGGAAAAAACGTTCGTAGAGGGGACCTATCTCGGATATTAAGGATGCCTAGAGGATGCCTAGAGGATGCCTAGCGGATGCCTAGAGGATGCAAAGGGACACCTATATTGCCTAAAAAGGGGGGAGCAACTCGTCTGCACCGCACTTTCAGACCAGCAGCCCAGTGGTGCAGACCTCTGCAGCCTTCATCTGACTCTTCCTCTTCCACAGCATCCAGTCATCTCCACCATGGATTGCGACAAAATCTTTTTGGCAGCCAACATCCTTCTGCATCACTGCGAAACCACCAACAGTCTCTGTGAACTCTACTACGGCAAGAAAAGGAGGCACCCAAAAAAAGTCTGGGTCCAAAGATGGTTAGTCAGAAGAGCACACTACCAACTTTACGACAAGCTTATGGTGGAGCTCAGGAGCGAAGACACTCGTGCGTTCCAGAACTTCATGAATATGCCTCCAGCCATGTTTGACGAACTTGTGCAGCGGCTGACACCCAGGTTGAGCAAGACAAAAACCAGCTTCCTGCCCAGCCTGGAACCTGGGCTCAGGGTGGCACTCACTCTGTGCCACCTGGCCTCAGGGACCCCCTACAGGAGCATGCAGTACGGCTGGAGAGTGCCACCCAGCACCATCAGCTTTGTGGTCAGAGAAGTGGTGTGGGCCATCCTCGAAGAATACATGGAGGAGCTCCTCCAGTGCCCCACCACTGAAGAAGGATGGAAGAAAGTTGCAGAGTAGTGGTATCAGAAGTAGAACTTACCCCACACCATTGGAGCCATCGATGGGAAGCACGTGGCCTGCAAGGTTCCAGCCAACTCAGGGTCCACTTATCACAACTACAAGGGCTTCTTCAGCATCATCCTCTTCGCCATGGTCGATGCTGACTACAAGTTCATGTACATCAATGTTTCAGGCAACGGCTCATCTTCAGATGCCCAGGTATACAACGCCAGTCACCTCAAGGAGGGGCTGGAAAGCAACCTCATGGTGGGCTTCCCAGATCCAGAACCCCTGCCCAACAACACGCAAGATGTGCCCTACTTCATCGTGGGAGATGACGCCTTCTCCCTCTCAACCTACCTCATGAAGCCCTACACCTCCAAATACCTCACCCGTGAAGAGAGGATCTTCAACTACAGGCTGTCCAGGGCAAGGCGGGTGGTGGAGAACGCCTTTGGCATCCTGGCCGACAGGTTCCAGGTGCTTCTCAACACCATGCAGCATCGCCCACAGAGCATGAGGAGGATCGTGGAAGCTTGCTGCATCCTGCACAATCTCATGCGCACTCGCTACCCAGTCTTGCAGAACAGGCTTGTGGACCTCCAGCAAGGCAATGGGGACATGGAGCCTGGGGAATGGAGGCAAGGGCGAAACCTGATCGACACTGAGGATGTGCAAGGGCCCAACAGAGCCTCACGTGAGGCGAAGAAGCAGCGCAACCTTCTGAAACACGGGTGCAACTCCCCAGCTGGAGCGGTGGAGTGGCAAGACAGGATGGTAGATGCTTAATGGATGCTTCCTTCAGCCTGTCTCATCACATGGATGAGATTGGGCCATGTATGTTTGGTTGGCCTACAATGAATAGGGCATTTAATAAAGAGTTGTGTTTATGTTGACATGTGTGGATCAATGCTTACATTGTAATTGATAAGGGCCATAGGGATGGCACCTGGGAGGGTGGACCATACAGTCCCACTATGCTTGCACTGGAGATTTATCTATCCCACAGCTATC
>BLBF01000004.1:70229998-70258047 GCA_015471245.1 Laticauda colubrina | reverse complement strand
TAGTGTAGTGGGACTGCCTGCTGTGCAGCGAGCTGAGGAGTGGCGTGGCTGGCATCGATGTCGTCGGTGGCATCATTGGCGTGGGTGGCATCGGTGGCATCAGTGGAACAGCTGGCAACGGTGTCGCCCGATGACTCTGTGCCTGGCCTGGGAAGGGCTGCTGCCTGTGCTGCTGGACCTCCGGGTAGCTGTAGCCCTGGTAGGTGAGGGGCTGTTGGAAGCCTTGGTATGGGAGGGACATCACCTGGGGTGGAGGAGCAGACCTGGACTGGGTGGGAGCAGGTGCCTCTGGGTCTGGAGGGTTGTTAATCAGCGTGGAGATCCTCTCCTTCACCAGCTGGTATTGGTGATCCAGCATCTCCTTCAGGGTCTGGTTCAAATAATTGAGGAAGGGCTTGCGGTTGGAGCAGGAGGAGTCGATGGGGACCAGCTGAGAGAGGAGACCTATGCTGGTGCGGATGGTGTCCCTGATCTCCACCAGGACCTTGTGGCTCTCCCCCTCCTGCGGTCTGGCTCTCTGCCTTCCTGTGGAGGCGGCGGTGTGGGTGGATGGGACTTCGGCAGCGGTGGATTCAATGTTTCCTTTCTCCCACCGCACCAGGGAGTCCTCCTCACTCTCCACCAAGCTTTCAACACCTGCCTGGGGGTTCTCCGCCGTGGCACGCTTCACCAAAACCTGCCTGGAGACAGGGACTGACTCTCGGCTGGAAGAGGACTGGGTCGCAGCAGGCTGCCTGAGAGTGAGGGTAGACAGATGGGCTCCTGGTGCTGCTCGGTGGTGGATCTCACCCTCCAGGAAGCTGCACCTGGCCATGACGTAGTTCTCTCTGTCCATCAGCTTGACTGCAGCCTGGCCAGATTTTTTGCGGTGCAGCTTCCCGTACCAGGTGTGCATATGTTTCCACCAGCCAAGTAGCACCTCTGAAGTGTAGCCCAGACTCTCCGCCCTCTCTCTCCAAGCAGCCTGCTTCTGCTTGGTGTCCCTGTACAGCCGGTGTCCCTTCCGCCACAGATAGTCGTTCTCTCTCAGCCACTCCAGCACCTCATCCTCATGCGCCTCCTCAATAAAGTACCTCCTCTCCCATTGACGCGAACCACTCTTCCTCCCTCTGGCAGAGCCATATGGGCCCTCATCAGAGGGACTTCGAGGTTGTAGGGGCTGCTCCTCCACACCAACAGCAGCAGCAGCAGCAGCAGCAGAATCATCATCATCAGAAACATCACCAGCAGGATCATAATCAGCATCATCATCATCAGCAGCAGCAGCAGCAGCAGAATCACCAGCAGGATCAGAATCAGAATCAGCAGCAGCAGCAGCAGCAGCAAGACCAGGATGAGCAGCAGCAGAGTAAACACCAGCAGCAGGACCAGCAAGACCAGGAGCACGAGCAGAACGAGCAGGACCAGCAGGACCAGGAGGAGCTTCAGCAGAGTGCGCAGCAGAAGCACCACTGCCAGGAGCAGCCACAGCAGAAGCTCCAGCAAGAGAAGAGCGAGCCCAAGCAGCAGAAGCCCCAGAAGAAGCAGAGTCACGGACATGGGGCGGGAGGGTGGCCCTGTCCCTCTTGCCAGGGATGGCGGCAGGTTGCTGAGCCTTTCGCTTCTTCCCCATGGTTGTGGGGTTGCTGGATGGCAGGAAGGCTGGCAGGCACCAAGGCTGGCAGGAAGCCTGGCAGGAAGCCTGGCAGGAAGCCTGTTAGGAAGCCTGTTAGGAAGCCTGGCAGGAAGGCTGGCAGGAAAGCAGGCACCAAGGCTGGCAGACAGACTGGCTGGCAGGGAGGCTGGAAGGCAGGCTGGCAAGGAGGCTGCCCAGGAGGCTGGAAGGCAGGCTGGCAGGGAGGCTGGCAGGGAGGCCGGAATGCAGGCTGCCAGCAAGGCTGGAATGGAGGCTGGAAGGCAGGCTGGCAAGGAGGCTGCCCAGGAGGCTGGGAGGCAGGCTGGGAGGCAGGCTTGGAGGCAGGCTTGGAGGCAGGCATGCAGGCAGGGCAGGCAAGGAACTCAAAGTGTCCAGCAGCAGGTCTTCCCTCGGAATGCTGGCCACGTGCAAGCTGCTTCCCTTTATATCCGGGGGACTTGCGCAATGCATCCCCCCTGCATGCGCAATTAACGCGCGGCATCCGTTCCGCTTCTGCTGTGCATCCGCTAGGCTTCTGCTGTGCATCCGCTTCATCCACTGTGCATCCGTTCTGTATCCGTTTTTTCCGTTCTGCGTCCACTCTCCTGAGAACCCCCCCGAAGCCCTGCGAATGCGCCATCAGTTCTGCATCCGCTTTGCATCCTCCCTGCGTCCTCCCCGCGTCCGTGTTATCTGCTCCAATTATGCAAATTTTCACCCCTTTTGAGCACGGATACAACGGAAGGAACATTTTTCTCTTCCATTGTGTCCTCTTTGCATCCATTGGGCAGTGTGACACGGCCTTAAAATGAATATTCTCCCAAAATTCTTATATTTATTTCAGATGTTTCCAATTAAATTACACAAACATTTTTTTTGAAGAACTTAACAAAATAACCGCTAAATTTGTTTGGCAAGGGAAAAACCCAGAATAAATTTAAAAGCAATGTAGGATATGAGGAGCAGGGGAAGATTGGCACTTCCAAATTGGGAATTGTACCATATTGCTACCATTCTAGTATGGTTAAAAGATTGGGTGAACTTAAATAATAAGAGAATTTTATTTTTAGAAGGCCATGATTTACAAAGGGGGTGGCATGCCTTTTTATGGGACGTAGGGAAAGTTAACTTAACGTAGGGAAATATTTCCATAGACAATTAGAGACTCATTATTAATTAATTGGAAAAAATATGCAAAAAACACTACTTAAAAGTACCGATCTGGGTATCAACAATGGAGGCGATGATCCACCCAAACAATTTGGATATTTCTAAAATGATCAAATACAAAGATTTATTGGACATACAAGGAAATTTGAAATCACCACAAGAACTTCAAGAGTGGGGTTTCAAATAGATCAATGGATATACCTACAAATTCATAGTAGATATAAACAAGATAGAAAGGAATTTGGAATTAATAATAAACCCAGCAATTAGACAAAATTTTATTAGGACCAGGTAAAAAAAAATAACTAAATTTTATAATTGTTTATTAGAAGTAGAATTCGAAGAAGAAACAGTAAAAGGGAATATGATAGCCTGGAGTAGGAATGTAGGACGTAACATTACCCTAATAGAATGGGAAAAAGTCTGGGGAAGAAATGATAAGATTACAAAATTGGCAGCATACAAAGAAAACGCATATAAAATGTTTAATAGATGGCACCTTCTCCCTTCGAGATTTGAGAAAATGTGCCCTAAAATGAGTCCAAAATGTTGGAAATGTAAAAAAAAAGAGGGAACCTTTTTTTACATGTGGTGGTCCTGTATAGAAGCCCAAAAATACTGGAAAAAAATTAGAAATTGGCTGGAAGATATAACAAAAGAACAGATCGAGTACAAACCAGAGTCCTTTCTGTTAGGGATTTTTGATAAACAAATATTTTAAAAAAATGAAATGCATAACAATACACATACTAACAGCGGCCAGATTGGCCTTTGCTCAATATTGGAAGCACCTTCATATACCTACAGAGATTACCATCCAAAAAATTTCAAATTGCGCAGAAATGGACAGATTAACTTTAGCTTTAAAAAACAAAGATAATTCAATATATTATAATAATTGGAATTATTGGTATAAATGGTTAGAACAAAGATACACTTTATATCATAAGATAGTAAGAATAAGAAAAAATTATATGAGTGATATACAAATTTTTGTAAGACAAGGTGTGCAGATATGGTAAAATTAAGGGAAGAAAAGATCCTACAAACTGTCAAAAATAAGAATGTTTTTAAATTTTTTCTGTTTCTTTTTTCCTATCCCTTTTTTCTTTTCCTTCTACTCTTTCATGTACAACAACTATGTGTTGTCGAGTTGTTTTTTTTAGTTGTAAAATTAATATTTTTTAAAAAAACAAACAAACAAAATATAAGAAACTGTTCATAAAATGGTAGTTGGGGGGGAAGTAGACAAACTCATAAAGTTCATGTTCTTTTATTGACTCATTTTCTTTTCCCCCCATTAAATATAGCGTGTAAACATTCTGACAATTTGTCTAAAAAATCTGTGATAAATGCCATAACATTTTTGCTCTTTTCTCAGTTACTAAGCCTGAAGTCAAAAAGGTGTATTTAATAACACAATACATATATTTATTTATGATTTTATTAGTTTTACAAACAATTCAAGTCATTAAATATATCAAATACTCCTTCCTCCTCCGAGTTTTCCCACAACAATTCTGTGAGATGGGTTGGGCTAAGAGAAAGAGAGAACGCAACTTTTCTGACCCAGAATTCCCCAACTGGCTTTCATGGATAAGGCAGCATTTGTTCTCAGAGCACCTGGCTTTCTGGCCTGGTGCCTTAACTAGTAAAATATAAATATCAGAATTATTTAACAGTCTTATTTAAAGCCATTAGATGTTAATATTAGTAGAGTCTCCTTCATTTTGGTCTCTAAAAAGTATTATTGTATTCTTAAAGGGCAAAGAATCAGAATTTGAGTAGCTGAACAAAATGGTAAAATGGAATGAAGCTAATTATATTGAATACCAAGCATAGAAAAAGAAGAGGGAAGAGAACAGTGAAATATAACATCTAGGAATAAAATCAATAGTAGGTATTGAATGTCTTCATAGTCCTTTATTTCTTTTATGACTACAATTCTGTAAAATCTGAATGTCTCTTTTTGACTGACAGGTGGTATTCCCCTCTCTCTCTCTCTCTCTCTCTCTCTCTCTCTCTCTCTCTCTCTCTCCCTTTCTCTCTATGTATGTATGCCTGTATGTGTGTGTATGTATGTATGTACATATGTATGTATGTATGTGGGTGAATCTTCTAGATATTAATTTAGCTTTAATCGTAAAGTAAAAATTGAGGCACAGATACTGCATTACATATAGACCATAATGAAAGTTCTGCATATGGTAACATATGGTTGCAAAAGATAAAATGGCCACAAGGAAAGCAAACATGTATGAGGCGATGCTGTATTGGGTCTGCCCTGTGATGAAATATTTCTTACACTTACTTTTGTAAGTCTACCTTCCAAATTTTTTGTTTACTGTATGAAAGATAATTTAAACAACCCCCCTTTTTTTATAAAAGTAAAATTAATATTTTGTGGGGAAACAAAATGTCCAGCTATTTATGAAGGATTTTTAAAAGTTGTTTAATGCAAATATGCTGAAAAAAGGTTTGTCATATTAGTTATAGAAATTAACTATGATTATTTCTTGATCGATCTTCTTTCTTCTACTCCTCTTCCTCCTCATTTGGCCCCCCTCAATTCTGTAAACCAATGAAGTAAAAGTAGCAAATCATTACAAATAAAGTAGACCTGACTATGCAAAAAGATCATATAAAATGTTATATTTCTAGACAACTTTTTCCCTTTCAGTCACATTCTGACATTAGAAAGTACTTCATCTAGGAGAAGAAAAGGTATAGGAAATATAGTAAGAGGAGAAATGAAGACAAGCAGACTTTAAAACTGTTACTTTATATTTTTTCAATTCTGAGATTCCTAACCTATTTCAGCCAACTCAGCTTTCACGCATGAGTGGCTGAGACCTGACCTTGTAGCAAATATGAAATTTAGAACTAATCTTATTACATCAAGTTGTGTCATGCTTGCAGTGTCACCAATGTTCTTAATATTTGCGGCTTAAAGACTTTATTAGGCAATAAGTGGTTTATGGTAATTAGTAGAATGATACCCTATAGTATTTGTCAGTTTTAATGGAAATAAAGTTTAGGAAATTGTGAAAATTTATGGTACTTAAATTTATTAATTTTCATATGATCTAATTGCCTAACATCAATTAAAACTCAAATAGTTTCCATTGTACTGATTAAAATAATCTCTGTGGGGGGTGGATGGGGGCATGTTTTCAAATAAGACTGCTCATCTATTAACAATGCTTTTTTTCCAGTGTCACAATAATTATAAAAATTTGGAAAGGCAGATTGGCCACTGCCCACACTTTATTAATTTTGAATTAACAGCAAATTTCCAAACTACACAATTCATCTGTTTCTTTTGTGTGTTAACAACAAATGCTATCCCTAAACAAAATTAATATACCCTAAATGAAGTGGCTTTAACCTCATAATTAACCTATTCAGTTCATCAAATTTTATTTTGTTTGAGGTCTTTTAAATTGCACCTAGAGGAGCACCAAAGATGTGTTAAATAGAATAGAATATAATTAAGATTTGTACATAATTGACCATTGCTATTCCCCTTCATTTCTTACTATCAGTTCCACCAGGATTCTAACTTTTATTCATTACTTTCTGTAATAGCAGATATGATTAAGTAAAATATGTTTGCTTAGGCCAGCTTTTTTACTGATAAGCAGAAATATGTATATGTAAAGCTGAGGCAGTAAGTAATAATGAGATATCACCATTCTTGGGGTTCTTCAGTATTTACTGATAGAAGGAAAAGGAGAAGAAGAAAACTGTAGTATGCACCCTGAAAATCAATATCCAAAATCACAAGCCACCCTTGGCTGGTTACATTGCTATCTGGGTAATGACAAAAATATAAATAATATTTGACTATATCCTTTTTAAAGTTTTCTGAGAAAAAATAGGATTTCCATTCCTGAAAAGAGGAGAGTAATCAGAAGAAAACAACAGCCACCAACAACAAGGACCATCTGTGACATAATATTTTGCATGGCATGATACTATTATTTCCATGGTTGTACAACATTGTAAGAGAGAGATTCTGCAGCAGCAAAGTCAAGGTGCAAACTATTCATCTCAATCTATTTGATAAAATAAATGGAGGTCTTAAATTTGCAATGAACTGGAATTTGTTTCTAAGAATAATGTTTGTATTAAGGCAATAATTTTACTTTGGATCAATTCCCAGTTCGCAACGTCATCAATAAAAGAGACCTATAATTGCTTTGTTTTGCTGTGCCATTTGTGACTATTTTCTCCCGAAATTCAGCTGAAAAAACAGCACCAATTCTGTTCTGTATAAAAATAGTTTACTCCAAATCCTCTAATAAGATTGGCTAAGAAAGCCAACATAGGGATTGGTTCACTAGGAACCAATCCAAAGGAGCCGCCAAAAGGCGGTTAAATCAAACTAATGTCATTGTCTACAAGCCGGCAGGCAAGCCGTATATAAAGGCTGCCGCGGCTAGAGCCAAACTGTTCCATTTATCTTCACTGTTAAAAATAAAGACTTTTACTGTTGGAACCCGGTCTACCTCGTGTTTTTCCAGACGGAACACTGGCGATGAAGGTGGGATCGTCCTAAAAACGTGAGACTGTGCACGCGGCGAATTGAAAACCAGGCTGGAAGTGATAGCCGGAAATAATGCACCGCCCACACCCTTCAACCCAATGAAGAGGATTGGGAATTCTACGTAGGCCGTTTCCAAATGTACTTGGAAAGTAACGAGATGGAAGAGATCTCAGACCAGCGTAAGAGGGCTGTCTTCTTAACGCATTGTGGACCAACGATATTCAAAATGGCCAAGGCATTGGCGAAGCCCAGAGACATAAAGCAAATGACCTGGCCCGAACTCCGGCGAATGTTGAAGGCTCATTACGCACCAGTGGTGTCAAATCTCATCAAACGGCACGAATTCTACCGAAGGGACCAAAAAGAAGGAGAGACCATCGCTGATTTTGTGGCAGCCCTCCGACAACTGGGGGTAGCATGTGAGTTCCTGAACGTAGATGAAGCCATGCGAGATCGAGTAGTATTGGGTTTAAAAGACTCTAATTTAAAAAGTAAGTTGCTAAATAAACCCAACATAACCGTAGCCAAAGCAATCGCAGAAGCCACAGCTGCAGAAGCCGTGAAAAAGTCAGTGGCCACAATGAAACAAATGAATGCGAACAACGACGAAGCAAGCCTAACCAGAGGGAAGAAGCAATTTCCCACCACCACACACCAGGAAGATTTTGACGAGAATCCGGAGAGGAAGACGATGAGGTCCACCGCCTATTGCCAACAAAAAAAGATGCAAAAAAAGAAACTGGTGGGAATGCACCGGTTGCGGAGGAAATCACCCTTGAGCCAATTGCAGATTCCTTGATGCCATCTGCAGAGCTTGTAAGAAAAGGGGACACATCGAGAAGGTCTATAGGAATCGAAAAAATTACAACCCTAACAGACGCAATAACTCTCCCCCACAAGATGAATCGAAACAAGCCGAGAGAAAGTTGGAGCGCAACAAACGAGCCAGTAACCGAGAAAAGACCCATCAAACTGTTGTTCAGACGGAAAGCGTGAAAAAAGTTAAAATAATCGTAAAAATCGAAGGCACCCCCTGCGAGATGGAGGTCGATTCAGGGTCTTTCCTGTCAATGGTGTCATGGGACACAATCAAACAACTGGTCCCAAATATTAAGCTAAAAGAGCTCCAGAAACAAAAATTAACCCTGAAGGACTACCAAGGGAATCGAATCCCTGTGGTAGGTCTAGGACATTTCCGAGTCGCTTACAAACAGCATGTCGAAGTCCTGCCTCTGACAATAGTCGACCGAGACCGACCCAGCCTCCTGGGCATCGAATGGTTCGTACCATTGGGCATTGGAATGACCAGAATAGGCCGAATGGCCGCAACCGACTGGGAAGAAAACCTGATCCACGAGTTCCAGGACATTTTCGATGGCTCCCTAGGCAGGTATCGGGGGATCCCAATTTCCTTTAGTTCAGACCCCCAGGTGTCCCCTAGAAGATTAAAGGCCAGACGAGTTCCCTTTGCATTAAAGGCAAAAATAGAGGAACAATTGAACAAATTAATTGACCAAGGGGTTTTGGAACCTGTTGACCATGCTAAATGGGAGACGCCAATAGTAACACCAGTTAAACCTGATGGGTCGGTACGCATCTGCGGAGACTACAAGGCTACCCTGAACCATGCGCTGCAACATAGTGCATACCCGGTGCCAGTCGTACAACATTTACTACACTCACTCGGGGGAGGAAAATTTTTTGCTAAACTAGATCTAGCACAAGCTTACCAACAGCTTCCAGTAGACCCCTTAATGGCCGAGGCACAGACAATAGTGACTCACAAACAGACTCCAGTTTGGAGTGAGTGTGGCCCCAGGCATTTTCCAAAGCCTCATGAAATGCCTATTAAATGGAATAAGAGGGGTCGTACCATATTTTGACGACATCCTGGTTTCGGCTAAAGATATGATCCAACTAGAAAAAAGACTAAGAAATGTACTAACAAAATTTAGAGAATCCGGTCTGAAAGTTAAAAAAGAAAAATGCTGCTTAATTACTGATCGCGTCGAATTTCTGGGCTAATTAATTGACGGAGAGGGTATACACCCTACTGAAAAAAAAGTCAAAGCCATTAAAGATGCACCACAGCCAAAAAACAAAATGGAATTGCAGGCATTTTTGGGTCTAATAAATTTCTATAACGTATTCCTTCCCCACAAAGTGACAATAGCGGAACCATTACACCGTTTCCTGGATAAGAAAACTAATTGGACTTGGGGTCATAGAGAGCAAAAAGCATTCCAGAAAATAAAAAATTTATTAACATCAAACACCGTTGTTATCCAGTTTAGTAACACACTTCCATTGATGGTAACCTGCGATGCCTTACCGTTTGGAGTCGGTGCCATCCTGAGCCACCAATTGCCAGATGGGAGAGAGGCACCCATCGCTTATTACTCAAAGACTCTATCTAAAACAGAATGTAACTAGAGTCAACTAGACAGAGAAGCCCTGGCAATCGTCGCCGGAGTGAAACGCTTCCACGAATACCTTTATGGAAGAACATTTTTGATCGTAACGGACCATAAACCATTACTAGGAATTCTGGCGGGAAACAAGCCTACACCGAACATTTTATCCCTGCAAATGACTAGATGGTCAGAATTCCTAGCAGCATACTCTTACACATTGACACATTGACCCAGGAAGCAAATCTCCCATGCAGACGCATTAAGCAGAGCACCGTTGCCAACGACGGAGGAAGACCCAGCACCAACAATGACCACCCTGCAAATAGAAACATGCCCCGAACTACCAATATCTGCAAATGATGTCGCTAGAGCCACCGCAAAGGACCCAGTGACTGCCCGCATATTAAACTGGGTAGGTAAAGCCTGGCCGGAAAACCAAAAAACTGAAAACTTTAAACCTTTCCGGACCAGACAAACTGAACTTTCAATTCAAAAAGGTTGTTTATTGTGGGGTGATCAGGTAGTAATCCCTCCTAAATTACAAACTAGAGTGTTGGGTATGCTTCACGAAGGCCAGACTTTTACTGTTGGAACCCGGTCTACCTCGCGTTTTTCCAGACGGAACAAATTCAATATGGTCTCCTTCGTGTTTGCTCATGCTCACCCTCCTAGTCTAGCTTGATTGCAGGTTGAGCCACATTGCCTTTTGCAAACCCGCTGTTGGTGAAGCTGGGTGCCAGTGAAGGCTGGCTTTTTGCATAGCTTTGTCCAGCTGTTGGAAGGGAAATGGCTTCCTCCCCAGGCCCCATCCATTTTCCCCTGATAGCTGGACAAAGCTTGGCAAAAAGCCAGCCCCCTCACTGGCACCCAGCTTCACTGACAACGGGCTTGGAAAGGGCAATGTGGCTCCGGCTGCAATCATGCTAGACAGGGGAGGAAGAGATGATGAGGGAGCCAGGGCCCTTCCCTCCAGGCTTTGCCCAAAGCCCTGTGCCACACCAGGAGGCTGAAGTCGGAATTTCTTTTTTCCCCTCTGACACGTGAATACCTTGGCAATGGGATTGTTTCTCACTGCCACCTTTTCCAGTTGCTGTGATGACCCAGGACATGGCACAAAAGCAACACAATCACATAAATAAGAAGATTGCCTTTAGTACCTCCAATTTTGCTCCCAATGTCCAGATCACCTTCGGCTGGAGAAAAAGCTGTCCCAAGAACACTCTTTCAGTGGAGGAAATTCAGTCCAAAAACAAAATACATACAAACTGTAAATAAAAATCCACACAAACCATGCTGCAGTAATTAACTTGACAGGACAGGGGAAGGAATTACAGATTTGAAAGGCTAACAAAACACACACATTGAGAAGATGCCAGGAACCCAGATAAGCCTCGACAATACCAGATAATTCATGATTTGCTCTCAACAGTTGGCTGTGCTTAACTCCCCTTTTTAAACACTGTGTTCCCAGTTGCAGCTAATGAAGGGAATCAAAGCCCTTTCCTCCCCCGAAAACCACGCAACTGACATTGCACCCTTCTCTGTTCCTTCCTGAATGCTCTATGATGAAGAGGGGGTAAGCCTGGGTCTTCCTCTGAATTCCCTCTGCCTTGCTCTACTTCTCCCCTGCTCTGCCCAGTCAGACTTTCCCTTCCCCAGTTTCTTCCACAGCCAATGGAGCCACACTCCCACTCCCTGTCAGCTGCTCAGCTTCCCCCTCAGAATCAAGATTCTGATAGGGGCATGACAGCTGCTGGATCAGTGGGACCCTCTGCAGGTAGGAATCTCAAAATCAAGAATGAATATTTGTGCTACATTCTCCAGATTGGCCTCCTGCAAACTCAGTCTCTCAAGGAGCCTGGCCAAATTTTTGCATGACGCTTGCTGAGGCAGAGCTAATAGGTGGCCAAGCTAAGTGCTTGAAAGACCCCATCCCATCATCAGGAGTCCTCATGCCTCAACAAGCAAAACTTTGGCCAGGTTCTTTGGAAAATGACAGAGTTTGCAAGCCGCCTTCCTATCTAGCATCCAGTTTGGCTACAATACAAGCATTTATTCTTGGCTTTATTTGAGATTCCTAGCTGCAATAGATAGGCAAAGCTAGGACTGACTCCGGCTGCGACTTCCAACTCTGAACTGAGGGCTGCCTTGGATGCCACCAGCTGGTGCAAATGTACTGGGACAAAGGCTGAAGAGGCAGCACAAAGGCAAGTTGCCCTTCACTCCTGAACACTAAGGCCATTGCAACTGCCACTTCAGGACCCCTGCGCCTTCAACCCCCTCCCGATGCCACAGCACCTTTACCTTTAGGGAGCTGCAGTCTTAAAAATTGTGCAGAAAGAGAAAAGGAAACCGCATGTGCTGCTGCTGCCATTCTAGAGGGCTACCTCGGGAGTGAGGGGGAATAAAGAGTATAGCATCGCTCTCAATCTCATCAGAGTACTATTGTGATTATTATTTTACATAAAATAGCTTCAAGAAGATCATGAATTTAAAAAAAAATTCTCTGGAAAGTTACAGTTAAAACAATATGCAACTTGGAGGAAATATGAAGGCAAGTTTTCTGTGTTCGGCAATGTTATGAATCACATCTTCTTAATTTAAAAAATCCACAAAACAGTACAAAAATATAACTAAATATTTCTTTTCTAATTAGATTTATGGTATATACTAACTGAAAAATAGTAGTTTTGCATGAACTCAGAAACAACTGGAATAAATGGGAAAATAAGTAATAATTAATTAGAGAGTGGAAATTTATTTTTTTATAACCCTGCAGTCAGATGATCAGCGGTTCTAGTCCTGCTTTAGGCACAAAGCCAGGATGAATGATTTTATATGTGTATGTCTGCCTATGAATATGTGCGTATGTATATAAAAGAGCTGCAGTTTCAAAATATTATTGAGAGCAGGTGGCTTTCAGGATGAACATCTTTAATAAAATATAATTTTATTACTGAACTATATATTACATTCATTTCAGCATTCATGTATAGCGCATCTTCTAGTAGCCTTACTGAGCTTTTTGCTTATTAAAATTCATGAATGAAAAATATTCAAAGTGCATCTTCACTGTGCCTTTGTTCAGAATATACATATATACATATTTATTCCGAACAAAGGCACAGTGAAGATGCACTTTGAATATTTTATATAAAATATTTGAATATTTTATATAAAAGCAAGGTGGATTCTGCCAGTTCAGACCAGTTCAGGTGAACCCCTAGGTCCGAAGATCAGCTGGGTGAGAAACAGTTCATTCCAAAAATCATGTGGGTGCCCACTACCCCTGTGCTGTACTGATCTTCATTGCCTCAGCTGATCAGTGCAGAAGAGTGGATTGCTGCTCCTCAGCTGAGTTATTCCCCCTAAGTAACATAGCAGGTAAGGATTTTTCCATTGCTGTTCACATGTTCATAGCGCACAATCAGTGAAGCAGTTATTAGATGGCAGCATCCCACACCTGAGTATAAGGAATATATATATTCCTTATATATATATTCCTTATATATATATATTCCTTATACTCCATAATCAGACTAAATTTCTACTTTTCAACTATTTTAAAACATGAACCAACTTTTACCAAGAAGTAATCGCTGAGATTCATATTACAGAAAAGCAATTGGATTCTTGAAAGACAGCTTTCCTTCATTATTTGTTCTATTTGTTCAAACTAGCATTTAGAAAGATGTGACTCACCTAAGCATTTTAAAGTTTTCCTTGACTAAAGCAAAATAAATCCAAATGAAGAAGGAATACAAGAAAAAAAATAGACTTAGAAATTGAACAAAGTCAGTAATTTTAGAGTTGGATAAATTTTGGCTAGATGGTGACAAAGCAGTAAGAATAATTTTCCACTTTGTAATTTAAATGGAATGAGATTTCTAAAATGAAGCCAAGACTCAGAAGGGCCATGGATTTATAAACTTCAGGATATACCTGCCACATACCATAAACCAAAATCTAACTGATATGTTTTCATCTCCTGTAAATCTAAAATGATAAATCTGAATAGAATTTGAATTGAATCTAAGAGAATTGGAATAGGTAATGGCAAAAAAATTTATGACAAACATAAAGGTAGGGGTGTGATGGCTCAGAGGTTAAAGATGCTGATCTTTAACAGCTGGAAAGGTGATAGACTGGGTTCAAGACCCAAGTACCATGCAACAGAGTGATCTCCCATTCCTTGCCCCAGTTTCTGCCCACCCAGAAATTTGAAAGCATGAAAATGTGAATAGATAAATTGCTACTACCTTCAGTGGGAAGGTAGTAGCATTCTGTACCTCTCTGGTGTATGGTCATGCTGGCCACATGATCATGGAAGTGTCTTCAGGTAATGCTCTCTCCCTTGACAAAAAAATGGAGATGAGCATTGCGCCTTAGAGTTGGACATGACTGGACAGGAAAACCTTCATCTTTTCTTATTCAAAAGGAGAAATTATGAAATGTGTATATAAAATGGTAGCTCAGTATTAAGTCAAGTTAATCATTTATACAGAGTCATTATACAAAATCATTTATACAGAGTCATAGATTCCTGAAGTTATTTGGCAACCTCAGCTCCTTACTCCATGCCAATATCTACATTAAAATAATCTTGACAGAGAACCATTGTCTCTTTATTAATACATTCAATAATAGGGAGTGAATAATAGGGAGCCTATCTTGCTATTAGAGTATTTTATTTTCAGCTGGAATCTGTCTTCCTCTTACATAAATCTGGTTCTCCAACCTGTATCTGTATGTTTCTGGCATTATTTTAGATGACATGGTTTCAGGTACTTTGAGGAACCTTAATTTAGCTTATCCTCATTCTCGCATTTCAGTCTTTCTCCTGAATTTGGATACTCATCATATTGTGTTTCTAGTCCCATGACTGTTCCAATTTTACTGAAGATTTTTAAATAGGATAGATAGCCAGCTGTGGACTCAGTACTCACAAAGGGACTTTTAGTACCTCAAATTTAAAAAACAGCTGGATTACCTTGTAGGAATTCTTGATTATGTAACTCTTCCTGATCAACTATTTCTTCTTGTTCTGGTCCTATTTGCTCTTCGTGGACTTCTTCTTTAATTGGACTCTTCTTATAGCTAATCTCATCTTTCTGCCTTTTGTAGGGTTCAATAAATACTTCATTATTTAAATCTTGCTCTAATCTATTCCATCCTACATGTTCTAGGAATTTTGCACTAGCACTGGTGTAAACTCTAGATGTTCCTGGTTCCCAGAATCTATAAGATCTATGATTAGATGTGTATCCTACAAAGATCAATCTTTTAGCTCTATGCTGTCCTTTGTATCTAAGTTGTGTGGGGATATGCACCCATGCTGGTGCTCCAAATGTGTGCATGTAACTTAAATCAGGTTTTGTACCATGCCACAGTGTGAATGGTAATTCACCTGTTGTTGAATTAACAACATTATTTAATATATGATTACCACACATTATTGCTTCTCCCCATAAATTGTCAGGTAATCCTGAATCAGACATCATAGTTCGTGCCATTGATTGTAATGTTTGGCCTCTTCTCTCTATAAAGGCATTATGTTGTGGCCTATATGGTGCAGACATTTTATGTTGAATACCTAACAGTCTTAATCTGTTTTGGAATTTATGATTTGTGAATTCTGTACCATTATCTGTGATGAGAGTTACTAATTTCTTTTTAGTTTTTCTTTCTGAGAATTTTAACCAATTAAATAGATTTTGATATGTTTCAGTTTTGCTCTTCATTAAATAGCAATATCTAGAATAGTGGTCCATTATACTTAGTATGTTGCGAGCTCCTCCTACACTTGGTTTTTTCGGACCTATTAAATCAGCAAATACTATTTCTAAAGGCTCTTTAGTAGTAAATCCATCAACTTTATTAGCTGGTATGACCCTGCTCTTATTTTGATTACAGGCATTACATTGCAAATACTTATTACAAGATTTCAAACTTATTCCCTTAGACAATTCAACAGTTTTCTTAAGCATTTTAAAATTTAAATGCCCTAGCCTTCTATGTAACAAGTGAATACATTCGTCATGAGGTTTCTTATTTTCATAAATTGTGTTAGCCACCTTTAAACCATCATCATTTAACACATATTATCCATCTCTTAAAGATGCAGTAATTTTCTTATCTTCTTTTTTAATGATGCAGTTATCTCCCCTAAATGTAACTACATATCCTAGTTTAACCAAAATTCTAACTGAAATTAAATTAAACTTAAGTTGTGGTACATATAACATTTTTACATTTTCTTTCATAAAAGAACAATATGCTATACCTTCACCTTTAGCTTTCAGTTTCCAGCCATTGGCTAACGATATCTGCTGTTTACTCTGGGACATTTTAATAAAATTTTTGTTATCATTTGTTATACAATGGGATGCTCCACTGTCAACCACCCATAAATTATTTTTTACAGCTCCGTTAGTATACATGGCTAACTCTAAATGTTTATTTATCTTTTGATGATTTGTAGTATTCTGGCCAGTGTTCTGGCGCTTTGCCTTTTTACAGAATCTTGCCAAATGTCCTCTTCCTCCACAATTAAAACACTTTTTAATTGCGTATGCAGTAGGAGATTTATTATCTTCTTTTTGAGATTGCTCCCTCCTTAATTCATCTCTTTCATGCCTTCTTCTGGCCTCTTTGATCAATCTGCCAGTTATATTAGTTAAAGTTAAATTGTCCTTTGGCAAAATTTCAAGTGAAGTTACGTAGTTATCATAACTTTCATCAAGGGAAGATAGAATTATGTAAACTTGATGTTGTTCAGAGAATATAATCTCTTTCTCGTGTAATTCTTGGAAAATGCTTTGCATAGTTTTTAAATGACTCTGCATATCACCATTTGTTTGGAGATGCGTCCTGAAAAGCTTCCGTGTTAGATTTATGTGAGCACCAATATTATCTCGAACATAAATCCTCTTCAGCTTCTGCCAACACCCAACAGCCGTTTTCTCTCCGTGGATATAAACAAGCTGTTGATCAGTTAAGGTTAACGCAATTATGCAAATGGCTTGTTGATTTTTATGTTTAAATTCTTCTGTCTTTAGTCTGTCTTCCTCATCCTGTGGATCCCATTCTTCTACATTTGGTGGATTTTCAATTATGTTCCACAGACCTTCTCTTCGTAGAAGTGGACTACATTTTGTAGACCATGATACATAGTTTGTTCCATCCAGCTTGGATATAAGGGACAAACTTTGTAGATTGACTTGTGCCATGTTTTCTTATATGGATATAAAAATATAATTAATAAAACACAGCTGTCTGTTTACTGTAATGTATAACAACACAAACTCTCACTTTTTACATAAATCTGTTTAACCTAGTTAAATTGACTTCGCAGCGTCTGGGCCCATAACCAGTGTTAAGCCTGGGTTCCCCAACCAGGGTTAGGTAGACAAGCTAAACAGAATGTGCAGCGTTAGTCAGATAGGCACACAGATAAATGAGTGAGCTAAGCTTGTATGTTTATTAACATACATTAAAAATAACAGATACGCTTTTGCTATCAAGAATATATTTTATTCCAGTATAAGTTTATGGCATAGTCAAATAACAGTCCAATATTCATTTACCATGTAGTCAGTCCATTCAGGGATATTCAGTTAGCAAAGTCCATGTAGAATATCCTATGTCAGTTCACTTATAAATCAGTCCTTTGTTGTCTCTCCCGTTCGAGCAATGCAGTCTTGATTCCAAGCAGTAATCAGGGATCATCAAAGCCAGAGAGAGAGAGCAAGCCGTAGTCTTGCTGCTTTTATATTGTTTTCTTAACCACTCCTTTAATTGCTATTTCCACAGTTAAAGCTGCATACACACTAACATACACTAACTACGATTCATAGTTATTATTTCACCTAAACCAGTTAGGGTAAACAATGCTATCCCTAACAGTTGCTTAGCAAAATTATTTGATTAAAGTGATTTGAATAACCAATTGATTGAATGATTTTTAGTAATAAGTAATCTTACTTTTGATTTGTTCTCTAACATATCAATTAACATTTATTAATTACCAAAATTCATGAAGTAACTGTCTACCTATCACATTAACTAGCTATTGTAATTGATGAGTGTACTGTTGCAATTGACCATGCCAGTCAAAAACTCCAAACCAAAGCAAAAGAAAAATATCTCTACCAATGACCTCCCAGACTCCTGCACATGTTTCAGATGTCTTAAAAACCATCAATAAAAGCGAAATTTACATCAAATGCTGACTATGCAACAATCTAGCCCACCCTGCCTGCTTAAACGCGAACAAAAGCATAGCTGTTAAAATTCAGATACATTCTTTTATCTATGTCCATCATGTTCTCCTAAGCTAAACAAACTGAGTATCCTACCTGACAGAGTTGAAAGCATAGAATCATTCACTCAATAGAAGAATGCTTAGCAACATGCTTTGAAACAAGTAAACAAGCAAGCCTAATCTCTCTTGAAAAAAAAATATAGCACAGATAAATGAGTACCTATCAGCTCAAAATCAAATCCCACAACAATCACAACCACTACCTCAACTAGAATCACAACGACAACCAAAAATAACCACCAAACCACAGCCACAAACAATTACTATCCCTTCAAATAATTCCACAAATATATTTTTGCTCATCAGAGACACCATGGAACATGAACAGAAATGTCCAAATGCCATCTTAACTGGTCTTGAAGACACCAGCGAATCAGACGACATCACCAAAGTTCACGATATCATAAGCAACTCAAATACAACAAACATATTTCCTGAAGATTTCATTGAAATAACCAGAAATGACCCTGGGTGCAAATACAATGATGGCTCTGTGGCCCCAAGATTTTGTAGAGTTGTATGCAAAAATGAGTCCAGCAAACGCATATTCATTCATACAATAAATGTCATTGCAAAAACCAATCCCAACCACAAAAAACTTCACTCAAGAACAGACTTATCCATACTGCAAAGAATCTGCTCCCATGAACTCCGCGCAGAACTCAAAAACCATCTAGACAATGGAAAAAAGGACTTATACATTGACTACCGAGCTGATTGCATCAAAAGAAAATCATACAACCCACAACGCCACATCCAACCCCACCTCATCCAATCCAACATCACTCAAAACTAGGCACGCACGCCCCTAACTACCTCTATTCCAACCACAACTGGCCTTAAATGCAAGCTACTCAATACAAGAAACCTTGTAAATAAAATACCTGAATTTCTCCTCTTATTGGTACCTGAATTTCTCCTCTTATTTAACCTCTTATGGTTAAATTCGATATTATATTTGTCTGTGAAACATGGATCAATGCATCTCTCCCTGACTCCATTACCACAGTAAAAGACTATCATGTTGACCAATCAGATTGTGAAATCTGTAGAGGAGGTGGTGTTGCTATCTTCTATAAAAAGTCCCTACCTCTAAAAAACATCCAAGTTACCCAGGAGCTGGTTATTCCTGAGACCATTGTCTGTGAATTGTCCTTAAATATCACATTTTGGTTCTTACTACGTTACAGAGCCCCTGATTATGACATTGAACGTGCAAACAAGCTAAATACACTACTAACTTGAGCAGCATCCTGCCCACACACTTTTATCTTTCTTGTTGATTTCAATCTATCTCATATTTACTGGAACCTATAGACACCATAGACAATACTGCTACCCTTCAAAAAGACCTTGACTATGTATCAGAATGGTCAAACAAATGGCAACTTCAAATCTCAACAAATAAATGTGCTGTCCTACATATTGGCAAAAAATTTCAGAAAATAAAATACAGTCTGAATAGTCAAGACCTATGGATTTTGGAGTACTCATCTCTAATGATCTAAGTGCTAGAGCCCACTGTAACTACACAGTCAAAAAGGCATTAAGAGTTGTTAACCTAATCTTATGTAGATTTTTCTCTGGTAATATTATACTAATAACTAGAGCATACAAAACATTTGCTAGACCAATACTCGAATACAATTCAGTCTGGAACCCACATTACGTATCTGATATTAACACAGTTGAGAAAGTCCAGAAATATTTCACAAAAAGAGTTCTCCACTCCTCTACTCATTGCAGAATACCTTATGCCCCCAGATTTGAAATTCTAGACCTAGAAAAACTAGAACTACATCACCTTTGGTCCGATCTAAGTATAGTATACAAAATCATACATTGCAATGTCAATAAATACTTCAGCTTCACCCATAACAACACAAACGTAAGCAACAGATACAAACTCAAGATTAATCACACCAAACTTGATTTCAGGAAATACAACTTCAGCAACAGAGTGGTTTATGTCCGGAATACTCTACCTGACTCTGTGGTTTCTTTCCCAAACCCCAAAAACTTTAACCTTAAACTGGCTACTATTGACCTCACCTCTTTCCTAAGAGGTCTATCGGAGGCGTGCATAAGTGCATCAGCGTATCTACCATTCCTGTCCTATTGTTTATTTTATTTTTTTTATTTTTTCTTATAGGTATCCATGTATTCATAACTATGTTTTTACTTATACCTATTATCTTGTAAGCAATTGACAGAAATAAATAAATTAATTAAAAAATTATTATTATTATTATTAACATATAAATATCCTTATTGGCAAAATGTATTTCTGACTGCCACAGATGTTAAGACAGTTTGATAGCACCACTTTAGTTTGTCAAAGAGCAGTTCACAAAACTAATTGCCACAATTGGGAATACATTATAGGCACTTAGCATAAACAAAGGAAGGAACAAGACATAAAACAAATTAGAAGCTTCTTGACCAATAAAATACAGGTGGGAAGATTCTTTGTGCCTGATCGAGCTTATTAGTTCTTTTAGGCACAAACCTTAGATCCTTTCTTCTTGTTAAAATGCTTAGCCCATTTGTGATGCGTATAAATAAATAACTGGGGAGTTAGCCTTTGCTTTGAAAAATGTTAAGAAATCATTTCTGTGAACATCCCCTAGCAAACTGCCTTTCAATCCAAATTGATAATGTTAAAAACAATTCCACATGCTGAACATACAGTTAAAGGTTCTAAGACTATTTATATGAAGGATCAGTGCCTAAATAGCCATCTTGATACTGTGTGTGTGTAAAATTATGCCTGCAATTTTTTTAAATAAAGTTTTATTTGGATTTTCACACATACAAAATACAAGTAAAACATATTTTTTGAAAATAGCATGGTCCCAGGTTGAATTTCTTTATACAGACACAAAACTCAGTTTCATGCTCCTTTTCATGTTCTATTCCGTATCTTATACTATTTTACATTTTCTATATAGTTTTTCCCCCCCTTTTAATTTTTTCAATTTTATTTTGATTATCTCATCT
This sequence comes from Laticauda colubrina, assembly GCA_015471245.1. Classification (NCBI taxonomy): domain Eukaryota; kingdom Metazoa; phylum Chordata; class Lepidosauria; order Squamata; family Elapidae; genus Laticauda; species Laticauda colubrina. Next base: position 70,236,976 of record BLBF01000004.1, on the reverse strand, counting down.
CAATTCAAATCATTATATTTATACTTTTGTCTGTTCTATTTCAATTTCATATTACCTTTTCTCATTAAATAAATTTTCTCCTGTAGTTACTAATTGGAGTATGACACCTTTATATCTTTTAATTACATCCATTCAACTCTTATTTAAACTTCAATATATACCTTAAGTTTATGATCTTCAATATAATACATAATACATAACTTCCAATTGAATTCTGCTTGGTACATTTCATAATACACACTATATTCTTTAAAAAAGAAAGAAAGATTGTAAATATATGTAATTATAAACCCTCATTCCATTCCAATTCAGTTCTATAATTAATAATCATTAAAATCTTAACATCTTTAACATTTCTTTTCAATTAAATATCATACTTCCTTGAAGACACGTATAATCTCCATAATTAATTTTCCCCTTATTTCTCTTCACATATGTTTTGTAAATCATTAAATATTTATTTTGTTACGTTTATTTATTGACAAGCATTCCACTGAATTACAATAGCTATTTTATCAAACATTTTAATCATACATTGTTTCATATTTTCTAAAATTATTCATAATGTCTTTTCCTTTCTTTTTTCCCTCTCATCTTCTCCCTCCCCTTTTTACCCCCTTGTCTCTCTACTTCTAATTCTCTCTTCTGCATTTCCGTCTTCTGTTGCTTTCTGATGTCATACTTATTTTTCATTCTATTTGGGCGGGGGTTGTTTTTCCCAATCTTAAACTTTCCATTCTCTTACCCCCCTTCCTTTTTCTTCCCCACATAGAATTACTTGTTCATTAAAGATGGCTTCTTCTTTTCTCAGTCTTCTTGTTTTGCAGACGTTTCTTGTTGTTTCTTATAGTTCCAAATCTCCATTTCTAAGAATTGAAATACAAAGCCAAAAGAACCTCTCCCTTCTTGTGCATCTTCTTTGTACTTTTTAAGTTCCATTTTCAGTTCTTCTAAAAGTAGAGCCATTTTAAACAGTTTTAAACAATCACCAGATTGATTTTAGTCATTCAAATACAATAACCAAAAATCCAGAAATCATCAAGTAATCCAAATAGTCCCAAGCTATTTCTTCTTATTTCTTTTTCCACTTTCTCTTCTTGGGGTTTTTGTTGCAATGTTTCAGTTAAAATGTATATTTTGGAAGTCTTGTTGAGATTTTGCTGTAAGTTCTTTTTAATTCCAGGCAGTCTCCTCCTTTTTTCCAGATTCTGCCCTTTTATTCTTTTTCTCTCCTTTCCTGTTTTCAAAAGCTTTTGATTATCCATAAATCTTTATTATCCCTTTGACTTTTTATTTTCAGCGTTAAATGCTTATTGATATCAAAGTGGATTTTTTTCCAATTTCTTGCTTAAGTCTCTTAGCTGTCAGTATAGGAAAAGGAGAAAGCAAAATCTTTTCCCTTTTCTCTCTTTGCAGCTTAAAAATCTTCTTAGGGAACAATGTTATTGTTTTTTAACAGTTTCAATTCCAGGGTACCTTATTTGTTGCTTTTGCTGTTTGACCCAGTCAACCAAAACTTTCTCTTTTTATCTTCCTCCTGCACATTCTTTTCCAGTCTAGTTCTTCTTTGTGGTAGCCATTTTTGACCACAGCTACAACCACTTTTGGGAAAGGGAGTAATGGCCAACTGGGGAGGAGAGATGCAGCTCTCTTCAACCCTGCAGGCGGTCTCCCCCTTCTTCACCACCTCTATGGGGTGGCTTAGCCCTGAAACCAGCCATCTGGGGGCACTCCAGCAGTGAGCACGGATTGAAACCTCACAGACACGAGGCTTCAGTCTGTCGCCGAAGCTCAAAAATCCCTGCTATTTTGAAAGATTGCAGTTTATATTCTTTCTTTTTACTAGGATAATACTGTCCCTCTTGTTTCAGTTTATTCTGGAGGGGAAATCCAGTTTGGTATAGTAATTAAAGCATCTTGAAACTGGAAGATTAGTTTCTAGTTTCACTTTGGGCACAAGGATATCTGGGTATCAATGGGCCAGTCACTTTCTATCATCTCTAGGAAGGAAGCAATGGCAAACCTGTTTTGAAAAACCTTGCAAAAAAAATTGCAGAGATTTGATTTCTTCAGTCTCTGACAATTTGACATCACTGAACAAAAAAAAACAAAATACTTTTAGGGAGATGGATATTAATTACCACTTGTTCATTCAGGGTGTTCATTCATACTAGAAGCTTACTGGCCAACAATTTCTGTTTAGTTCAAATGAAGACAAGAAATGTATTTTCCATCCCATTCCATCCATACCTTCTGCTTCTTCATAATCTTAGTTACCGTCTTTCACTGAAAGGTAATTGGTAATAGTGAAAGCAAAAACCATAGACTCCAGCTACAATTTCCAGATCTTCAGGCCATCCTTTGCCTGTCCTTGTTTTTATATTAATAATACACTGTCCTTTAACTTGTAATGTTATATAAAGTAAGACTTCATTCTTGCCTTTTCCTATTCACCAACATCCCTAATTTCCTTATAATCCTACTTTTAATTGCTTCCTAGCAATTATTTCTTCTGTAGTGTTGGTTGAGTCTTCTTTCATCTAATTTCTTCCAATGTGTCACTATATAGTTGTTTTCCCTACATATGCTAATAGATTTGATTGGTATTGGTTAGAGAAGGCCAGGGATCTTCAAACTTGGCAGCTTTAAGACTTGTGGACTTATAACTCCCAGAATTCCTCTTCCAGTCATGTTAGCTCAGGAATTCTGGTTGTTGAAGTCTACAATTCTTAAACTTACCAAGTATGAAGACCCTTGAAGAAAACAGTCCTCTAGGTCCTTCAGTGTTGAGGCATAAAAAATTATTAGGACAAAACTATTATCAAAAATTGTACCCCAAAATAAATCAATAATCAATGCAGGGCCAGCAGCACTGGAGTTTTATGTTCTCAGTGACAATTGGCAGTGAATACATGAGCTACGACAGTTTATGAGTTGTCTTTAGTGGTATCCCCATGCATTACAGTTCAACTATGTGGTAATGAGGATATGATAAATGCTCCTGCCCCAGGTAAGGCCACATTTGGCATAACTGCCAAAGCTGGGTTTAGGCCCCAGTCTACCAATTCCATCTACTACTGTCAAGCAGAACCACATGCCTGTAAAAGTTGCCTGAACTTGTTCTTTCATGAGTATCAATTTGATGACAATGGGAAATCCTGATGCAGAAAAAGCAACTCTAACTTATTTGAATTTAGCTTCAGTTATATTACTTATTACAATTGTTTGCATTGGAAGAGGACATTAACTGATAATACAATTGCTCTTAATATGTGTAAAAGAAAAAGGAACTCCTTTTACATGAAAACAGTTGTTAGCTATTTGGCATCATAGCTCTATTCAGTTTCCAGACAAAGAGGAAAGCATATGGTGCTACATTATTGAAAATACCTTTTAAAACATGTTGTCTTATCCTCAGGAACAAGGACTGTGAAGCTTTCTTGAAAGAATTGCCCTTCCCCAGTGTAGTTCTTAAACTTTATATAATAGGTCTGAAGAAGATATCTATATGTATCTGTGTTTATAACCATTTCCTAAGATTTAAGCAAAATATGAAGTCCAAAGGAACTAAACTGTAATAAGATTTTTAACCAGAATTTTATACTTTTAAATAAAGAAGGCAGGAAATGTGTTTTTATCACAGAATCAAGGATCTTGAACATGAAACAAAATGGGTGGAGGACAAAAACTTGTCAAATAAATGTGTTGAAACATGCTGTCTTTCCATAGGCTTCTCACCTCTTTCAAAAGATAAGGACAATCTTTGCCTTTTCTAATTCCTTTAATATTATTCTATTCTTCCATGCAAAGGTAAAATAAATATATTTGTAAAAGCTTTACAAGGTGGCAAGATCAGGCTATTTCATAGCCAAATCCAATTTATTTATGATAGTCTTTTGCTTCGTAATACTTCTCTACTACATTTCTATTTAGCATCACTTAATAAATTAATTTTCTTGTTCACTTCTGTTACTAATTTTCATTCCATTTCATGAAAGAGGCTTTTCTTTCAGATTATTTCAGAAATCCTCCTAGGTGTGGTATTCTTGCGCTGAATTAATTATAAGGTGGGCAAAGGGTTTAATAAATCTTCGTTTTCCAATCTTCTTTCCTGTGGCATGTGCTCCTCCCCTGTGCTTTTGGTGTTTCAGTTAAATCTGAAAAGAAAACTTCATAAGAACATTTTTCCATTAATCATTGTTAATGTTATTGATCCCACTAAAGAGTAGAAAAATTGTTAGAAGACTCCTCCTTCCCTTGAAGTAATTCAGAGTCATCTTCCACCAAATAACTTTGACTATCGATATGCTTAGATAAAAAGAGCAGTGGCAAGATCAGATAACTGTATAATGATCTATTATGAAATGGTAATGATAGGCAGTTCTACTATTTATTTAATCACTGCTAAGACATTTATTAAGCAGGATACTGCTAAAATCGTAATACAGCAGAGTATTACAAATCCATTAGATTTGTTTTCTGAACCAAAGAGCGCTGGATTAAGTTAATTATAGATCTCTATGCATGCCCATTATAGTAGAACCTGTACTGTGTTGAGAATACTTACTGTAATTATAAATATGCTCTGATACTCTTAAAGAAAGCTATATTATGTACTTATATAGTGCAAAAGAATAGGAATTTTTATATCATACTTCACAGGAAATATATCTTATGCTACCTTGGAACTAAAAATCTTGATTGCTATTGGCAGCAACCATTGTTCAAGATCAAAAATTAATTTACAAAGAGTTTTCTGCAAATAAATGAAGATTCTGTATGTACACTATAGTTACCAAAGACTGCTCTTAATTTGCCAGTTTTGTCTTTGCTTTCACTGAATGGTTAAAATTTTAAAAAGTGGCAACAGACTCTCATCTCACAAAATGAGAACTACAGGTCTCTGATCAGCCTTAGAAGAAGCTTTCTAAGAGAAAAGAACTTCAAAGGACAGAAATGCTATTTTCAAATAAATTGTATCCATATTATCATATTTAATATGAACAGCAAAAAAGGCGGGAAAGTATAATTGGTTGTTTGATGTTGCAGCCTTTTTTAAAAAAAAAATCCTATTCATACACCAGCCAACTTTGAATTAAAAATAATAAAAAGCTTAACTTCTCATTCACATTGAACTTAATTCTTCTAATTTCCATGGACATATCTTTGTAATTTTCTTGGCAGCAATTGGAAGGGGTTGCTCACTGACTTTTTTTGAAGAAGTATTTAGACTTCCTAGTTTAGATAAAAGTCCTTGGATTTCCTACTTGCCTCTCTTCTAAGACCTAACCAATCAAACCCTGCTTAGTTTCAGAATCTAGATATGATTAGAGATTATTATTATTTAAATATTTGAATTTTTGTATTGTTTTGCTTAATATATTGCTGAACTATCTTTACTGGAAAGTTAGCAAATGCATGACGACATTCCAGTTTAATTGGAAGCTAGTTTGCCTATCAGGTCTTTTTCAATTTCAAATTGGCATTCTTTTTTATCCACCAATACTTTAATAAATTTAGCAAAATTTAATCCCAGATATATAAGTTTTAGTTATTATACTATCCATCTGAATTACTGTTGTATTATGGCTTTCAATGACATTGAGACAAAATATTAATAATCCAAAATTGGTGCTAAAATAGTTTTATATTTTAGGTCTTATAGTTTTTAAAAAATTGCTAATTGCTAGTTTGTCTGCTCTAAAGTGTTTCTTTTCCTCATGCAGATGCCTTTTAGTATTACACTAAGAGAATTCTGAAGATTTATTCTCCCAACTAGGATTATAGCCCATGAAGAAAGACAAAAGAAAATACTTAAATGTCAAGAGACCATTTGCATGTATGGATTTAAGAGCATGTCCACATACTATTTTACTTTCAGACAAGGAAATGGCATTTTAGAAAAGTACTTCATTTAATTATATGCCCTGAAGCTTGCAACTTGAAGCTTGGTTTGCAGCTAAGGCCTATATATAGCTCCAGAGCAAATTTGCAATTAATTTCCCATTCTCCAGCAATAAATAAGGTGTAAGGCTATGTGGTGTAAGGCTGTATGATGACTTCCACTCACATGAACCACTATATTCCTCCCTTCATATTCCTTGCAACATAATCAAGTGTTTTTTGGACCAGCAGTATGAGATATCCAAGATATTTGCAATTTTTTAAAAATAAATAAAAAACCTACTATTAGTTTTTATAGATATTTTTTATCAATAAATCAAATTTATATGTAAATGTTAAGATATTAATAGAATAAAGAATTATAGTTTCCCATATTGCCTGAAGAATGGGAGAGTGTCTTATCTTCTACAGCAAGATCATCAGTGGATCTATAACTATGATTTATTCAGTGGGATATAATATTTATAATTTATTAAACTCTATTAGGTTTGTATAGAAAAGGACTGTCAAAAACAAGCTTCTATTGGAATACAAATGGTTCTCAAATTACAACAATTTATTTAGTGACCGTTCAAAGTTAAAACAGCACTGAAAAAAAGTAACTAATGACCATTGAATTCGCATGGTCATATGATTTACATTTGGATGCTTGACAACCGACACACATTTATAATGGTTGCAGTGTCCCGGGATCATGTGATCATTTTTGCAACTTTCTGACAAGCAAAGTCAATGAGGAAACCATATTCACTTAATAACTGTGTTACTAATTTAACAGCAGCAGTGATTCACTTACCAAAAATGGCAAGAAAAGTCATAAAATCAGGCAAAACTCTCTTAACAAATGTCTCACTTAACAACATAAATTTTGGACTCAACTGTGGTCGTACGTTGAAGAATATATATATAAGAAGCCTGATGATGGCAGATGAGATTTTGCTGAAACATTGCTAGAACTTTAAAAGCACAACTACACTGACGTGGGAAAAACCCGAACAAAGCTGAACAGCATACATGTAAGTACCGGCGAAAACTTAAGAATATATATATATATATATATATATATATATATAT
>BLBF01000004.1:70216019-70229598 GCA_015471245.1 Laticauda colubrina | reverse complement strand
CCCCCCCAGCCTCGAATTTGAAACCAGGAGCTGTGAGACCCACATCCACACAGAAGCCTGATGATGGCAGATGGGATACTGCTGAAACATTGCTACAACTTTAACAGCACTACAATGCCTCCCATTGTGCCTCCCACAAACCCAAACTATGGCTAAGATACATCGATGACACATTTGTGATTTGGCCCCATGGAAAAGAAAACCTAAACAATTTCCTAACACACCTAAACAACACAAACCCCAAAATCAAGTTCACCATGGAAACGGAAATAAACAAACAACTACCATTCCTAGATGTACTAATCTACAAAAGAACAGATGGCACACTGGGACACACCATATACCAGAAGAAAACACACACCAACCGCTACCTCAACGCCCAATCCCACCACCACCCAGCACAGATAAATTCCGTAGCGAAAACACTAATTACCAGAACCAAATGCCTGGCAGACAAGACACATATAAAGACTGAACTATGCACCCTGACTGAAGTATTGACAGCCAACGGCTTCCACAAAAACAAAATCACCAACTTGATCCACAAAAACACACCAAGACATAACAGAGACCTAGAAGATCAACAGACCTATGGAACAGCTGTCTTGCCCTACATAAGAGGTACCACAGATAAAATCAGTAAGATACTACACAGGCATCACATCAAGACTGCCTTCAAAACAGACAAAAAAATAGCAGCCATCCTGAGGAACCCCAAAGACAAAATTGACCTGGAAAACCAAGGCATATACGAAATTCCCTGTACATCATGCCCGGCCATATACATTGGAAAGACCAATAGAAGAATAAGTACCCGCCTGGATGAACACAAAAATGCAGTAAAAAAGCTGGAACACACCTCCTCACTCGTCCAACACATGAAAACCACAGGTCAAAACATCAACTTCAATGGCACTAAAACCCTAGCCACTATAGAAAACCCCAGCCACAAAATCATCAGAGAAGCCATAGAGATTGAAAAAAGACCTGACAGCATGAATAGAAGAGATGATTCCACCAGACTGTCAATCATTTGGAAGCCTGCACTGTCAAATAGAAAGATCTCCACACCACAAGCCAGGCAAACACCTGGGCACAAACAAACTCCCTCTGATACCTCCAGCTCAAACACAACCCCACCAGGCACCCAGATGAAACCTAGCTTCCTGATAGATAATAGCCGGCCTTTCACATGAAGCCAAGCTGCACTGAAAGCCTCCAACACAAGAACAGAGTGTTGCCAGCCAATCAAAGCCACAAAACAGACAGAAGAAACCTGAAACACCAATCAAACAAACTCCAAGTTCAATAAACACAGACCAAGACTCCCAACCAATCAGGATGTAGAAAAAAACATCCTGACACAATAATAGGCTAGCCTCAAATTTAAAACCAACGGCTGTGAGACCTTGACCTGCATACAAACTCAATACAGAAGCCTGATGATGGCAGATGACATTCTGCTGAAACGTTGCTTTAAACTTTAAAAGCACTACAATGACGTGGGATAATACCCGAAGGAAGCTGAACAGCACACACACACACACACACAAAACAATTTCTCTCATCAAATTACATCCTATCTACACTTTCTTCCAACATGATTATCACTTATTAATTTTATTTATATTTTCTATTTCTTAGCCACACAGTTTCCTCAGGGAAGGGGTCTGAATAATGTACAATGTATAACTTACAGTTGTTCAGGCCATTTTCCTTGGTATTTTATACATGAAGTTTCAAATCCATATTCCTTGATGCTATGCACAATCTATCTATAATTTGCTACAAATATAATAGCATGACAATGTTTGCATATAAAAGAATGCTCACTTCACCAACATATGTGTTCCGTTTGGATAATAAAAGTACGTGAGACCGGTGTTCCAATAAACAGCTCTTTATTTAAACAATTTAGTGATATGTAGCGGAACACTTGCCGAAGCTGTGGCAGCCCTTTTTATAGGGGCTGCTCATGGCTTGTGGCCAATGACAGTTCTTTGAGAATTCCCGCCGTTAGGCAGGCCAATTGCAATGGTGCTTTATTGACCAATCCTAGTGCGGCCTGCTCGGCCAATCAGATTTAGTTATTTGAAGTCTTCTAATTTCTATACATAACAATATGCACTTAAGTTATATGTGTATTAAACAGCCAAAAGTCTTGCTCACTACTTAATGTTGAACCATTTGCTAAGAATTACATTTATTCCCTTCATGTTTGAATTCCATCACACAATTTTTAAAAAAATAATTATATTTTATTACACGTTTTTAAGAAAGGGATAGAGGGAGAAGAGAAGAAAGAGGCAAAAAAGAAAAATAAAGTACTGAGCAAACACCATAGAATTAAATAGGTCTAAAACTATGAGAGAAGAATTCTTAATATTTTATTGGTTACTTTTGCATAAATGAATATTTCATATTGTTTTAAAAACTGTAGGCCAAATCAGATCCAAGTAATAACCATCGTATACTGCTATTATCACACTTAGCAGCCAACTTTCAATTCCATATTCAGGCAAACAATGCATAATTCAGTCCTATTTATGTTATCATGTTTCCTCTAAGTCATCAAATGTACAGTAAACTTTTTTCTTATATTAAAACATTTTTCAATAACTTGCTGAAGAGCAAACATAAATTCTACACATTCCCTAACCAGCCATAAAGCTGCACATTTTTTTCATTGTTACCTTGCTTTTCTCTTTGATCAAATCCTTTTGATACGATTTTTGTTCTGGTGGATAAATGTATGCTGTTTTTATTTTTATTTTATTCAGACACTTTAACATTGCCTCTTTTTATATTCTGAGTCTCAGTCTTTCAGTGTATAGTCATCTCCTGCTGGGATTTGATCAGCTGAGGTTTTCACAGATTTCTTCTCCAGTACAAGGAAGATTACTAGCCTTTGACATGCCCTTAAACATTCCCAGAAAAAATAATATTGGGCTATGCTTGGATTAGTGTGTTATAAGCAGAACCAAAGTTCAGTTTTACATCAAGTTTGCTTACAGTATTTTCTCCAAATTGGGGTCACTGAACTAATCTAGAGATTAGCTTGTAAGCCAAGGTACTGTTGAATATACCCCCAACTCATGCAGTGGTACTGACACATATGCAGGAAATTTTTAAAATCCATCTGTATAAATGAGATATGGTTTTTAAAATGCAGAAATTCTCAATGTTTCAGTTAAAAGTACAGCTCCAGCCCGTAGAAACCTCTACTACCAGAGCTGAAAATTGTTCCCACTCTTTTGGTCTTCCAGAGTATATTAAAAACTAGGCTTTGTCTGTTGGCTTGGGCCCCCCAGTCAGGGTACTCACCACAAAAGTTGGTTGTTGGGGTAAGAAGACCAGATTTTTGTATTATTTGTTTTTTGGTTTCTGATTTTTGCATATTTGAAATTTTAACTGCTTTTCTATTTATCTTTTTATGATCTTTAAATCATCCAGGCTCTTTTTATCAGGGAGATGGATGGCATTTTTATTTCATAATTGACTGACTGACTGATTAACAACCAACTACATACATACATACATACATACATACATACATACATACATACATAGCAGTGGTGGGATTCAATTTTTTTTACTACTGGTTCTGTGGGTGTGGCTTGGTGGGCATGGCAGGGGAAGGGTACTGTAAAATCTCCCTGCCCTTCCCATTCCTGGGGGAAGGTTACTGCAAAATCCTGTTCCCTCCCTACCCCACTAATCTACTTTCTAGCTCCCTTCTCCTGTGCAGGGCAACAAAAGAAGACCCAACTGATCAACTGGAATGCAGGAGGCAGAGAATAGATGGGGAGGGGCCAGTCAGAGATGGTATTCTGAACTCCTCAAAATTTCCACTACTGGTTCTCCAGAACTGGTCAGAACCTGCTGAATACCACCTCTGATACATATGTCCTTTATAGGGTTTCCTTTTATTAATAAAACATGTGAAACTATTGCCTAATAGACGTACACATGCTTTAAATGTTAGTGTTAAATAACCAGGGTACTGGGACTACTGGCACAAGTTCAAAACTCTTTGTCTCCCCAATTAGCCACAGATAAAATTTCACAGGAATATCATAAAAAAATGCCAAGAACTGAAAATTAATGTATGTAGTGGCATGTTCAAGAGTGCACCTGAAATTGTAATAATGTAATATACAGTAATTGATTTCCAGTTGTACTTGTATTGGGTCTTTTCCTAGTAGATATTTGTTATATTGACTGCTGATGTTGTCATTGGATTCAAACATTATTTTGTTCCAGAATGTAGTTTGTATATTAAAGAGATAGATGTAAAGCTGGAAGTCCCAAAGATTTCTTCCCAGAAGTCCATTGAGTCTTCATACTCTGGTCCTATTTGTGCATTGGGGTGGTGAGAAAAATGGCTTGATAGCCCCAGCTGTAATCAACTATCCTCCAGGGGCACAATACCTGGTAGCCATCTTCTACCTCTATTGCATGAAAGAGATATACAGTAGATCTCATATCCTGTGCTTCTTTTCTGATAATTAAAGGGTCTTTCCTTTCATCTCTTCTGGACAACTCCCTTTATAAACTTCAATATTCCTGGTTGTCTGGCATCTCTCTAGCCATATATATTGTATAAATGAACAAATTCTGATTGTCTTGCAAGTTCCAGTCTGTTTGGTAAGAACTACTAACAAGCACTTTATTTTCTTTCTAACCATCTATTCACTGATCTTTTTCACTCATCTATTTACCTCACTTCTTGCTATATTTTCCATACCTTCTCCTGTCCCATTTGTTTGCTTTTTTCTTTTTTCCTTCTGCTACAGTCCATGGCTCCTTCCTAGGATATTCTTGTTTGTTTGTTTGTTTGTCAGACCACAAAGTTTATTAATGATAGTTGGTCAGGAAAGTGGACTAATTGTTTTATGAGTACAGCTATGAATCCCTGAATATAATTACTTGGGGGGAGGTGTCAGACCAACTGATGATACTGACCAAGGAAATGTGCAAGGGAAGGTATATTTGTGTGTTTGACAGCAAGTTAAATTAGGCAAGAGGAAAATACTTTCAGTCAGTAATTATCAGTTTATTTAATGCATATAATTTGAGTTGACTTGTAGAAAGACACCTTACAAGGGATATAGGTAGCATAAAAATTAACAAATAATCATAAAATAATTATATTTTAGTGTGGCAATGAAAGGCTGGTATAATTTTTGATTCACACAGACCAATATTTTATCATAGAAAGAAATTCACAGAATATGTAAATTGCTGGGCAACATTTTTTCTTTTTCCAATCAGACTATAGATGTATTTTAATACTATAATTGTATTCATATGGTTGGAAAAGACATGAATCAACCGTGTGAAAGTGGTAACTTTTGGGGACTGTAGCCTGAAGCTGGCAAAAATAAAAATTGGATTTTGTGTGACTGAGTAGCTCTCTTTTTCATAATCTCATATTGGTTTATTAGCAATAATTATACTTCAAAGATATGTAATTTTTTTTAATTTAGCAATTTTTTAAAAATAATATCATTAGATCATATTGCTTTCCAAAGCTAACTGTCCTATGGGACATAAGCTACCTGACTGGAAGAGTTATATTGCCTTACAGAATATGCCAATACAACATGGAATAAATTTTGCACACAAACATGTGCTTTATTATGATATTGGCATAATCCATACCAGCTCTTCTTGGGAATCAGCCAGAATTGCTTTCAGAAGTAGGACAATAAAGGAATCGAAAAGTTCAGTCAATTAAAAAAAAGATAAAAGCAATATACATATTAGAAATTTATTCAAGCAGAGAAGTGAATATGTCAAGAAACAAGATGTATGCAATATATTTCTGTTCTCCAGAGATAAATAAAATTACCTGGGAATTAATTTGGCACAACATAAAAAGGTAACAACTCTGAGGAACTGTTAACAGAGAAGAAAAATTGCCAGGGTTCTTTTATTAACAGAGTACCCAAGTCACAAAGGATTCATTATGCTGATTACTGGATAAATAAAGGATATTCCATATTGAAAGCAAATCAAAACAAAATACCATGAACTTTTTAGATAAATTATAACACTTTCTTGCTTATTCCTAGATAATGGGTACTATTTTACATAGTAAAAGATGAAAAGTGACCTACATTCTTGAAACTCAGTTAAATGAAAAGTTATATAGGTCAGAACTTTTTTTTCATATATTTTTACAGTTATACCTCCCATTTTCCATGAACACTAGCTATATTTGGAGCTGTTTGGAGTTGAAGGCAATGTTGGGAGACAGCAAAAAGTGACAAAGTTATTATGATGATGGATGGAATGTTGTAATGCAAGCTCTGACTCTTTTTTGCCAAAATTTGAAAAGTTGCCTGTCTCTATTACACCCTGCTACCCGTGATCAGGATTTAGCTTTTGTCTCATTTATAACTTTCTTAGGAAGTCACTTATTTTAAAAGAAGCTTTATTGAGCTTAATGGGCTTTATTCCTAGGGAAGTGTATTTAGAATCCCAGTCTTTATAGTACAATATTGCATATTATTGATGGTTATGTTGTACATTGTGTTGTGCATTGTAAAATAACTGCAGCTTTTGCCAGCATCCCATGGCAACATCACATAGTAGTAATCTAACCATCCCAGGAAAGGTACAACTGCTTTAAAGAGTAAAACATACAGGAAGTGTCTGTTAAATTCACCTTTTGGCTGTTGAATCTGAAGCAATGCCCAGCTCCAACAGCCTTATAGAATCAGTGGAACATATTTCTGAGTAAACATATATAAGATTGAGGGGTTCTTGGTGCTCTCTGAGCTTGATTGTTCTCTTTAAATATTTCTATAATTTTGCAAACAACAAACTAAAAGACTCAAGGTTCATCCCACCCCTGAAAGGTCCTAATGGTAAAGACTGAAATGACGACACTATTAAAGCCAACCTCTAACACATTCTTTGGCTCAGTATTTGTAAACAGCAATGGATCATGCCCAGTATTTCCAAGTCAAACCACAGACAACTACAATGATCGAATACATATTAATTTTACAGAAGACAATGTTGAAAAAGCACTGTGCAATCTAAAACCATCTCTATCTATTGGACCGGACGGAATATGTGCTTACTTCTTTAAAAAGCTATCCACTGCCATAGCCGAACCTTTAAGCATAATCTTTGAAAAATCTTTCAGGACCAGCTCCTTGCAAAAACTATGGTCCAAGCCACGGTCATTCCCATCTTCAAAAAGGGAGAGCCCAGCCTAGTTGAAAATTACAGACCAATCTCTTTATGCTGTGTCACTTGTAAAGTCATGGAATCAATTATTAAATAATCCATCATCCTCCACTTAGAAACAAACAACCTACTCTCTAATAAACAATTTGGTTTCAGGAAAAAAAACTATCATGTAATCTGCAACTCTTACATTGCAAAAACATGTAGACTACAAACTCGATCAGGGCAAAGCAATAGACACAATCTACATTGACTTCTGTAAAGGCTTTGATTCAGTGGTACATGACAAACCACTCCTAAAACTAAAATCTTACACTGTCTCTGGACACCTGCATAACTGATTCCTGTCAAACAGACAATAAATGATCAAAATTGGGAGTGTCCTATCAAATTCTGTACCTGTCAACAGCGGTGCCCTCAAAGGAAGTGTTCTAGGATCAACTCTTTTCATACTCTACATAAATGACTTCTGTGATCATATTAAGAGCAACTGCGTTATCTTTGCTGATGATGTAAAACTTTTCAACACCACAGACGATACTGCTACCCTTCAGAAAGACTTTGACTATGTATCAGAATGGTCAAACAAATGGCAACTTCAAATCTCAACAAATAAATGCTCTGTCTTACATATTGGCAAAAAAAATCAGAAAATAAAATACAGGCTGAGTAGTCAAGATCTAAGGATCTTGGAATACTCATCTCTAATGATCTAAGTGCGAGAGCCCACTGTAACTACACAGTCAAAAAGGCATTAAGAGTTGTTAACCTAATCTTAGTAGCTTTTTCTCTGGTAGCATTACACTACTAACTGGAGCATACAAAACATTTGCTAGACCAATACTTGAATACAGCTCATCAGTCTGGAACCCACATTACGTATCTGATATTAACACAGTTGAGAAAGTCCAGAAATATTTCACAAGAAGAGTTCTCCACAGCTATACTCGTTGCAGAATACCTTATGCCCCCAGACTTGAAATTCTAGACCTAGAAAACTTAGAACTGTTCCACCTTCAGTCCGATCTAAAGGGCCTGTTACATTGGCCGACAAATGCAAAACATTTCGAAAAAGGACACAGCGGAAGAGAAAATGTTCCATCCGTTGTTATCCGCTTTCAAAAGTGCCCCGAATTTGCATAATCAGAGCAACAACAGAGAGAATCAGACGGGGGGAGGACGTAACCAGGATGGAAAGCGGATGCTCCACAGAAGCCTAGCAGATGGAAGCGGATGGGAGCGGATGACACATCCGCAGGGCTTCCGGGGGAGCACAGCGAAGCGGACGCTCAGCGGAAGGAATGGATGCAGAGCGGATGCCGAGCGGATGAAGCGGATGCAAAGTGAAAGCCTAGCAGATGCCTAGCGGATGCCGAGCAGATGCAAAGCATTCACTGCGCATGCAGGGAGGATTCATTGCGTCAGCCCCGCGGATATAAAGGTAAGTAGCTCACAAGCAGGTCACCATTCAGAGGAAAGACCTACTGCCAGACACAACTCCAGCCAGCCAGCCAGCCAGCAAGCCAACAACCATGGGGAAGAAGAGAAAGCCTCTTGCCATCTGCCCTGGCAATAGGGACAGGGCCACCATCCCACCCCTGGCCCTGACTCTGCTTCTGCTGGGGCTTCTGCTGCTGGGGCTGACTCTTCTGGTGCTGGAGCTTCTGCTGGCGCTGCTCCTGGTGCTGGTGCTTCTGCTGGTGCTTACTCTGCTGGCACTGCTCCTGGTGCTGGTGCTTCTGCTGGTGCTTACTCTGCTGGTGCTGCTCCTGGTGCTGGGGCTTCTGCTGGTGCTTACTCTGCTAGTGCTGCTCCTGGTCCTGCTGGTCCTGCTGGTGCTGCTAGTGCACCTGGTCCTGCTGGTGCTCCTGGTCCTGCTGGTGCTGCTGGTGCTGCTGGTGCTCCTGGTCCTGATGATCCTGCTGGTGCTCCTGGTCCTGCTGGTGCTTACTCTGTTGCTGCTGATCCTGGTCCTGCTGGCGCTGCTGGTGCTGCTGGTGCTGCTGGTCCTGCTTTTGCTGCTACTGTTGTTGTTGCTGCTGCTGGTGGTGGTGGTGTGGAGGAGCAGCCCCTACAACCTCAAATCCCCTCTGATGAGGGCCCACATGGCCCTGCCAGAGGGAGGAAGAGGCATACGCGTGAACGGGAGAGGAGACAATACTCCATTGAAGAGGAACATGAGGATGAGGTGCTGGAATGGCTGAGGGAGAATGAGTATCTTTGGCGGAAGGGACACAGGCTCTATCAAGACACCAAAAGGAAGCAGGCTGCTTGGAGAGAGAAGGTGGAGAGCCTGGGCTACACTTCGGAAGTGCTCCTTGGTTGGTGGAAGCACATGCACACCTGGTACGGGAAGCTGCACCTCAAGAAATCTGGCCAGGCCACGGTCAAGCTGACGAACCGAGAGACCTATGTGATGGCCAAGTGCAGCTTCTTGGAGGGTGAGATCCGCCACCGAGGAGCAGCCCCTCTGACAACCATCGCTCTCAGGAAGCCCACAGAGAACCAGTCCTCTTCTGGCCAAGAGTCAGCTCCTGTGTCCAGGCAGGTATCTGTGGAGCGTGCCATGACGGAGACCCCCCCAACAGCTGCACTACCCGTGGTGGAGCGTGTGGAGGACCCCTGATGCAGTGGGAGCAAGTAGAGGGCACTTCCACCAGAGAACAACTCACATCCATCCCCAGCTCCACCTCCACCGAAAGGCAGAGAGGCAGACCGGAGGGGCAGAGCCACACTGTCCTGCTGGAGATCAGGGACACCATCAAAAGCAGCGTAGATCTCCTCTCTCAGCTGGTACACACCGACGTCCCATCCTCCAACCGCAAGTCCTTCCTCACCTACGTCAACCAGACCCTCATGAACATGTTGGAATCACAGTACCAGGTCATAAAGGACAGGATCACCGGTTTTCTTCACAACCCTCCAGACCCAGCTGAACCTGCTCCCACCCAGTCCAGGCCTGCTCCTCCACCCCAGGTGATGTCACTTCCAAGGCTTTCCACAGACCCTCACCTACCAAGGCTACGGCTACAAGGAGGTCCAGCAGCACAGGCAGGAGCCCTTCCCAGTCCAGGCACATGTACATTGGATGCCACCGGTGCCACTGATGCCACTGATGCCAGCCACACCACAGATGCCACCCATGCCACAGATGCCACCCACACCACCGATGCCACCCATGCCTCACCTCGCTCAGCTGCAGACCAGACATCCCACTACACTGCTCCTTCCTCCACCCCACAGCCAAGCCCAGCCTCAGAACATCTGTCATCGGTATTGGGGCTGACACCCCATGTCCTGGAGGAAGGGGCTCTCAACATCACAGGACTGAGCCAGCTCTCTGAGAGCTTCCTCCACACACCGTCCCCTGTTGTCCTCTCGGGGCCAGGCACCCCAATGATGCCTCAGACCAGCACTCCAGCAGCAGCCACCTCCACAGAACCTGGACCCTTCACCCCTGAGACTGGGCACGCCTCAGAGTGACCAAAAAGAGTGCCAGAGACTGGGTGGCTACCTGTTGACTTTATCTTTGCTTAAGACACTTGGGTCATTTTTCTTTTACAGCTTGTTATTAATAAAGATTATCTTTGCTTCACACACTTGCTTCATTTATTTTTGTCAATAAAGTCTTGGTGGAAACTTTTAGAAATGGTTTAAGCCTTTGCATGCTTGTGGGATGGGTTAAGATAGCAGTGGGATGGGCAGGGATACCTGTGGGATGGGTAATAGCTGTGGGATGGGCAGGGATACCTGTGGGATGGGCAGGGATACCTTTGGAATGGGTAATAGCTGTGGGATGGGCAGGGATACCTGTGGTATGGGTAATAGCTGTGGGATGGGCAGGGATACCTTTGGGATGGGCAGGGATACCTTTGGGATGGGTAATAGCTGTGGGATGGGCAGGGATACCTGTGGAATGGGCAGGGATACCTGTGGGATGGGCAGGGATACCTTTGGGATGGGTAATAGCTGTGGGATGGGCAGGGATACCTTTGGGATGGGTAATAGCTGTGGGATGGGCAGGGATACCTTTGGCATGGGTAATAGCTGTGGGATAGATAAACCACCAGTGCAAGCATAGTGGGACTGTATGGTCCACCCTCCCAGGTGCCACACATATGGCCCTTTATTATCAATGACAATGTAATCATTGATCCACACATTTCAACATAAACACAACTCTTTATTAAATGCCCTGTTCATTGTCGGGCCACTCAACATACATGGCACAATCTCATCAATGTGATGAGACAGGCTGAAGGAAGCATCCATTAAGCATCTACCATCCTGTCCTGCCACTCCACTGCTCCAGCTGGGGAGTTGCACCAGTGTTTCAGAAGGTTGCGCTGCTTCTTCCCTTCACGTGAAGCTCTATTGGGGCCTTGCACATCCACAGTATCTATCAGGTTTCGCCCTTGCCTCCATTCACCAGGCTCCATGTCCCCATTGCCTTGTTGGAGGTCCACGAGCCTGTTCTGCAACACTGGGTAGCAGGTGCACATGAGATTGTGCAGGATGCAGCAAGCTTCCACGATCCTCCTCACAGTCTATGGGCAATGCTGCATGGTGGTGAGAAGTACCTGGAACCTATTGGCCAGGATGCCAAAGGCGTTCTCCACCACACGCCTTGCCCAGGACAGCCTGTAGTTGAAGATCCTCTCTTCAGGGGTGAGGCATCTGGAGGTGTAGGGCTTCATGTGGTAGGTTCTGAGGGAGAAGGCATCATCCCCCACGATGAAGTAGGGCACATCTTGTGTGTCATTGGGCAGGGGTTCTCGATCTGGGAAGCCCATGATGAGGTTGCGTTCCAGCCCCTCCTTGAGGTGACTGGCATTGTATACCTGGGCATCTGAAGCTGACCCGTTGCCTGAAGCATCAATGTACATGAACTTGTAGTCAGCATCGACCATGGCGAAGAGGATGATGCTGAAGAAGCCCTTGTAGTTGAAATAAGTGGACCCTGAGTTGGCTGGAGCTTTGCAGGCCACGTGCTTGCCATCTATGGCTCCAACGGTGTGGGGGAAGTTCCACCTCTGATACCACTGCTCTGCAACTTTCTTCCAGCCTTCTTCAGTGGAGGGGCACTGGAGGAGCTCCTCCAGGTATTCTTCGATGATGGCCTGCACCACTTCTCTGACCACAATGCTGATGGTGTTGTGTGGCACCCTCCAGCTGTACTGCTTGCTCCTGTACGTGGTCCCGGAGGCCAGGTGGCGCAGAGTCAGTGCCACCTTGAGCCCAGGGTCCAGGCTGGGCCGGAAGTTGGTGCTCTGCTTGGTCAACCTGGGTCTCAGCCGCTCCACAACTTCGTCAAACATGGCTGGAGGCATCCTCATGAAGTTCTGGAATGCACGAGTGTCTTCGTTCCTCAGCTCCACCATCAGCTTGTTATACAGTCCGTACTCTGCTCTTCTGGTGATCCATCTTCGGACCTAGACACTTCTTGGCCGTCTCCTTTTCTTTGCGTAGAACAGGTGAAAGAGTCTGTGGATGGCTTCACACTGTTGTAGAATGATGGTGGCTACCAAAAGGAGTGTGTGATGATCCATGGTGGAGATGACTGGATGCTGTGGAAGAACAAGTGCCAGATGAAGGCTGAAGAGGTCTGCACCTCAGGGCAGTGAAAGTGAGATCCAGGTGAGTTCCTCCCCCTTTTTATAGGAAATATAGGTTTTCCACTAGGTGTCCTTCTGCATCCTCTTGGCATCCTGCAGACATCCTAAATATCTGAGATACGTCCCCTCTGCGAACGTTTTTTCCGTTTTAATGCTTTGTATGCGAGCTGCATCCGCTTTCATCCTTTCTCCGTCCATGCTACTAACGCTGCGTGTCCATTCCGCATCCGTTTTGTTTCCTCCCTGTGTCCATTTTCCGTTGAAGCAGATGTGAGTTGCATGGATGTGCAGCGGATGCCTAGCGGATATAGCGGATGTGTCACGGATGACGACGGATGTAGTCATACATTGCAACATCCTACCTGTCAATGAATACTTCAGCTTCAACCATAACAACACAAGAGCAAACAACAGATACAAACTCAAGGTTATTTGCACCAAATTTGATTGCAGGAAATACGACTTCAGCAACAGAATGGTCAATGTCTGGAATACTCTACCTGACTCTGTGGTTTCCTTCCCAAACCCCAAAAACTTTAACCTTAGACTGGTTACTATTGACCTCACCCCTTTCCAAGAGGTCTGTAGAGGACGTGCATAAGTGCACCAACGTACCTTCCATCCCTGTTCTATTGATTTTTTTTTCCTTATATGTATCCATGTATTCATAACTATGTTTTTACTTATACCTAATATCTTGTAAGCAATTGACAAAAATAAATAAATAAATAAATAAATAAATAAATAAATAAATAAATAAA
>BLBF01000004.1:70133596-70216009 GCA_015471245.1 Laticauda colubrina | reverse complement strand
AAATAAATAAATAAATAAATAAATAAATAAATAAATAAATAAATAAATAAATAAATAAATAAATATAAATAAATAAACATCTATAAGATTGAGGGGTTCTTGGTGCTCTCTGAGCTTGATTGTTCTCTTTATACATTTCATTACCCAAACTAGGTAACATTATCAGTGCTAGCTTTGATGACTAGCACTGATCGTGTTACCTATTTTGAGTGATGAACTGTTTAAAGAAAACGATCTAGCTCAGAGAGACCAAAGACCCCTCATTTTCAATTTTAAACTACAAATATTTACCTTTATTGGTACAACATGTAGGATTTGTGGTGATGTCACAAATATCAAGTGAACAAGCCTCATGGGTATCCAAGTCTATTAAAGATTCATTGACACAGGAAAGTAATATTTGTTTAGATTTAAAGGTAAGCACTTTGCTACCAGTATCTGTAATTAATACAAACGTGACATTAATTTAATGATGAAGTTCATATGTTGACTAGAGAGTCAGAATCAAAATGTAAATTCATTTCATGTAATTCATATATATTAGCATATTTATTGGAGCATATGTAAAATGCTTACAAGACATTTCTTACAATTAATTTCACTTTAAACAGCTTGCTGAAATATGACAATGGAATCCCTAATTCATTTGAAAGAGGAATTGGTGAAAATACCTCCTTTTTCCAAAACTGCCAAACATAAATTTTCTTGAGCTAGCAATTTTAAATGTACACAATAAAAAAGAGATGACAATACAGTATATTGTCAAAATATACTGTAAAAATAGCTTTTATAACGAGATATAATAGCTTTTATAACGAGATGTAACTTCAAAATAGCTTTTATAACGAGATGTAACTTCTCAGAAAATATGTCAATAATTCTCAACATGTTCAGTGCTCTGCATTGTATTGCAGATGTTCATGTCCCCACATGTTGAATATCAATAGCAATTTTTCTACGGTGAGGCCATCAAAATAAATAGCCATTGGAGTTAAGGCAGTCTTCCCCTCTCCTTGTTTTACAATTTAGAAAGT
Source organism: Laticauda colubrina (assembly GCA_015471245.1). Lineage (NCBI taxonomy): Eukaryota > Metazoa > Chordata > Lepidosauria > Squamata > Elapidae > Laticauda > Laticauda colubrina. The sequence continues at coordinate 70,214,975 of BLBF01000004.1, read as the reverse complement.
GGCTTAAAGCTCACCTTTTATTAAGGATTTTTATAAGTTTAATGAAGTTTTTAAGTATTCACTCTCAATGTGTATGTGTGCATGTGTGTGTGTGTGTGTGTGTGTGTTGCTTCGAGCTACTGGAGTAGGCAACATATGAAATTAAAAACAGAGAGACAAATACTGCCTCAGACACAATAAAATGTTTTTGCATATCAATCTAGCTGAAATAAAAGGTCAAGCAAAAACATATTTTCCTGATATAATTTTAGGCTTTTGGAAGCAGCTGTTACTGAATAAACCACAAAGGACATCTCAAATGGAAAACCCTTAAATAAATTGTTGGGGGTAGTGAGAAATTCAGTATGGAAAAATTGAACCATTATGAGAGCCAGTTCGGTGTTATGGTTAAGTTGTTGGCCTAGAAACCAAGAGACTGTGAGTTCTAGATTTCATTAGATATGAAATTCAGTTGGATGACACAGGTTATTATTGTCAATGGTGGGATTCAAAATTTTTACTTCCATTTCTATGGGCATGGCTTGGTAAGTGTGGTTTGGTGGGCATGGCATGGGAAGGATACTGCAAAATCTCCATTCCCTCCCCATTCCTGAGGGAAGATTACTGCAAAATCCCATTCCCTCCCCACCCCACTAACCTGCTTTCCAGCTCCGTTCTCCTGTGTAGGACAACAGAAAAAAAAACCCAGCTGATCAGCTGGAACTTGGGAAGTAAAGAATAGGTGAGGTCAGGGCCAGTCAGAGGTGGAATTTGCCAATTCTCTGAACTACTCAAAATTTCCACGACTGGTTCTCCAGAACTGGTCAGAACCTGCTGAATACCACCTCTGGTTGTTGTGGGGAAATAGGAGGAGAAAGTACTTTTGGTGCCTTGGGATAGTTATAAAGTAATAAAGACAGGATAGAAAAGTCTAATATATTGTACCTACAATGTACACTGTATACTGTATGTATACTGTTGCCCTGCCTATTTAACTTATATGCAGAGAACATCATGAGAAAGGCAGGGCTAGATGAATCAAAAGTTGAAATTAAAATTGTGGAAGAAATATCAATAACCTCAGATATGCAGATGATGCCACTCTAATGGCAGAAAGTGAAGAGGAACGAAAAAGTTTATTGATGCAGGTGAAGAAGGAGAGTGCAAAAGTTGGCTTGAAACTCAACTTTAAGAAAACTAAGATCGTGGCATCCGGCCCTCTCAATTCCTGGCAAATAGATGGGGAAGAAATGGAGGTAGTGACAGATTTTATTTTCCTGGGCTCCAAGATCACTGCAGATGGGAACTGCAGCCAATAAATTAAAAGAAGAGCCTAATGCTGAAAAAGCTTGAGGGCAATAGAAGAAGGGGATGACAGAGAATGAAGTGGCTGGATGGAGTCACTGAAGCACCAGGCGTGACCTTAAACGGACTCCGGAAGATCTGTAGGAATGTTGTCCGTGGGGTCATGATTGATCGGACATGACTTTGCAACTAAAAACAACAACCTACAATGTAGAATACATTTTTGAGTGATTTAATTTTCAATTCTTGTCCTTTTGCCCAAACCTTACATTTTAAATTGTTCATATGCATGTCTTTTTTATTATAACAGCCAATAAAAGGGGCATCTTATGTAGCTGGTAATGAGCAAATGGAGGTAATGGAAAAAGTAGGACAATTGAATACTTTAACACAGAAGATTTGACAAAAATATAAGCTATAGCATACATTTGGAAAAAATAAGTTGTTCATTTCAGTATTTTTTTTTCCAAACCCGTCTTTCAATTATTAGTAATTCAACTTTGTTCTTCCAAGGAGCTAAAGGATGTGTAAGACATTTTTCTTCGCTACATATAACAAATAACCTTGCACATTAATTATATTGATTCAATGAACATCTTATTGAATGTGGCCTTGTCTATAAACTAAATTCCTATTATTATCCAAGAATCCTTTCCCTTGTCTAGTGAACTCATTAAACAGATGCTTCTGAAATAAAAGTGGCTTTGGTTTCTTTCTGGGAGATAAAGAAAATAATCAGGAGTGATAGATGTCATCATCATCATCATCAACATCATCATTTCTTGTAAAGTTTGAGCCACAAGAAAAATATAGGTTTTCTCAACTGAAAATCAATTTACGAATGAAGAGGAAATATAAAGTATGTGTCCCAGGATAATGCTGCAGGATCCAATCTGGATCAGTCACCAAGACATTTAGTCTTCCAAGCTTTCAGATTTGTGCTGGAGCCCATCCTTCCTGCACTTCCTGCATATCTGAAAGTAAAAGTCAACTTCCTGAAAATCAACCCATTTTTTTTATTATTATTAAGGGTCAGAAACCCAGACTAAGTAAAACTGGTCTTTTAATTTGGAGGACGTGGAGAGGAAAAAAATTAGAAAGGGAGTAAATGCAATTTCAGGGTAAAGGGAATGAAGTGTGAAATATGTACTTATTAAACTAAACTGTATTTACTGACTTAATAACATGAAATGCATAATGCATTACTCAGCAGGCAGCACATGAAATTACAAATGCTGTATGTGCATTTTGCATTTATTCTAATCATCATTACAACTATGGTCTGTAGTCTAAATAGAGCTGTAAGTACGTTGGAGAAGAAAAAACACATAAAGGCACTATAGAATAATTCTCAGTTTTGGTTCTCATTTCTTTTCTTGCTCATTTCAATTTGTTTTGGTTTTTCATTTTTAAGCCCTTCTTGGAAGGGAAATAAGATCTAGGTGAGCTGATGAAGAAGGCAGTGACCAATAGGATCTGGTAAGAGAAAACCCATCTCTTACTACTTTCCAGTTTACTTATCTTTGTCTTTGTCTTTTTATTTATTTATTTATTTTGTCAATTGCTTACAAGATAATAGGTATAAGTAGAAACATAGTTATGAATACATGGATACATATAAGAAAAATTTAAAAAAAAATAAAAGAAACAATAGGACAGGGATGGTAAACATGTTGGTGTGCTTATGTACGCCCCCTATAGACCTCTTAGGAAAGGGGTGAGATGAGTAGACATTCTAAGGTTAAAGTTTTTAGGGTTTGGGAAGGAAACCACAGAGTCAGGTAGAGTATTCCAGACATTGACCACTCTGTTGCTGAAGTTGTATTTCCTGCAATCAAGTTTGGTGCGGTTTAGCTTGAGTTTGTATGTGTCGTTTGCGCTTGTGTTGTTATGGTTGAAGCTGAAGTATTCATTGACAGGCAGGATGTTGCAATGTATGATTTTATATACTATACTTAGATCAGACCAAAGGTGGTGTGGCTCTAGGTTTTCTCGGTCTAGAATTTCAACTCTGGGGGCTTATGGTATTCTACAACGAGTACAGGAGTGGAGAACTCCTCTTGTGAAATATTTCTGGACTTTCTCAACTGTGTTAATATCAGATACGTAATGTGGGTTCCAGATTGATGAGCTGTATTCAAGTATTGGTCTAGCAAATGTTTTGTATGCTCTAGTTATTAGTGTAATATTACCAGAGAAAAAGCTACATAAGATTAGGTTAACAACTCTTAACGCCTTTTTGACTGTGTAGTTACAGTGGGCTCTAGCACTTAGATCATTAGAGATGAGTATTCCAAGATCCTTGACAGAGTTTGGATCATCCACAAGGTCTTGACGACTCAGCCTGTATTTTATTTTCTGATTTTTTTTGCCAATATGTAAGACAGAGCATTTATTTGTTGATATTTGAAGTTGACATTTGTTTCACCATTCTGATAAGTCTTGACCATTCTCAAGGTCTTTTTGAAGGGTAGCAGTATTGTCTGTGGTGTTGAATAGCTTTGCATCATCAGCAAAGAGAACACAGTTGCTCTTAATATGATCACAGAAGTCATTTATGTAGAGTATGAAAAGAGTTGATCCTAGAATACTGCCTTTGGGGACACCACTGTTGACAGGTACAGAATTTGAGAGGACGCTCCCAATTTTGATCATTTGTTGTCTGTTTGACAGGAATACTTCTATCCAGTTATGCAGGTGTCCAGAGATAGTGTAAGATTTTAATTTTAGGAGTAGTTTGTCATGTACCACTGAATCAAAGCCTTTACAGAAGTCAGTGTAGATTGTGTCTATTGCTTTGCCCTGATCGAGTTGTGTAATCCATATGTTTTTGCAGTGTAAGAGTTGCAGATTACATGATAGTTTTTTTCCTGAAACCAAATTGTTTATTTGAGAGTAGGTTGTTTGTTTCTAAGTGGAGGATGATGGATTGTTTAATAATTGATTCCATGACTTTACAGGTGACACAGCATAAAGAGATTGGTCTGTAATTTTCAACTAGGCTGGGGTCTCCCTTTTTGAAGATGGGGATGTCTTTTCTGTACAGCTTTAACTAAAGGATGTATGTTTATTTCTACTCAATTAATATGCATGACTATGTCTGCTCAAGAGGGTCCTGGGACTATCCTTCTATACATCTAAATGTATATATTAGAAGGGACAGATTTGAACCCCAGGAATGGAATCATTGAATAGTATACCCTTGGCTTGAAGTTTGTCAAACTAATTATCTGATTTATAAAGAGCAGTTGCAGGAACTGGGTATGACTAGTCTCGAAAAAAGAAGTACTAAGGGTGACATGATAGCAGTATTTCTGTACTTGAGGGGCTACCACAAAGAAGAAGGGTCAACTTATTTTCTAAATCACCAGAAGGCAAGACAAGGAACAATGGATGGAAACTAATCAAGGGGAGAAGGAACCTGGTGTCAGGTTTCCAAGTGATGAAATCCATTTAAAAAGAAAACCAAAGTCCATCTTCCAAAACAAATTATTTTATTTTGGAAAGCATCAAATTGGCAAAGTCCATGGTAATTCCAGATCTGACACAACCCGCAATATTAAAAGTTAGAAACAATTCCCAAAAGTCACATTTTCCAATAGAAGTAATTCAACATCATAAATCTCCACATCAAGGGGCCCCAGCATGGACAGTTCATTTCCCATGGGAAGGATAATCACCTAGCCAAAACAACTCTCTTTATCTCCACTGCTCCCCCCTTAGGAATGTGGCAAGCCCTAAACCCTTCCCCCCATGACTGCCACAGAGAAAGTAAGAAAAATAATATATATTAAGCCTCACTAAAATGGCTACACATATGTCAATTTCAGGTTGGAATTAAAAGAAACTTCATAACAGTAAGAAAAATTAACCATTGGAAAGCTTGTCTTCAGATGTTGTGGGTGCTTCATCACTGGAGGTTTTTAAGAAGAGACCTTCTAGAACAACTGCAATAATTGATTTAGGAAAGTTAATCTGAGCTGCAGTGCTCCTCAAGCGTGAAATAGAAAATGTGTTTATGTCAATGGCAGTATCTACATTACTTTTGCTACAGGACTGGCATCTCTGGGACAAGTTACCCACATAATTTCAGTAGTATCTTGAAGCAGAGCAGAACATTTGAAATCATAACACATTGAGTTATAGTACATATTATAACCAAACCACTACAAAATACCTGTGTGTTTTACTTTGGAACTGTTCGTAAACTTTTTACAACAGTTTTCCGCTTTAATTCATAGCACATCATTTAGACAAAGTCATTTATCATTCTATTACATTGTCTATTAATTTCTTGCATAAACAAACAGCACAATGCTTGTCATGTATTCAGCTCACACATTACAATAGCAGAGAATAAAGTCATTATGAAGATTACTGAAATATCAAAGAGAACATCTATGGATATTTTCAATTATCTGCTTTTTTTCTTTCTTAAAAAAGCAACTGAACAATGTTTTTCCTTGAGGAAGAAGAATATGTTCTGCATCTCATCCAAGAAGCTTCATCAATTCTGGCTAGAGGATGGGAGGTGGGGCTGAAGAATGAAAGAATTAGTTCTAACAGGACGGTGTGTGGGGGAAATGGAAGAATTATGTTTCGTTGTACTCATCTGGTCATTAGCACTCTCTCTGAGACCATTTGAGGCCTCTTGAACATTTATTGCAGATATGTTACAGAGGTTATAGAGCCTCAAGTGGCCTCAATGGCTCAGACACAGTGTTACCATCAAGATTACTACAAAGAAATATAATCCTTCCATTCCCACAACCCCATTACCACCATCCTGTCATATATAATACTTCCATCCTCTCCACCATCCAGCCAGAATTGATGAAGCTTCTTGGATGAGAAGTAAAATGTTTTCTTCCTCAAGGAAAAACATAATCCAGTTCAGTGGTGGGATCAAAAAAATTTTACTACTGATTCTGTGAGCGTGGCTTGGTAGGCATAGCAGGGGAAGGATACTGTAAAATCTCCAGTCAGAGGTAGTATTTGTCAGTTCTCCGAACTACTCAAAATTTCCACTACCGGTTCTCCAGAACTGGCCAGAACCTGCTGAATATCACCTCTGATCCAGTTGCCTTTTTGAAAAAAGAAGAAAAAGCATCTTTAAGATAATCAGATTTATTTACAGCTTTCCTATTATGAGTGATATAGTACAGGCATTTATGGTATATATTAACAATTTTAAGAAAATATTTATAGACATCAATAGATTTCAAATATATATATTTTTAATTGAACTAAATTGTATTTTCTAAAGGATAATATATAAAAACTTGAAAAATACCAGACTTTTGGAGCTGGTTTAAAACCAGGAAAATATTTCTTCATCCAAAAATGCTCCTAGGTTTAGATGCTTATTGGATATAGAACATTGTATTTCATTTATGTAATTATCCATATCTATGCTTGCCCAGTTTAGCCTCAAAGGAATAAGTATTATCAACAACTGTACTGCAAATTTATCTGCTTTCAAGGATGGAAATCTTTTATCAAAGGTAACCTATGTCAAGAAAATAAAAATGATGCTCCTTTGAAGTGATTCATATCTTGGATGTAAAACTGATTTCCTGTCATCTGAAAGATATGATAAACAGTGATTTGACAATAAAGCACTGAAATATGGGTTTGTGACAGACATATTAATCATATAATGCTTTGCTAATCTGGTACAATGTTTGCAGTGATCAACTGTCATGGAGATAAACATTTAGTTACTATGATATTGAGGTTGGTGCCAGTGCAGCGTTCAAGCAATATGCAAAGAAAAGTGTACCCTGAAGAATAATATAAAGTGACTATTTACTTTATAAAGTAAGTAAGCCAAAGCTTACCAGTTGGACAATAACATATAATGTGCATTTTGCAGTGGCATCATTAAATGGATCATAGCCAAAATAAAACTGATTTTAAAGCTTTTTTTTTTTAAAGTGACATGTTTCCAGGACACGGAAGCAATATTAATCTTATGTCTGTCCACGTATATTTTAAGTTTCATTTAATAAACAGAATAGATGAACAAGCCTCTTAACAAAGCTTATGAATAAACCTCAGTGGAACTGAAAAATAAATGACCAATTTTCTCAATAAGAACCAACACCAAGCACTCACAAGGAATTGAACTACAACTCAAATTGATTTAGTCCTTGTAAAGATTTAAATGTAAGTGATTACTATGATTGATTTGATTGATTCTATACCACCAGTCCTTTAAGCAACCATGTACATAGATTTTGCTCATGATAATCTTTCCCTAATCTGTCCTTCAAGTCTTCCAACAGTGTACCCATTGTGACTGCAACTGAGTCCATCCACCTGCTGCAGGTTGTCCTCTTCTCTTTTCTTCCACCTTTCCTACCATTAGAGCAAGGGTCTTCAAACTTGGCATTTTAAGACTTGTTGCCCTTAACTGCCAGAATTCCTGAGTTAACATGACTGGAGGAGGAATTCTGGGAGCTGAAGTCCACAAGTCTTAAAGCTGTCAGGTTTGAAGAGCCCTGCATTAGAGCCTTCTCCAAAGAGCTAGGTCTTTGTTATATTCCCATAGTAGAATAATTTAAGCCCAGCTCTAAACTTCATTAGATGGCTCCAAGAATTATTTTGATAGCATATGAAATTCAGGAAACTACACAATAATTTTTACGCTTTATTAATTCTGTTTTTTTAATATTAAAATCTGTATAGATTGACCTCTTCCATGGTGTTATTCTCCATTGTGTTATTCTCCAAATTTTCTGGCATAGCTTGGTTAGAACATTTCCTAATTTTTCATCTCTTGCTTTGCATATTCTGTGGACATTCTAACAGTTTCTGTAACTTTCCAACTGTAACAATCAGTAATCCTCCATTCTTTTGGAACTGATTTCCTGATATGGTCTATTACTCTATTTGATAGAGCTTGATACTGCATACTATCACTTGAAACAAACTATCATTACAACCACTCTTTTTAACAGTTATGAGCCTGTGTCATGTTTCCCATTCTTATCCAAGGTGTTTGAAATAATGATAAAATAAATCCAAGAACTTTGGGATTTAGTTCTGTTTTAATCTGATTTCAGACTAGGTTATTTAATCTGATTTCAGACCTTTGTCTCTCCTGGATAATGAAACAGTTCAGGATTCAGACAATCCTTTATTTAAGGAGAGTTGCTCAACACAATACATTCTTGAGAGACAGATATATTCGTCTCCCTTGTTTCATTAAATATGTACAATTACAAGCAAGAGTCAAATATTAAATTTTGAATCAGTTGTTTGACAGACAATTGGCTATGGATGATCCAAATGATACTGATTATTTTGGTCTATTTCAGTTGGATTTTAATTTGTGAACAATAATGGAGCTGTTTTAGTTGCCTGGTGGATATAAATAACAGCAACTGAATAGACATGTTAATCTTCCTGAAACTCTGCCATTCAGTAACAAACATCGCATACTTCAGTAAAATTAGGTAAGATTCACCCTTTGATGTAATGTCTTGAATTGGTTCCAGTTCTTTAAGTTTAGCAAGGTCCAGAAGATGGTGTGGGAAGACCATTACCTAAAGACATGTGGAAATGACCTTGGGAGCAGAGGTGGTATTTAGCCAGTTCAGACCACTTGTGGTGTAGTGGTAGTGAAAATTTTGACTGGTTCAGAGAACCAGCAAATACCACCTCAAGTTATCCCCACCCATCCACCCTCGCCCTTATCTCTCATATATTCCCTTGTTTTTTAGCCCAGCTGATTCACATGGCAAGTAGATTGCTGTGCCTCAGCTGAGCTAAAATAAAGCACAACTCAACAGTATTGATACAGATACATTGATAGTCTCTCTAAACTGGTAGGAAAAAAATTGGAAACCCATCACTGTTTGGGAGGCAGGAAGCAGAGCCACAGACTAGAAAATTAGCATGTAAAAGATGTCTTAGCCCACAGAAGGGAGGCTGGCATAGGAAATGCTACAGAAGGTCCCTACCTATTTTTTTCTGAGAATAAAAAGAAAGGGGAGACTAAAAGGAAAGAAGAAAAGAAATATTTATAGCCTTGGAATATTCTGTTAGTTACCCTTACAATGAAGATAAAGCTAATACTTCTGGTTGTGCTTCTTGTCTGAAATACTTTGCAGGGCAAATGCTAAATAAAAAATCCATTATGTTTCATCCTTGTTGTGATGTTCGTTCTTGTTGCTATTCAACACCTGCCTAAAGGCCCTGTCCCACTGCACTTACGGATGCAAAGAGGATGTAAAACATTAAAAAAAGGTTGCCATCCATTGGAAAACGCTATGCATCCATTGTGTACTCATTGCATGTGTTTCATACGCTCTCTCCGTCGAGCATCTGTCCACTGCAATTTCATCCCTGCAAGAAGTTTTGAGCTGCACAAAACTTTGTGAACGGATGAACTTTCCACCACATACAATGTACATCTGCAACATATACGGGCAACAAACGTTCTATGTCCGTTATCATCCATTAAACGTCCACTGCATTCACTGTATCTCTGCATCCTCTGGCCATTCCCTCAACTCACATCCGCTGCAGCTGAAAATGGAAAGAGGGAGGAAACAAAAAGTACACGGAACGTCTACACAGCGTTAGTAGCACAGAAATAGAAAGTATATAAGTGTATGCATCTCGTATATAAAGGATTCAAAACGGACAAAATGTTTGTATCTGGGATGTATCTCGTATATTTAGGATGTCTGGAGTATGTCTAGAGTATGTAGAAGGATACCTAGCTGACAACCGATATTTCCTATAAAAAGGGGGAGAAAATCATCTGGATCTCAGTATGAATCCAGCAGCCATAGTGTACAGACCACTTGACCCTTGGTCTTCAACATCATCAATTGTTCTCCACCATGGATGATGACACAGTCCGTATGATAGCTGTGCTCATTCATCACCAGAACCCAAACCTGTTCAGACTGTTTCAACTTTTATAAAGCAGGAGAAGAAGGAGACGTCCAAGAGCTGTGTGGGTCCGAGGATGGATCGTGAGAAGAATGGAGTTTGGACTGTATGACCAGTTGATGGTGGAGCAAAGTAATGAAGATCCTCGTGAATTCCATCACTTCAGGAGGATGCCACCAGCCATTTTTGATGAACTTGTAGAGCATCTGAGACCCAAGTTGACCAAGCCTAGCACCAACTTCCATCCCAACCGGAACCCTGGACTGAAGGTGGCACTGACTCTGCAGCACCTGGCCTCTGGAACCACATACAGAAGCATGCAGTATGCGTGGAGGGTGCCACACAACAGCATCAATAAAGTGGTCAGAGGAGTTGTGCAGGCCATCATCGAAGAATACATGGAGGAGCTCTTCAAGTGCCCCACCACTGAACAAGGCTGTAGAAAACTTGCAGAAGAGTGGTATAAGAGGTGGAACTTTCCCCACACCATTGGAGCCATAGATGGGAAGCACATGGCCTGCAAAGCTCCAGCCAAGTCAGGGTCCACTTATTACAACTACAAGGGCTTCTTCAGTATCATGCTCTTTGCCATGGTTGATGCTGACTACAAGTTCATGTACATCGATGCTTCAGGCAACGGGTCAGCTTCAGATGACCAGGTATACAACACAAGTGACCTCAAGGATGGGCGGGAACGCAAAATCATCATGGGTTTTCCAGATCCAGACCCCCTATCCAATGACACACAAGATGTGCCCTACTTCATCGTGGGTGATGACGCCTTCTTCCTCAGAACCTACCCCATGAAGCCCTACAGTTCAAGATACCTCACCCATGAAGAGAGGATCTTCAACTACAGGCTGTCCAGGGCAAGGCGGGTGGTGGAGAACACCTTTGGCATCCTGGCCAACAGGTTCCAGGTACTTCTCACCACCATGCAGCATCGCCCAGAGACCGTGAGGAGGATCGTGGAAACTTGCTGCATCCTGCACAATCTCATGTGCACTCGCTACCCAGTCTTGCAGAACAGGCTCGTGGACCTCCAACAAGGCAATGGGGACATAGAGCCTGGGGAATGGAGGCAAGGGCAAAACCTGATAGACACTGAGGATGTGCAAGGCCCCAACAGAGCCTCACATGAAGCGAAGAAGCAGTGCAACCTACTGAGACACTGGTGCAACTCCCCAGCTGGAGCAGTGGAGTGGCAAGACAGGATGATAGATGGTTAATGGATGCTTCCTTGAGACTGTTGCATAACACTGATGAGATTGTGCCATGTATGTTGAGTGGTCCTACAATGAATAGGGCATTAATAAAGAGCTTTGCTTATTTTGAAATGTGTTGATCAATGAATAAATTGTTATTGATAATAAAGGTCCATATGTGTGGCAGCTGGGATGGTGGACCATACAGTCCCACTATGCTTGCACTGGAGGTTTATCTATTCCACAACTATCCTTATCTATCCCACAAGCATGCAAAGGCTTAACCATTTTTTCAAAGTTTTCACCAACACTTTATGAAGTAAAATAATGAACCAAGTGTCTTAAGCAAAGATAACCTTTGTTAACTTTCTTAGGTAAACTTTATGACTTTATTAAATAAGCAAAATGAACCAAGTAAACTGTCTTAAGTGTCTTAAGCAAAGATAACTTTTCTTAACTTTCTTAACTTTATGACTTTATTAAATAAGCAAAATGAACCAAGTAAACTGTATTAAGTGTGTTTGCAAAGATAACCTTTATTAGCTTTCTTAGGTAAACTTTATGACTTTATTAAAAAAGCAAAATAAACCAAGTAAAGTGTCTTAAGCAAAGATAAACTTAACAAATACAACTCAGTCTCTGACACTATACTCAGTCACTCTGAGTCATGTCCTTGGTCTCAGCTGTTAAGTGGGCAGGGACTGTGGAGGTGGTTGTGGCTTGACTGCTGGTCTGAGGCACCATTGGGGTGCTTGGCCCCGAGGGTACAACAGGGGATGGTGTGTTCAGGAAGCTGTCCAAGAGCTGACTCAGTCCCATGAGGTTGAGAGGCCCTTCATCAAGGACTTGAGATGTCAGGCCCAATACTGATGACAGATTGTCCATTGAGGGGCTTGGCTGTGGGGGTGGAGGAAGGAGGAGTGTAGTGGGGCTGTCTGAACTGCAGCTGGGTGAGGAGTGGCGTCTGTGGCATCCGATGAACCTGGGCCTGGACTGGGAAGTTCTGCTTCTGCTGTGGGAAGTCCTGGTAGTCGTAGCCTTGGTAGGTGAGGGGCTGTTGAAAGCCGTGGAAGGGCTGTGACATCACCTGGGGTGGAGGAACAGACCTGGACTGGGTAGGAGCAGCTTCAGCTGGGCCTTGAATGTTGTGCAGAAGTGCTGTGATCTTCTGCTTCATCACCTGGTACTGGGCCTCAGACAGGTCCCTCAGGGTCTGGCTCATGTAGGTGATGAAGGGCTTCCAGTCCAAGGATGCTATGTCGCTGTGGACCAGCTGAGAGAGAAGTTCTGTGCTGGTCTTCATTTTGTCCCTGATCTCCAACAGCACACTGTGGTCCTGGCCCTCCAGTCTGCCTCTCTGCCTGCATCCTCTGGAACTGGGGGTGGGGGTGGGGGTGGGTTGGCCTGCTGCTTCTTCCTCCACTTGTGACAGCAGGGTGTCATCCTCCACGGGATCCTCCAAGTCTGCCAGCATGGGGAGTGCAGCTGTTGGGGGAGTCTCTGCCGTGGGGCCCTCTGAAGACACCTGCCTGGACAGGGTAGCTGGCTCCTGACTGGAAGAGGACTGGCTGTCTGTGGGCTGTCTGAGGGAGAGGGGTCTCAGAGGGGCTGCTCCTCGGTGGTGATCTCACCCTCCAGGAAACTGCACTTGGCCATGATGTACATCTCCCGGTCAGTGAGCTTGACAGTGGCCTGCCCAGATTTCTTGAGGTGTAGCTTGCCATACCAGGTGTGCATGTGCTTCCACCATCCTAGGAGTACTTCTGCAGTGCACCCCAGGCTCTCTGCCTTGTCTCTCCAAGCTGCCTGCTTCTTCTTGGTGTCGCAATACAGTCTGTGGCCCTTTCTCCAGAGGTACTCGTTCTCCCTCAGCCATTCCAGTACTTCATCCTTATGCTCCTCAGAAACAGTGTACTGTTTCCTCTCTCCCTTCTCCTTCCCTTGCCTCTTCCTCCCTCTGGCAGGGGCTTCAGCAGGGCGTTCAGGGGATTGAGCAGCAGGGCCTTCAGGGGATTAAGCAGCAGGGCCTTCAGCAGCAGGGCTTTGAGGGGCTTGGGGCTGGTCTACCACAGCAGCAGCAGCTTCAGAGTCAGTGCCGGGGGGTGGTATGCTGGTTCTGGCCTTCTTGCCAGGGCTGGAACGAGTAGGCACGGGCTTCCTCTTCTTGCCTGACTGACGAACCATGGTGTTCCTGCTAGATGTATGTGGTAGCATGTCTTTCCCCTGTATGCTGACTGCATGCGTGCTGCATCCTTTTATATCCGTGGATCTGACACAATTCATACTCCCCGCATGCGCAGTGAACGCTTTGCCTCCGATATACATCTGTGTGGTATCCCCTTTGTTTCCTATAGGCGTCTGTGATGCATCCGCTTCATCCTTTTTGCATCCGCTCCTTCCGATATGCATCTAGTTCGAAATTCTCCCCCGGAACCCCTTTGAATGTGTCATCCGCTTCCATCCACTGTCATCCGCTAGGCTTCCCATGAACATCCATTTAACATCCCCACTACATACTACCCACATCCGTTCTTTTCTGTTCTTTTCCGTTCTGTTTATGCAAATTTTCACCACTTTTTGGAGCGGATGACAATGGATGGACCCACCCCCGAAATTTTGCTCATCCACTGTGTCCTTTATGCATACATTTTGCATCTGTCGGCCAGTGGGATCTAGCCTTAATGTCATGGTTCTAAGTAATCAATTCAAGACTCTAAGGTCTTGGCTACCTCAAAAATCCTGTTTACTGGGTACATCATATCGGCACAGTCAAAGGAGAAACCAACACTGAATAATTCCCTCATTTTTTGTACAATTAAAAAATAGATACTGGCCATTACCCTTATGTCACAGGTCACATTAGCAAACCAAACAGATAAACTTCTCAGCACTCCCTCCTGCTGTTTTAGGGTACGTTGATCTGGCCTTGGTTCTCAGGAGGCTTATCATTGTTATGTTTGGCACATTGGAGGAAAACATTCTACATTTCACAAGTCCCCCTCCCCCCCTTAATATAAGTGAAGATAAAATCTGTATGGTGGAAATCAAGCATGTTTACACAGATTTTTTTTTGGCAGAGAAATGTAATTATTCCAAATTGTAAAACATAATCATTTGTGATGCTTTCCCTTCAGTCATTATTATTGTTAAATGACTGGGATTTACCAGACTCTAAAGAGACTGTCTCATATAATCAAGCTCTGTTCTGTTATTTTATTCATGACCAGCCAATTTATGAGAGCCAATTTTAAAATTCTTGCAGTACGTTTTTTTTGTTTAAATAAAAGTTTTCCTGGCATCTGATCAAGTGTTGTGGCTCAGTCCCCAGTCATAGACAAATTCAAAGGAGAATACTATTTGTTTTGTTGATTACAACATACTATTATTTTTGTAATTGAATAAAAAGAATTGAAACTGAAAGAACTCAGTGTGTTTCACTGACTTTGATCATGTTTATTACTATGGGAAGTGTAGGAAATGATTTAATTTTTTACAAAATTCACACTCACACACACACACATATATACACTCTTCTGAGTTTTGTTCTTGATGTGATATTTGACCTTTCAGATGACATAATGAAGATGTTGAAATGGATAGAAATATTTGCAAGTGGATACAAAAAAATACAAAGAATTAATGAATGTGTATTATCACATGACCAGTAGAAATTAATATAGGATGTTACATAGCAGGTTCTATTTTTCCCAAAAATATGACTATATAACAGCAGGTAATCTCAACTTACAACCATTTTGTTTAGCAGCCATGCAAACATACAATGGGAGAGAAAAAAGTGACTAAAAAGTGGCTTCCCAGTTGACTTCTAATAACCCAAGTGAAGCAGGGACACTGGATTTGATTAATGGCCACTTGATTCAGCTTACTGCAGAGATGTGCTTAACAACCATTGCAAAAAATATCATAATATCAGGTGTGATTCACTTAACAACTGCCTTGCTCGGCAATGGAAATTCTGGTCCCCATTGTGGTTGTAAGTTGATAAGTTAGATTGATAAACAGATGCTATCTCTATTGACTATTTAGAGTTCATGGTAAAGTTGGTGATCTTCCTTGATTCACAGCCCATGAGAAGCAGATGACAACTGTGGCCAGTTGTCAAACTTTGGTCGTTATGGCTTGATCACATGACGTATCATGACTTTTTCCCCCTTTGCTAAACCAGGTATGGGTGTGATCAGTGTGTGAAGCATCCAGCTACGGACCATGAGTTTGATGGCCATGCTTTAGACAAATTCATTCAATTTGTCAACTGTGCCCATCCTTAAACCAAGAGACCCTTAATACAGTCATCCATAGTTTGGTTATCTCATGTGTGGACTGTTGCAATATACTCAACGTAGGGCAACCCATGAAGATCATTTGTATGTTACAAATGGTCCAGAATGCTGTACTATAGACAATAATGGGTATGCAATGGTATGCCCGCATTAAACCCTGTTTTGTGAGCTGAATTAGTAACCACTGGGTTTCTGGGTTCAATTCAAGGGGCTTGTTATTAACTTTCATACTGCATACAGCCTGGTTATCTGAGGGACTGATAGTCTTCCACAGTTGTGGCATGACCTACACAACACAATCAGACAGAGTCAACATGAGCTAAATTCTACCAATTAAACCATGTGATCTTATGGGACCAAAGAAGTAGACTTTCTCTGTTATAGCACCTGCCTTCTAGAATGATATCCTGACCTTATTTAAATAAGATCTTAAAATCTAGTTCTCCATGATCATGGGCTAGAGTGAGTGATAGACCTCTGTGTATGATTGATCAGATAGAGTTTCTTTTTCTCGAAATTTTTTGCATAATTTGATATCGCATTGTTTTAGATTGTCTTCATTGTACACTGCCCAGAATTGTCATGTAATTGGATGATCTATAGGTTAATTACATTAATAAATAAAGAGAATGGTTCTACAGTAATTTAGGAAGTACTGAACAGAAAAATCAACATTCGCAGAAAGAATTATGTTATTTTAATGTGGGACATTTCTCATATGTAAAGAAAAAGGGTGAACCTCCTGCTATCTTTTACATTTTCAAAAATGAGGATTTTTTTTTTCTGGGAAAGGATGAAAACTAAATAGAGATTGGTCCTACTAGTCTTCAACTTCCATGGATTTGTAAGGAGTGAAATAATCTCATTCCTGAAAAATAATTTTACATCTGAAGAAGCAAATCTTTAAAACTTATATGAAATTATATGAAATACACAAAATCTGCAAACTAGAAGTGGTATGTGATAAAAATGTTTAAATCTAATAAGCCTTCTTAAATATTCCACTCGGGATGCCTGATATTACCAACATTTAAATTATTCTAATTGTTTTCAATTTGCACTCTGAATTCTTAAATATGATCATTAATTTGTTCCAGCTTTTTTCCTGCCAGAATCAAAAGAAAGAACACTGCTTTAAGAGCAGACCAAAGTTGTGTTTTTCAGATAATTAAATTAATCAAAGACTTTATAGAAAAATGAGGGCCTACAACCAAGTGCTTAATTGCTCATAAAGGGACATTTTTGTTTATTTGACATATGCAATTACAATGTGCATTTGCTGCATGCATATATATTTTTGTTGACAGAAGTTGGAAGCTGGGAACAAAACTGATGCCAATCACAGGCTGCTTCTTTCTGATATTTTTTTCAAGCCATTTTAAGAGATTCAAACATTTACCAGGCATGCTAAAGAACAGTTAGATCCCTCAACTTTTACTATTAGTGGTATGATAAAATATGTTAACAAAACAAAGATACAGGTATGAAATGTCATTCATTATATCTCACTAGCAATAGTCAAATTCCCACATTTACAAACTATGTTATAGAAAAATCCTGGATGAATTTGTTAAAGCCACTTAAATCCATGTTCAGTAGGCCTGCACAAAGCTTAAAAGAAAAACCCAATCTTGAGTTTTCTAGAAAGCTCACATTAGAATGTTACTTGGTGATATTCCCCATATGCAGACCAGAAGAGCTGCAATCAAGGAAGTTACAAAGATATCAAGTAGGTTCTTTAAAAATCTTGTTTGAATTAAAAAAGTTATTTTTAACTTCATGCTCAAATACATATTAACTCAATCATGTTCATGGTTTTTTAATTGGTTTTAGGGAATGTCCTAAGTTTTAAAGACTTTCTCTAAGTCCAGTTGTATTTTAGCAAATTATTCCATTGTTCCCTTCAATACCTAAGATTAGAAATAACATTTGAGAAGGATGATGGCTGCCGCTTTATTCTGATTTATGATGATAAAACTCATCAAATATCTCAAGCAACCCTAACATAAATTTAATTTTGTACTACAATGTTCCCAGTAATATAAAACTGCAGGAAATAGTGCTAGTTTAAAAACAAGCAAATAAAACTGTACCAAATAGTGGTAGTTTAAAAACAAGCAACCCCATAACTTATACAAGGTAGCATTTTTTGAACATTCATTTATACTAAATATACTTCCACCTTAAATCACTGGAACTAACAGAAAATGATGTTGATTACAGTGGGATTGATCATTCTGATTACAGTACAACAGCCGACAGGACTTTTATTCCTGGCTACATGAACTTTGCTGACAGAGCCATTTATATGCAGCTCTGGCCCTGCATGAATTTCTCCAAGCATTGTGTCAAGCTGTTGGGTGAACCCTGCCTTGGTGTTCCTGGTTGTAATGTTATTAAATTGTTCCAAACACATTGTGGTGTTTTAAATCATTTTTCCCATTATTGTTGATTTTATACAATGGACTGTTAGCTGCCCAGTGTCATACATTGAATGGGAAGCCGCGTAAATTACATTAACAAATAAAGTCTGTATTTTATTATTATAAAGACGAAATACCCTCCCCCTTCCCCCCAAAAGAAAAAAACCTTAAGACAAGCAAAAGTGAAACAAAGGGATGCTAAATTGTTTTCATACTTATTCTTTGATTCAGAGATGAAAATTACTCAAGGTGGCAAGTCATGGGAAAATTTAATGTGGGACTAGACAACCCATGTCCAATGGGAACATCATTTCAGGGATATTTTCTTATCTAAGCAGAGAAACAGAATGGCCATGCATGGGCAGAAAAGCAGTAGGAGCAGAAATGACTTCTGACTTTCTGCCAGCTTTCCCATTGAGTTATCTTTGGGGAAGTTGGCATGATCAGAAATATTCCTTCCTACCTCCTTCCCTGCCTCCCTCCTTCCCTCAGTTTCCTGCAGTTTCCCATTTATTTTTCTTGTGGAAAGCTTACAGGGAGAAGTCAATGGAAAAGCCAGCATGAGCTTGTAAGTCTAAGGCTAGAGGGCAGGAAAGAGCTTGCTGCCAGGCGGGGAAGGTTACACAAGGTTGCAGGTCAGGAATGATATGTTGTAGGTTGCTTTGTAGATTGGGAACTCCTAAGGACTGTGCTGACCAAGTCAGGTAGGGTACATGGAGAATGGTATGGGTCAAAAGAGTACCTGGGGGTAAGAGGTACCATACAGATCAGAAATGATGCATAAGGAAGTGGTGCAGATAAGGAAGGATATGCGAGGGCGCTGAGGAAATGCTGCATAGATTGAGGATAGCAGGCAGGAGGTGCACAGGTTGGGGAGGATGTGTGGCAATGCAGAAGAGGTGTCAAGAAGAGTGCTTGCGAGCAAACTAGAGGTACTATTTGCGACTATGATGACCTAGAGAATAACACAAATGTAACAAAATCCAAAACATAAATAAATATCCTTTAATGCCTCCAACTTGGCCCCACTGCTCAATAATTCTCAGTTGGAGATAAAACTTATTCAAAAATAGTCTTCAAAAGAAAACAATACAGTCTGAACTTAATGAGCAGATAGAGGTGAAATTAAAAACCAAAACAAACTACAATGAAAGAAATTCCACAATGGACCAAGATAAGTAACTACCAACTTCAAGGAGATAACAAGGCACAGTTTGTTGGAAGGACACCTGTTAAGCCTGGGTTCCCCAACCAGGGTTAGGCAGACAAGCTAAACAGAATGTGCAGCGTTAGTCAGATAGGCACACAGATAAATGAGTGAGCTAAGCTTGTATGTTTATTAACATACAGTAAAAATAACAGATACGCTTGTGCTATCAAGAATATAGTTTATTCCATTATAAGTTAATAGCATAGTCAAATAACAGTCCAATAGTCATGTATCATGTAGTCAGTCCATTCAGGGATATTCAGTTAGCAAAGTCCATGTAGAATATCCTATGTCAGTTCACTTACAAATCAGTCCTTTGTTGTCTCTCCCGTTCGAGCAATGCAGTCTTGATTCCAAGCAGTAATCAGGGATCATCAAAGCCAGAGTGAGCAAGCTGTAGACTTGCTACTTTTATATTGTTTTCATAACCACTCCCTTAATTACTTTCCACAGTTAAAGCTGCAGACACTTTAACATACATCAACTATGATTCATAGTTATTATTTCACCTAAACCAGTTAGGGTAAACAATGTTATCCCTAACAGAAAACAATACAGTCTGAACTTAATGAGCAGATAGAGGTGAAATTAAAAACCAAAACAAACTACAATGAAAGAAATTCCACAATGGACCAAGATAAGTAACTACCAACTTCAAGGAGATAACAAGGCACAGTTTGTTGGAAGGACACCAACCAAGATAACTTCAGCCCAAAATAAAATACACTTTGCTTCTGGCAACACTGTATTTTAACCGTCTCTCTAAAGCCCATGTCACACTGCACCAACGGATGGAAAGAGGATGTAAAACAGAGAGAAACACTTGCCATCCATTGGTTAACGCGATGCATCCGTTCTGTACTCAACTGCCTCTGTTTTTCATCCTCTCTAACCATCCAGCATCCGTCTATTGACATTTCATCCGCTCAAAGTTTTGAGCTGCTCAAAACTTTTGAGCAGAAAATGTATCCAACGCATCCGTTCTGCATTCGCTAGGCATACGGGGGACATCCGTTCTGCATCCGTTGTCATCCGTTACACATCCACTATATCTGCTAAGCATCCGCTGTGCATCCACGCAACTCAAATCCACTCCAGTGGTAAACGGACGCAGGGAGGAAGCGGAACAGACGCGGAACGGACGCGCAGCATTAGTAGCACGGATGGAGAAAGGATGAAAGCGGATGCAGCTCGCAAACAAAGCATAAAAACAGAAAAAACGTTCGCAGAGGGGACCTATCCGCTCTCATCCGTTTCCATCCGCTAGGCTTCCATTCCGCATCCGCTTTCCATCCGCCCTGCGTCCTCCCCCCGTCCATTCCTTTCTGTGTTATCCGCTCTGGTTATGCAAATTTTTGCCCCTTTTGAGAGCGGATAACAACGGATGGAACATTTTTCTCATCTGCTGTGTCCTTTTTACAAACGTTTTGCATCCGTCAGCCAGTGTGACAGGGCCTTTATATACTATTCTTCCCAGCTGCAAGCAATGAGGGAATCATGGCCACTTTCTCTCTTGTAAGCCAAATTGTTCCCTTTTGCATTCCTCCCTGCATGTCCTAGGATGAAGAGGGGATGGGCCTCTTCCTCTGACTGCCCAGCCAGCCTCTGCCCTTCCCCAGCCTCCTCCACAACCTTGGATGCCACAGCTCCACTCCCTGTCGGCTGTTCCTCCTCTCCTTCAGAATCCGACTCTAACAAGGGCATGGCAGGTTCAGAGAAGGTATTGAGGGGGGGGGGCATATCAGAGTCAGTCTATGGGGATGTGCAAGAGGTGCTCTGTGAGTTGATACAAGCATGGCACAGTTCAGGAAAGGCACAGAAGAAGGCAACACCCAGACAATTGCCCATCAGCCACATTCCAAAATGAGCTACAGAGAGTTATGAGAGCACGACAGGGATAGTAATTAATTAACTATGATTTTTGTAAGACATTCCTGTAGTCCAAAGGAAGTTTATGCTGAAATTGTAACTAATAAAGATGACACTGAAGTGAGGAATTGTTTTAAAATAGGCTCATCCTGTGGCTAAAAGGCATGGAAAAGTATTTTCTTACGGGCAGTGATATATATATGATAAAGCTAAATAACATGTAATATCTAAATCTGAATATAATTTGAAAAATAAAGTTCAGATTACTTAGCTTTTAATTTATATTGGAGATTAAGGAAGGATTAAAACAATTTGCCTTTGTTGTAAGACAATGAGAATTAGACTTTCCTGTGCTTGCTCTTTCATTTAACACTGGAATGAGCTTTCATTAATTCAAATAACAGACATGGAGAAATTCAGATGGGATCTCTAGTAAGGAGCAAAATTTAAATACCAGCTAACTCCATTCCAGATGCTAAACTGTATCAACCAAAGCCTATTGTCATTTTTTTTTTCCCTTTTCCTATAGCATGAAGTGTGTGAAGCAAGTTGGATATGATCTATACCTGGAAGGAAATATATCTGAAAATCCAGTATAAGTTCACTGGAAATTATTGTAAATTCACAATGATGGATGTACAAAATGGGAATTTTCAAGCTTCTTAAATTGGTAAAATAGTCAAGGTCTTTTTGCCTTTCAAGACTATTATTTCGTGGCCCATGTTATGAAAATAAGATGTTAAACTGAACTGTAGTTGTAAAAGAGTTTATATAGGATAATGTTATGAATGTGTGTGCCTTCATGTGCACAAGCAAACACACTCACATTGAACTAAAACTATAACTTTGAGTTGCAGGAAGAAAAGCACACTTTCTCTGGGATGAGAATATTCTACACAGTTCCTCAGGGTAATAATCAGAACAGAATGTCCCAAAGATGCTTTTTCAAGAAACAACTGGATTTTCTTGTTTTTCTTTGAAGATGTTTTGCTTCTTGGTTGGGAAAAACAACCAACTTTGTTTTTCTTCAAAGAAAAACAAGAAAGTTCAGTTGCCTCTTGAAAAAGCATCCTTGGAGAAACCATGAGCTGGATGACTGAGAATCTCCATAGACTAGTGGTCCCCAACCTTTTGGGTACCAGGGACTGCTTCCATGGAGAAAGGCTTTTCTGTGAGCCGGAGGGCGTGTGATTTTGCATGCTGCCTGCATTCCATGAATGGGGGCTTCACTTGTTTGCATGGACCAGTTGCTGACATGTGCGGATTGGGGTCAGTCCATGGACGGAGGTCAGGAACCCCTATCATAGACAATCAGAACAGAATTTATTGTTCAAAAAGAGGATCTAAACAATTGTAGATGAAAGGGGTGTTTATCATGCTACAAGATTTAAAATAATTTCTTGCTGCTTAATATATGAGTAGAACCTGAACATACATAATGACTACTTTTCATTATAAAACTTCATAAAAATGGAGGGAAGATTAATTATATGATTTTGTTTCCCTATTTTAGAGTCAAGAATTTTCATGGTATTATTGTAATGACAGTTAAGAAATTACAAATAAATTACAACTACACACACAAACACACAATTTATCTTATTTTATTTGTATGTCTTATTTAGAGACCATTCATCTCATTCACAATATATATTAGAAGCTTCCAGATATATGAAACTGCATACTCCATCACTTTCGTTAAGCATATTGTCTGGGAAACTGAGAGTTTCAGCACATTTGGAAGATACTTATTTAAGGTCATTCTATGTCAATTCAATATGCAAAGTAAGTTCCATATATTTAAATACTTTATAGTTGCGATACACATTTTCTGCAAATTTTATTGTATTCTTTTTGTAAGAGCAAAGTAAAGGTCAACATTTTCTTTTAAACTAAATTTATTCCAAGAATTTGTATATAGTTTTTTTGCAGTCTTTAGGAGCCAGACAATCATTGCAGCTTTGATTTCTTTCTGTTTCAAAGGAGACATGCTAACATCCCATTGATTTTAAAAAATAAATCAACATTTTCCATTGTTGTCTCATTAGCCAGCATATTCCATTTTACAATTTTATGTGTTGGAAAACTATGTGTAGACACTATTTTTCCAGGTAATCAATGAAAAATATTCCTATGTTGTAAGTAGTGAAGTGATTTATTGCATATCACTGAATTATCAGTAATTTCTTTTATAGCCTATATCTTAATTGCAATTTAAAACATTTCATAAAATAGTATCATAATACTTATGACTATGCTGGAAAATCTACATACATTCCTAATGGTGGATCTGATCTTGAAAAGCTAAAAAAAATTCTAATCTTTTCGGAAAACTAAATTTAAGATTATCATGGAAGGATGACTCTGGTCTTTATCCTGTGAAAAGATATCTGTGGCTATCATGGAAAGACTTCTGCAATTTGGCTTTCTGAATTTATCTGTAAACAGATTTTAATCCTGGTCAGAAATTTGAGGGGAGCCAGAAATCAGAACTCATCTATTACAAAAGCCAGTTGGCAAGATCAAGAATTACACTGAAGGTCAATGCAGAAAGCAAGGGCACAAGGTAAGCCAACATTAAAAAGTAAGACAGAATCAAAGGATAGCAGAACTAGGATGTTTCTTAGTGAGGATCAGAGTGGGTTCCCAATTAAGGTGTTAGTCTAGGACTTGCAAAACCCATGTTCAAATTCAAGTGGAAGCTCACTGGTTCTTTCAGCTAAATCAGGAGTCTCCAAACTTGGCAACCTTAAGACTTGTGGATATCAACTCCCAGAATTCCCCAGCCAGCTATATCATGGAAAATTCTGGGATTTCACTTTGCCTTAATAAAAATAGTATTTTAACAGGGAGAAAAGTCTTCAGGTTAAACATGTAAAATTAATTTCCTCAATTCTCTGTGATTGAAAATAGATTTCTTATTGTACAAAACTGTAGTATAATGGAAGAGAGATAAAAAGCAATTTTGATTCTTCCAAGCTGTATCATACTGCTCAAGAGATAGATTCTTCAGCCAAAAGCAGCTAAATCTCAGGGAGAAGTAAGAATGGTCAGAATGTATTTATTTATTCATTTCATATTTGTAGACCACCCATCTCCCTCAAAGAAGAAGGATAAATTCAAGAGATAAAAAGAAGAAGAGAGAAAGAATCAGAAATAAACCACCAGATG
Source organism: Laticauda colubrina (assembly GCA_015471245.1). NCBI lineage: Eukaryota > Metazoa > Chordata > Lepidosauria > Squamata > Elapidae > Laticauda > Laticauda colubrina. Next base: position 70,190,605 of record BLBF01000004.1, on the reverse strand, counting down.
GGAATTAAAATTGGAAATATGGGTTTGGGAAACATCCTTCAAATAATTTTTAATTTGTTCATTTACTTATTTAATCAGCTTCTACGACCATCCCTTTCAAATATATAAGTCTTGGAGGCCATATAAAGCAAGGTAAACAGGAAGGAGTGTTAACTATGGTATATTTGCTAAGTTGAATTATTTATTTCAAAAATAGTAAAGGCGGGGGGAAAAAACTCTTTAAAATCTCCAAAGACTAGCCATTTTTGTGGGGGAAAGTTCTAGAGATCATATCTAGAGTTTCCAGGTGGCCACTTGTTAGAAATAAAGAGTTACTGCTTTATGCAACTTTTTACTGCCATTTAATGGTGCCACAATTCTTACAAACTACATCTGGTAGCCCGAACCCCATCCAGAACTTCTGGAACTACATGTGATCCTGAAAATTTAGTTACTATAGTAATAACTGAAATGTTCCCAGAAAACTGCTACCTGGTATGTTGTATATCAGAAGGAGCCCAGAAAGCAAAATTCATTCAAATGGAATTGAAATGAATATGCAATGAATATCAGATTGCATGATGGGAATTCTGGGATGAAAATACAGAAAAATAGAGAAGAAAAGGGAGCTTAATTTTCATATTTTTATAAGTACAAAATGTTTAAGAACATAATTCCAAATTGTAAAAACTATTAACTGATAAAACAAAGTATAATCCTCAAGCAGAATAATAATTCTAATAATATATCAACTTGCTAAATAATTTTGACCTTTTTTCACAGATCCCAGGGCCTTTTAATTATAGTAGAAATACGTATGCCAAAATGTATTAAGTGGTTTGAAAGGAAACAAGTATCTTTAACTAACCTGGTTTCCAAAAGGTGCTGAAGTGCAGTAAAAAATTAATATCATTTATTGAAGCAATAAGTATGTTAGCCTGACTGAACACTGAATAATGTATAAAGTTCACACAGGAATTTAAGATGAAGACATGTAATAGTTATATACATATTGCATTAGTTTTACTGGCAGTGGATGTTATTTCTGATTTTTATTTACAACACACACACACACACACACACACACACATGTATAATCCTTTAACTGCATAGGAAAAATTTCACAATAGCTCTTGCTAAAGTTGATTAAAAACAGACTTTACAAAATAAAATGTAAATTCTGATACATAAGAAATAAGATTCAGATTCTCGACTTTTAAATATGTATTACTAGATATACAAGAAAAAGACAAAAATTTATTCATTTATAATGGCTTATTGAATGAATTACAATAGGTTGACGAAGCCATAAACAATGTTTTATAAATCACAACGTCTAGGTCAGAGAATACTTTTAGCAAATGCCAAATTCAATTGTGGGTAATGTGAGATCCTGGTCCAAAAGAAAACTAATAGTTGTTTCATTCATATGTACAAACACAAACACATACACCCACACATATATATACACATACATATACATAGACACACACACATACAAACACACACACACACACACACACATATACAGAGAGAGAGAGTGATGTGCGTGCGTGTGTGTGTATGAACAAGGGAGCCATGATGAGAAAGCAAAAAAGACAGCAACATCCAACATACGCTAAAGGATAGTATTGTGTCATGGGAAAGAAGGAGCCAGAGACAAGGGTCTGCAATCCACGTTTTACTGGTAAATACTCCATTGCAACTGCAACACACCCTGGCTAATGGCTGGTGGGCTTCCTTAAATAGCAGTGGCCTGCCATGCCATTAGCCAGTTAAGTAACTGTATTTCCCCATGCTACTAACAGCAGGCTATTCTGTGTCTGCGGCTGATTAGACAACAGATTAGACAAGTCCTGAAGAATCAGCTCAATGGGAAGACCATACCCTGCCAATCATCAGATACCCAACTAATATAGTGAACTGGCCAAAGAAGGACATTAAAGATGCCAGTGTGAAGACCCAGAAACTCCTCACAATATATGGAGATTTCCACCCCAAGTACAACATCCAGAGATTGTACACCAGGCAGAAAGAGGGCAATCAAGGTCTGGTGAGTGATAAACCCAGTCACGGTTGAAGCCTAGAGCATCCAAAAATATATCTGTAAGTTGGTATCCAAAGATGAATTGCTGAGAGAAAGTCTGGGTAGCAGCAGATGTTAGAGGAAGATCAAACAGAAGTATTTCCATGGCAAGATAAGACTCTGCACTTTCTGTGCTATCAACAGAAAGATAAATCCTACCGGTGTCTGGAAAGGGCTCGACTAAAAAGCAACACCGAGGCACTGATCATACCAGCACAAAAAAAAGTGCAAAGCACAAGATCCATAGAAACAGGAATCTACCACACTAAACAGGATCAAAGGTGCAGACTATGCAGAGAGGCCTCAGAGACAGTCAAAAGCATAGTGGCAGGGTGTAAGATGAGGCAGGAACAGCATACACTGAACGGCACAACCAAGTACTATACCTGACACTGTGTACAGGAACATCTGTACAGAATTGGGCTAGGCCCTTCTAAGTCTAGATAGCAGATCCCACAAAATGTTGTTCAACATAAGAAAACTAAAATTCTGGGGAACTTCCAGATCAAGACAGGCAGGCAGGTATTGGCCAGTCAACCAGACATTTTAGTAGCAGACAATGGCCAGAAAACAACAATAGTGATGTAACAGTACCAAATAACATCAACATCAGGAACAGAAACTGGAGAAGTACAAGGTCCTGAAGGAGGGACTAAAGCCCATGTCCCACTGCACCAACGGATGCAAAGAGGATGCAAAACAGACAAAAAAGCTTGCGATCCATTGGAAAACGTGATGCATCCGTTGGAAAACGCAATGCATCGTTGTGTACTCACTGCGTATGTGATTCATATGCTCTATCTGTCAAACATCCATCTACTGCTATTTCATCCACTCAAAAAGTTTTGAGCTGCACAAAACTTTTTGAGCAGATGAACTTTCCGCCGCGTATGATCTACATCCGTGACACATACGGGCAACAAACGTTCTACATCCGTTGTCATCCATTACACATCCACTGTATCCTCTTGGCATCCTCTTGGCATCCTCTGGGCATCCGCGCAACTCACATCCGCTGCAGCTGAAAGTGGAAAGAGGGAGGAAGCAAAAGGTACACGGAATGTCCACACAGCATTAATAGCACAGAAATAGAAAGGATGTAAGCAGATGCATCTCGTATACAAAACATTAAAATGGACAAAACATTCGTATATGGGATGTATCTCGGATATTTAGGATGTCTGGAGTATGCCTAGAGTATGTGGAAGGACACCTAGCGGAAAAACGACATTTCCTATAAAATGGGGGAGGAAATCACCTGGATCTCACTATCAGTCCAGCACCCGTGTTGTAAAGACCTCTTCACCCTTGCTCTTGCTCTTCCACATCATCCATTGATCTCCACCATGGATCATCACACACTCCTTATGGTAGCTGTGATCATTCAACACCAGAACCAATCCCTCCTCAGACTGTTTCATCTTTTCTACACAAGGAGAAGAAGAAGACGTCCAAGAGCTGTGTGGGTCCGACGATGGATCGGGAGAAGAGAGGAGTTTGGACTGTATGACAAGCTGATGGTGGAGCTGAGGAATGAAGACACTTGTGCATTCCAGCACTTCATGAGGATGCCACCAGCCATGTTTGATGAAATTGTGGAGCATCTGAGACCCAGGTTGACCAAGCCGAGCACCAACTTCCATCCCAGCCTGGAACCTGGACTGAAGGTGGCACTGACTCTGCGCCACCTGGCCTCTGGAACCACATACAGAAGCATGCAGTATGCCTGGAGGGTGCCACACAACACCTTCAGCAAAGTGGTCAAAGAAGTGGTGCAGGCCATCATCGAAGAATACCTGGAAGAGCTCCTCCAGTGCCCCACCACTGAAGAAGGCTGGAGGAAACTTGCAGAACAGTGGTATCAGAGGTGGAACTTTCCCCACACCATTGGAGCCATAGATGGAAAGCACGTGGCCTGCAAAGCTCCAGCCAACTCAGGGATCTCTTATCACAACTACAAGGGCTTCTTCAGTATCATCCTCTTTGCCATGGTTGATGCAGACTACAAGTTCATGTACATCAATGCTTCAGGCAACGGGTCTGCTTCAGATGCCCAGGTATAAAACGCAAGTGACCTCAAGGATGGGCTGGAATGCAATCTCATCATGGGTTTGCAATCTCATCATCAGATCCAGACCCCCTACCCAACGACACGCAAGATGTGCCCTACTTCATCGTGGGGGATGACGCCTTCTCCCTCACAACCTACCTAATGAAGCCCTACACTTCCAGATACCTCACCCACGAAGAGAGGATCTTCAACTACAGGCTGTCCAGAGCAAGATGGGTGGTGGAGAACGCCTTTGGCATCCTGGCCAACAGGTTCCAGGTACTTCTCACCACCATGCAGCATCACCCAGGGACTGTGAGGAGCATCGTGGAAGCTTGCTGCATCCTGCACAATCTCATGCGCACCCGCTACCCAGTCTTGCAGAACAGGCTTGTGGACCATCAACAAGGGAATGGGGACATGGAGCCTGGTGAATGGAGGCAAGGATGAAACCTGATAGACACTGTGGATGTACAAGGCCCCAACAGAGCTTCACGTGAAGGGAAGAAGCAGAGCAACCTCCTGAAACACTGGTGGAACTCCCCAGCTGGAGCAGTGGAGTGGCAAGACAGGATGGTAGATGCTTAATGGATGATTCCTTGAACCTGTCTCATCACACTGATGAGATTGTGCCATGTATGTTGAGTGGCCCTACAAGGAATAGGGCATTAATAAAGAGCTTTGTTTATTTTGAAATGTGTTGATCAATGAATAAATTGTTATTGATAATAAAGGGCCATATGTGTGGCAGCTGGGAGGGTGGACCATAGTCTCACTATGCTTGCACTGGAGGTTTATCTATCCCACAACTATCCTTACCCATCCCACAACTATCCTTACCCATCCCACAACTATCCTTACCCATCCCACAAATATCCTTACCAATCCCACAGCTATCCTTACCCATCCCACAACTGTCCTTACATATCCCACAAGCATGCAAAGGCTTAACCCTTTTTTCAAAGTTTTCACCCACACTTTATGAAGTAAATAAAATGAACCAAGTATGTGAAGCAAAGATAACCTTTATTAACAACTGTCTTAAGTAAATTGTATGACTTTATTAAAAAAGCAAAATGACCCAAGCAAAGTGTCTTTAAGCAAAGATAAGGTGAACCGGTAACAACTCAGTCTCTGGCACTATTCTCAGTCACTCTGAGGCATGTCCATCGTCTCAGCTGTCGAGCAGCCAGGGACTGTGGAGGTGGCTGTTGCTGGAGTGCTGGTCTGAGGCACCATTGGGGTGCCTGGCCCCGAGAGTGCAACAGGGGATGGTGTGTTCAGGAAGCTCTCAGAGAGCTGACTCAGTCCCGTGAGGTTGAGAGGCCCTTCCTCAAGGACCTGGGATGTCAGACACAGTACTGAAGACAGATTTTCTGTTGAGGGGCTTGGCTGTGGGGTGGAGGAAGGAGGAGTGTAGTGGGGCTGTCTGGTCTGCAGCTGGGTCAGGTGAGGTGTCTGTGGCGTGCGATGTACCTGGGCCTGGACTGGGAAGGTATGCCTCTGGTTGGGAAGTCCTAGTACTCGTAGCCTTGGTAGGTGAGGGGCTGTTGAAAGCCATGGGAGGGCTGGGACATCATCTGGGGTGGAGGAGCAGACCTGGAGTGGGTCAGAGCAGGTTCAGCTGGGCCCGGAGGGTGGTGCAGCAGTGCTGTGATTTTCTCCTTCATCACCTGGTACTGGGCCTCGGGCAGGTCCATGAGGGTCTGGCTCACGCACGTGATGAAGGGCTTGTGGTTAGAGGATGGCATATCGCTGTGGACCAGCTGAGAGAGATCTGTGCTGGTCTTCATGGTGTCCCTAATCTCCAGCAGGGCAGTGTGGCTCTGGCTCTCCAGTCTGCCTCTCTGCCTGCTTTCTGTGGAGGTGGAGCTGGGGGTGGGGGTGGGTTGGTCTCTGGCTGCTGCTTCTTCTTGCTCCATTTGAGACAGGGGATCCTCCACGTCATCTGGCCTGGGGAGTGCAGCTGTCGGGGTGTCTTTCCATGGGGCCCTCCAAAGACACCTGCCTGGACATGGTAGCTGTCTCCTGGCTGGAAGAGGAGTGGCTCTCTGTGGGCTGTCTGAGGGAGAGGGTTGACATTAGGAGCTGCTCCTCGGTGGTGGACCTCACCCTCCAGGAAGCTGCACTTGGCCATGACGTAATTCTCCTGGTCAGTGGCTTGACAGCGGCATGGCCAGATTTCTTCAGGTGCAGCTTGCCATACCAGGTGTGCATGTGCTTCCACCATCCCAGGAGTATGTCTGAAGTGTAGCCCAGGCTCTCTGCCTTGTCTCTCCACGCTGCCTGCTTCCTCTTCCACACGATAGAGCCTGTGGCCCTTTCTCCACAGGTACTTGTTCTCCCTCAGCCATTCCAGCACCTCCTCCTCATGGTCTTCAGAAATGGAATACTGTTTCCTCTCTCCCTTCTCCTTGCCTTGACTCTTCCTCCCTCTGGCAGGGGCTTCAGGGCCTTCAGCAGCAGGGCTTTGAGGGCCTTGGGGTTGGTCCATCACAGCAGCAGCACCACCAGCAGCAGCAGCAGGAGAAGCACCAGCAGCACCAGCAGCATCAGCAGAAGCACCAGCACCACCAGCAGCACCACCACCAGCACCACCAGCAGGAGAAGCACCAGCAGCACCAGCAGCACCAGCAGAAGCACACACCAGCAGCAGCAGAAGCACCAGCAGCTTTAGAGTAAGTGCCAGGGGGTGGGATTGTGGTTCTGTCCTTCTTGCCAGGGCTGGCAGGAGTAGGCACAGGCTTTCTCTTCTTCCCTGACTGTCGAACCATGGTGTTCTTTCAAGATGTCTCTGGTAGCAGGTCTTTCCTCTGAATGCTGACTGCTTGCGAGCTGCATACTTTTATATTCACGGAGCTGACACAATTCATCCTCCCCGCACGCGCAGTGAATGCTTTGCATCCGCTACACATCCACTACGCATCCACTATGTATCCTATAGGCGTCCGTGATGCAGCCGTGTCATCCGCGACACATCCGCTCCTTCTGCTACACGTCTGCTTTGCTATTCTCCCTCAGAAGCCCTGCGGATGTGTCATGTCATCTGCTTCCATTCGCTTCCATCCACTAGGCTTCCTATGAACATCCGCTTACTATCCTCGCTACGTACTACTCCCATCCATTCCTTTCCGCTTTCGTCCGTTCTGTTTATGCAAATTTTCACCACTTTTGAGAGCGGATAACAACAGATGGAGCCACCCCCGAAATTTTGCTCATCCGCTGTGTCCTTTTTGCATACGTTTTGCATCTGTCGGCCAGTGTGACCTAGCCTTAACATTTCTAAAAATGTTTCTCTCTAGTGAATGATTTGCCAGCATTTTTTTTTTACTCTGAGGAGAGAACAAGTCAATCATGTAGATAAGTAGACTATGATAACAGAAAAGGTTTAAGAGGAAGATGAAAAGGATTTTTCCCTCAGTTATCATTCTTTTGCTATCAAAAATGCTGCATAGACATAAAATAAATTTCTTGTCACTACATGGAGCAGATTGTTCTATTTCTCTTTTATTAGGTATTAATACTTTAATAGGCTTTAAAGCTATAAAATTATTTTTAATTTGTTCAACAAGTGTGACAGCTATAAGCTATCCATAGTTATCTCCAATGACATTGAACTGAAGGCCAAAGAAACTATTTCAGTGTGATAATTATAGATTCCCATCATGTTGTTACTAAAACTTCTCTTACTCAGGTTCTTTCAATTTAAAGCCCCTGTCACACTGTACCAACGGATGCAAAGAGGATGTAAACAGACAAAAAAGCTTGCCATCCATTGGTTAACGCGATGTATCCGTTCTGTACTCACTGCCTCCGTTTCGCTTCCTCTCTATCTGTCCAGCATCCGTCTATGGACGTTTCATCCACTCAGAAAGTTTTGAGCTGCCTAAAACTTTTGCACGGAAAATATATCCAATTCATCCGTTCTGCATCTGCTATGCATCTGCTACGCATCCGTTCTGCATCCGTTACGCATCCACTATATCCGTTAGGCATACGCTGCGCATCCGCGCAACTCCATCCGCTCGGACGCAGGGAGGAAGCAGAACGGACGCAGAACAGATGCAGAACGGATGCAGAACGGATGCAGCACGGAAACAAAGCATTTAAAACGGAAAAAATGTTCACAGAGGGGACCTATCTCTGATATTAAGGATGTCTAGAGGATGCCTAGAGGATGCCTAGAGGATGCAAAGGGACACCTATACTGTCTATAAAAAGGGGGAGCAACATATCTGGATCTCACTTTCAGACCAGCAGCCCTGCTGCAGACCTCTGCAGCCTTCATCTGCCTCTTCCTCTTCCTCTTCCACAGCATCCAGTCATGTCCACCGTGGATCGTAACACAGCCCTTTTGGCAGCCATCATCCTTCTGCAACAGTGCGAAGCCATCTACAGGCTCTGTGAACTCTACTACGGGAAGAAAAAAGGGCGGCCAAGAAGCGTCTGGGTAGGAAGATGGTTCGCCAGAAGAGCAAAAGACGGACTGTACAACAAGCTGATGGTGGAGCTCAGGAACGAAGACACTCGTGCATTCCAAAACTTCATGAGGATGCCTCCAGCCATGTTTGACGAAGTTGTGCAGCGGCTGACACCCAGATTGACCAAGGCAAACACCAACTTCCGGCCCAGCCTGTACCCTGGGCTCAAGGTGGCACTCACTCTGCGCCACCTGGCCTCAGGGACCACCTACAGCAGCATGCACTACGGCTGGAGGATGCCATACAACACCATCAGCATTGTGGTCAGAGAAGTGGTGCAGGCCATCATCGAAGAATACAAGGAGGAGCTCCTCCAGTGCCCCTCCACTGAAGAAGGTTGGAAGAAAGTTGCAGAGCAATGGTATCAGAGGTGGAACTTCCCCCACACCGTTGGAGCCATCGATGGCAAGCACGTGGCCTGCAAAGCGCCAGCCAACTCAGGGTCCACTTATTTCAACTACAAGGGCTTCTTCAGCATCATCCTCTTGGCCATCGTCGATGCTGACTACAAATTCATGTATATCGATGCTTCAGGCAATGGGTCAGCTTCAGATGCTCAGGTATACAACGCAAGTGACCTCAAGGGTAGGCTGGAACGCAACCTCATTGTGGGCTTCCCAGATCCAGAACCCCTGACCAAAGACACGCAAGATGTGCCCTACTTCATCGTGGGGGATGACGCCTTCTCCTTCACAACCTACCTCATGAAGCCCTACACCTCCAAATACCTCACCCGTGAAGAGAGGATCTTCAACTACAGGCTGTCCAGGGCAAGGTGGGTGGTGGAGAACGCCTTTGGCATCCTGGCCAACAGGTTCCAGGTACTTCTCACCACCATGCAGCTTCGCTCAGAGACCATGAGGAGGATCATGGAAGCTTGCTGCATCCTGCACAATCTCATGCGCACTCACTATCCAGTGTTGCAGAACAGGCTTGTGGATCTCCAACAAGGCAATGGGGACATGGAGCGTGGGGAATGGAGGCAAGGGCGAAACCTGATAGACACTGAGGATGTGCAAGGCCCCAACAGAGCCTCACGTGAAGGGAAGAAGCAGCGCAACCTCCTGAAACACTGGTGCAACTCCCCAGCTGGAGCAGTGGAGTGGCAAGACAGGATGATAGATGCTTAATGGATGCTTCCTTGAGCCTGTCTCATCACACTGATGAGATTGTGCCATATATGTTGAGTGGCCCGACAATGAACAGGACATTTAACAAAGAGTTGTGTTTATGTTGAAATGTGTGGATCAATGATTACATTGTCATTGACAATAAAGGGCCATAGGTGTGGCACCTGGGAGGGTGGACCATACAGTCCCATTATTCTTGCACTGGAGGTTTATCTATCCCACAGCTATTACCCATCCCAAAGGTATCCCTGCCCATCCAACTGCTATCTCAACTCATCCCACTGCTATCTTAACCAATCCCACAAGCATGCAAAGGCTTAAACCATTTCTAAAAGTTTCCAGCAAGACTTTATTAAAAAAAAAGAAATGAAGCAAGTGTGTGAATCAAAAATAGACTTTATTAACAACAAGCTATAAGACAAAAATGAGTCTCTGGCACTCCTCTTGGTCGCTCAGTCTCTGGGGTAAAGGGTCCAGGTGCTGTGGAGGTGACTGTTGCTGGAGTGCTTGTCATCAGGTCATCCAGAAACAGAAGGAGAAGAAGCCCCAGCCCCAGAAGAGCGAGCCCGTGCTGCAGAAGCCTCAGCAGAACCAGAGTGAGGGCCAGGGGGCGGGATGGTAGCCCTGTCCCTCTTGCAAGGGCTGGCAGCAGATGGCTGAGGCTTGTTGTGCTTCAGCATGGTTGTGGGGTTGCTGGCTGGCAGGGAGGCTGGCAGGAACCAAGGCTGGCAGGAAGGCTGGCAGGGAGGCAGGCACCAAGGCTGGCAGGCAGGTAGGCACCAAGGCTGGCAGGAAGGCTTGCACCAAGGCTGGCAGGAAGGCTGGCAGGGAGGCAGGCACCAAGGCTGGCAGGAAGGCTGGCAGGGAGGCAGGCACCAAGGCTGGCAGGCAGGCAAGCACCAAGGCTGGCAGGAAGGCTGGCACCAAGGCTGGCAGGAAGGCTGGCAGGGAGGCAGGCACCAAGGCTGGCAGGAAGGCTGGCAGGCAGGCAGGCAGGCACCAAGGCTGGCAGGCAGGCATGAACCAAGGCTTGTAGGCAGGCAGGCACCAAGGCTGGCAGGCAGACTGGCTTGCAGGGAGGCTGGCAGCAAGGCTGGCAGGCAGGCAGACAGCAAGGCTGGCAGGCAGGCAGGCACCAAGGCTGGCAGGAAGGCTGGCAGGCAGGCAGGCACCAAGGCTGGCAGGCAGGCATGAACCAAGGCTTGTAGGCAGGCATGCACCAAGGCTGGCAGGCAGACTGGCTGGCAGGGAGGCTGGCAGCAAGGCTGGCAGGCAGGCAGACAGCAAGGCTGGCAGGCAGGCTGGCTGGCAGGCAGGCAGGCACCAAGGCTGGCAGGCAGGCATGAACCAAGGCTGGCAGGCAGGCAGGCAGCAAGGCTGGCAGGCAGACTGGCTGGCAGCAAGGCTGGCAGGCAGGCAGGCAGCAAGGCTGGCAGGGAGGCTGGCAGCAAGGCTAGCAGGAAGGCTGGCAGGGAGGCAGGCACCAAGGCTGGCAGGAAGGCTTGTAGGCAGGCAGGCACCAAGGCTGGCAGGCAGACTGGCTGGCAGGGAGGCTGGCAGGCTGGCTGGCAGGCAGGCAGGCACCAAGGCTGGCAGGCAGGCAGGCACCAAGGCTTGCAGGCAGACTGGCTGGCAGCAAGGCTGGCAGGCAGGCAGGCAGCAAGGCTGGCAGGCAGGCAGGCAGCAAGGCTGGCAGGGAGGCTGGCAGCAAGGCTGGTAGGCAGGCAGACAGCAAGGCTGGCAGGGAGGCTGGCAGCAAGGCTTGCAGGCAGACATGCAGGCAGGACAGGCAAGGCAGTCGATGTGTCTGGAAGCAGGTCTTTCCTCTGAATGGTGACCTGCTTCCGAGCTGCTTCCGTTATATCCGCGGGGCTGACGCAATGCATACTCTCCGCATGCACAATTAATGCTCGGCATCCACTAGGCTTCCACTGTGCATCTGCTGTGCATCCGCTTCATCTGCTGTGCATCGCTCTGCATCCGCTGTATCCGTTCCGCATCCGCTTTGCTGAGGTCCCCCGGGAAGCCTTGCGGATATGCCATCCGCTCCCATCTGCTTCCATCCGCTGGGCTTCCGTTCCGCATCCGTTTTCCATACTCCCTGCGTCCTCCCCCCGTCCGTGTTATCCACTCTGGTTATGCAAATTTTTGCCCCTTCTGAGAGCGGATAACAATGGATGGAACATTTTTCTCATCCTTTTTGTCCGTTTTGCATCCGTTGGGCAGTGTGACAGGGCCTTAAGCAGTTTTTCCTGAGAATATTTGCAGTACAAAATTGTTCTATGTGGTATGAGATATGATACTTGAATTGAACAGTCCACAATATTACTGACAATTTTGGTCAAGAAGAAGAAACATGTAATTGTCCCTTTTTCCAGAAGGATGTTTCTGTGACTGTGTGTGTGAAACCAAAAGAAAATGCTGTACCAGAGGTGGGATTCAAATTTTTTTTCTATTGGTTCTGAGGGCATGGCTTGGTGGGCATGGCAGGGGAAGGGTACTATAAAATCTCCAGTCAGAGGTAGTATTTGCTGGTTGTCCGAACTACTCAAAATTTCCACTACTGGTTCTCCGAATTGGTCAGAACCTGCTGAATACCACCTCTGTGCTGTACCATAATGCTTTCAAAAGCAACAGAAATGTAAGCTGTTTTAAAGAGTGTTTGGGGGTTGACACCAGGTATAGTTCTCATGTTAAGTATTGCATTGTTCTTCTTATTTATTAAGTTATTCCTCCAGTTGTTAGCTGCAAGTGTGTATTTATGATTGCAATAGAGTATAAATCTTATTAATAAGTAAATTATAGATTAATTTTTACAATAACCTTTATAGTCAGACTATTACTGCTGATACGCAGAGTGGATGCCCTTAGGTTCTTCTAAATTTTCATATTTAAAGATGCCTTTTTAAAATGTAGCATTTGGGAAGAAAACCATGCAGGCTGAAAACTGCCATATAAGAAAAAAAAACAGTATTTCAAAAGAATAATATGTTTATTTCATTTTCAATTGGCAAGACTGCTGAGAGGTCACAAAGAATAAGGGAAGCAGAAAAAGTGTTTTTCATCCTTCACCACTTTAAGATGTGTGGATTTCAACTTCCATAGTTTCCAAGGCAGCATAAATTTTCCAGCTAAATTTGGCTGAAGATAGAATAGAGAGACAGAAAGATAGAGAGACAGACAATAGGAGACAAAGAGATTTCATTCTCTATTCCTGAATTCCTCAGCTCCTGAAATGGTCATAAAACCTTATGTTTACATTGTATAACTGGAGGAAAAAATACCAATAAGATTTTCTGAATATTTTTTGTCTGTTACAGTATAATAAATAAAACCTTCAAGCACACATAGATACATCAAATAAGAGGGACTTTTCTTTAGTTTCCTTTATGGCAGCCTTCTATAAAGGCTCTTATCCATTTTCATCTTTTTTTTTCAGCTTTTCAAACTAGCTTTAAAACATGGCTACATTAATTTAATGAACCCAAAATAGTCTCAGAAGTTTCCTATATTGGTTGTTTAAGATCTGGGATCTTTTATCAATCAGAAACTTTCTTAAAATACTTTCACTGGTAAAACCACAAGAACCTGACTTAATCTAGGATGAATCTGCATAGTTTCTTTTGTCTACACTCACACAGCTTCCTCAAGAAATGATGATCTTTTTGTTCTCTATTGGAGATCATCCACTGTCTGCTCTCTAGGAAATTTTTGGTCATACCTCTGCCAATTGACTGGAAACTAAGAGTTGCACATCCTCTACATTTTTTCTTTTAAATTTAGGGTGCTGTTCTATATCATATCATCTCTTGATAATTTTCTCATTAGTTCCTTACTCCATTTCTCCATATATGAAATCATCTTGACTTTTTACCATGTGTGTAAATATTTTGGATATGGGATAGGCCATGAAAAAAAAAGATGAAGTCAAAAAGATGGAGGTTCTTAATATTTTTTAACAATTATATTAATTTGTTGGCAGGCAATACAAGTAGTCCTAGACTGATGACCACAATTGAGCCCAATATTTATGTTGCCAAATGAGACATTTGTTGAATGAGTTTTGCCTCATTTTACAACCTTTCTTGCCACATTATTAAGTGAATCATTGCAGTTGTTTATAACATGCTTGTTAAGTGTATCTGGTTTATCCATTGACTTGGCTTGTCAGAAGCTCACTAAAGGTGATCACATGATCCTGGGACACCGCAACCGTCATAAATGTGAAACAGTTGCCAACAGTCTGCATTTTGATCACATGACCATGGAGATGCTGCAATAGTGCATTAGTCACTTTTTTCAGTAATGTGATAACTTTGAATGTTCACTAAATGAACTTTTGCAAGTCAAGGAGTACCTGTACTCCAGTTAGAGTCCAGAATTTTTTTTCATTCCACTTTCCACTTACTTGAACTTCAGGAGTATTGCAATCTTAAACTGATAGGCTCATTTTCTATGTTATATGAACAGGCACTCAGTAATTTAAAAGATCAATTAAGTTCATATTCCTGTATGCTCATCTTGATCCTGCAATCCAAGTCAGTTTTCTCACATTTTAGAGTCTTTTCTCATCTAGCAGTTATGTTTTGGAATTGACTGCCTCTGAATAGATTTGGGATCCATATTCTTAAAAAATCGTGCTTCTTTTTTTCAGGAACTTTATGAAACTGGGGGGGAAAACTATTCAACTGAAATACTCAATAATTGTTAAATTAGGATAGGTTTGATAAATTTGATAATGTCATCACAAATAAAAATGCTAAAATATTACTATGTTAACTTTACATGTAGGCTAAGCTTGTAGGAATTGTTTGCAAAACTAGTAGCCTAGAAATTATAATCAAAAACTGGGACCAAAAGTAAGAATAGCACAGCAACTTTGAATTATAAAAATGAAAGCAGGAATCAGATCCAAAGGATACAAATATGTAATATGAAAGCTTAGGAAACCATTGTCCCTGGATAAAGTTTACCTGGAACAGGAACTCTTTCTATATTTATTCTTGTCGAAGAATATTTAATGGTCTGCCTGGGTTAATGGCACTAGACTGAGGTCAAAAACTTAATCATTGTCTAAATAAATACTGCAATCTCAGAATATTTAGGGCAGCTGCACAAAGATCTAACTATGGAATTGCTGCAGTTCTGACACTACTTAAAAGATATCATGACTAAGAATCCCATGTAATGCTGAGACCCCAAAGGTTGCTATATGGGTGAGTACCCAATGTAAGTGTAATGAATGGTCTAATAGTTAGATTAATAGATTGAAAATGGAAATTATTTTCAAATCAAGCAATGCAAGTTCTGCCTCTTTTGTACATGCATTATATGAAAGGCTTGGTGCTTGTATCATGGTGGTACAAATACTACAAATATACTCTATATTAAATTCTTGAACCAATTATTAATACATGTCAGATATTTAAAACTACACAGTTTACAAAAAGATTAATTCTTTAATTACCTAGCATTCCATGGGTAGATTGAAATGGTCATTAAACTATCTCCTAGACAGAACACAAATAAGGGAGAAATAGCATGGTCCCAGATATTTTGAAGTTCATCTCCTGTAAGTCCATATATTGATGTTTTCTTCCATGGTATATAACATAATAATTATTGTTGTTGTTGTTCTTACTTCTTTATTTAATACATACAGTACAATAGAATGGCTTTGACTATCAATTCATCCTTTAAAGGATATGCATAGCCTTTAAAATTAGTGTACCTTTAAAATTAGTGTACTTTCTATTGGATCAAATACTTAGTTCATTTAATTCTGCTTTTGTTTTTATCTCTGAAAAAACTGAAAACAAATCTTGGCATTCATGTGTTAAATGATATTACACTAACATATGAATCAAGATCCTATTTTAGATCAGAAGAAAACCAACTAAGTGACAGGAAAAGACAGAGCAAGAAAATACAGCAGTAAAAACAGCTGTTCTAAATTCACAGATTTTCAGACACTATTTCTGAAATTCATTGCTTTATATTTAGTATAGTGACTCCACTGGAATCTCACAGGCATATTTTCTCACTAAATCATGTCAGTCGGGAGGCAATGAAAATAATGACACATGGTTGTCTCCTCCCCTCCCCTTAGCCAAAGTAATTCCTGGACTATGATTAATTTCACACAATTATCTACTGTAATTTGAAAGGCAACATTCACAAAACTGTATGCCTTCTGGATATGCTACACTTCACCTTTCAAGGTCTCAGAAGGCAACATAGCCAGACTGAGGCTTCTTTGAGAAACTTTGCCTTGTGCCTAAGTTCACATAAATAATTCTTTAAGACATACTTCCCTCAAAAAGTTATCAATATCACTGCATTAAATTATTTGGAACTTTTGCTTTAATTATGAGGTATGAACCATACATGATGTGATCCTCTTAGATTATATCCTGCTTAAAGCATAATTTCTACAAAGTTACTTGTAAAGCACATGTTCTCCTGTTCCTTGGCCAAAACACCATATTTAATTGATACATGATGTATAATCCTGATTATTTTGTTTTATTATTTTTTCAGAATTATAAAGTTTAACAGCCTCATGCTAAAAAGAGAGACTTATAAAAACAATAGTAAATAGATGTTGATGCCATGTTCCAGAACAATATTTTAGAGGTGGAAATGGGAAGAATACACAACCCCAAACTTTCATTACTGCATACAAAATCATGTGAGTGGAAGTGGAGGGAGATTGTAACAATTATTAAAAAATACAAATGTATAAAATCAGTAAAATTGCTGGGCTGTTAAATAAGAATTTTGATATATTCATGGGAGGACTGAAAAGAAATATGCCTTAAATATTTAATTATACATTTGGCATCCCAGCTGACTGCTCCAATGCTGGACTTTTATTATAGAAATGAAATTTCGATTAACTTGGCACCAACATCAGAAGGATATCACTTAGAGTTTTCAATGATAAAGAAATGAAGGAAGTAAATTTAGGAAACCATTTGCAATAAAGATGGCTTTTTGCTCATTTAACTTGTTAGCACTCTTAGAGGCCCTTGAGAATATAAATGGAAAGGCTGCTAATCTGAAGAAGAAATGCTATCCCTGCATACTTATCACTCTCTCCCAAAGTATCTCATTAGCTCCTTCAGAATTTCATGACAAGCAAACTCTTTTCCCAAGAAACAGTACAATTCTTGGAAAGCATGAGACAGTTGGAATACCAATTTTTCATTATTGGTACACAATAATTTTTACAGATGTTTCTGTGAATCATTTTGACAACCATATTATGTCATTGCTTATAATAAATTTTTGTGATCTTTTATTTTATTTATTTGATTTGTCAATCACTTATAAGATAATAGGTATTAGTATAAACATGAGTAAGAATACAGGAAATAGGTACGAATAAATGGGGACAATAGGACAGAGACGGGAGGCATGAAGGTGCACTTATGCATGCCCCTTACAGATTTCTTAGGAATGGGGTGAGGTCAACAGTGGATAGTTTGAGGTTAAAGGAATGGAGGTTTGAGCATGTAACAACAGAGTCAGGTAGTGCATTCCAGGCATTGATCACTCTGTTGCTGAAGTCGTACTTTCTGCAATCAAGTTTGGAGCAGTTAACATTGAATTTGTATCTATTGTATGTTCTTGTATTGTTGCGGTTGAAGCTGAAGTAGTCATTGACTGGGAGGACATTGTAGCAGATAACTTTGTATACTACTGTAAAGTCCAATCATCTTGTACAAGCTGAGTATATCAGCTGTTCCTTTTGCTTCTTTGCACAATCTGCCCTTTAAATCATTTGATATTCTCTCAATTCTGACCTTGATTGCACTAGTTTGAATAACTTGTTCTTAAACAGCCAAAATCAAGCCTTCAGTTTCTTTTTCTAATGTTCCAGTTGTGCCTTTCATTATCTCTTCAATAATTCACAGCAATTGTAATACTCTGTCTTGACTGCATTCTCTTTGCATTTTTATTATACTATTGCAATATTGCAATTTTCATGTTTTTGTTTTCCATATATTCAATAAGTTTCAATCTTATTGAATACACAATAGACATTATTCTTTACAATCATTTTCATCATTAAGCCAATGCATGCTTTTATTATTGACAATATGTTTGATTTGAATTACAATTATTATTGTTACTGTTATAGTCATCTCAAAAAAGTACCCTGAATACAAGAAGATGGAACAATTCCTGGGAGGGGAATGTCACCTGACCTAGAAACCCATCACAAAAGAAAAGAGACAAGATTGGACAAAGCAATAGTTATAATCCGAGGGGAAATAAATAGCTGGATTCTGCTTAGACTCTTTCCATATATCTTAGAGAACACTAAAGAATGGAAATACAGGGTGGCATGCAGAAGTAAAAGTCATACTGAAATAAGTCTTGAAATTCCCCACAGTTTCAGGTAAGTAATACTACCTAAGTTCCTAGGGTTTTATCTTGCTTGCGCTATTTAAGTTTGTGTCTCAGCTATTTTATTGTTGTCAACTACTGGAATGAGTTTTTCTAAACCCTTCAATGTCTTTTTGTTCTTTCCTATTCTTTTCTGGCTCTCTTTTGCACACTCACCATATTTATCAATTCTGCAATGTATAAAATTGTACTGTTAATCAGTTCTATCATTTCATTGTTTTACATTCTTCTCCTTTTCCATTTGACATTTTTTTTGATGTTCAAGGACACACAAACACTGAAATCCCATCTTACTTCTAGAATGATCATTCTTAGGTTTTCCTCAGTTTCTGCAACCACCAGATAGCATTGCCTGTATATTTCAGGTTCCTTCCACTGATTTTGACACCAGCCTTTATTTGTTTCAGACCTATGAACCATATGATATATTCAGTGCTTAAATTGAAAATATAGTGATAGAATGCAGTCCTGACTGATTTTTTTTCCCTTATAGTGACCATTTGCTCAGTTGCTTTGTGGAGATTTATTATCAGAAAAATCAGGTAATGGGTATGCTCATTCCTTAAGAAAAATTTCCAAAATTTTGAATGGTCAAGATACCCACATAATATTACTGTATATTGTTTGGTATTTTCCTGTTCTGGATCCTGTTTGTTCGTTTCATTGCCACATTTTTAGACTCTGCAGAATGTTCAGCAATATCCTGCTGATGTGTGGAATCGGGCTATTGTCCTGGAATAATTTTTTTAAAATTTCCCTGATTAGGGATTGGAATAGAGGCCAATCTTTGAGCTAGGCGATTGGGGTCCCTCCCAATGTTTGTTGGCTGATGATCTTTTTGATTTCCATGCCAGTTGCCTTTAAGAGTAATATATGGATTTGCAGTTTGCCAGTTGTTTTATAACTCCTCTAACTTCCTCCTCAAACATCATTGGTTCTCTTAAATACCATCTGACCAAGTCTTCTTGTACAGATTTTTGTGCTTTTTTTTTCTTTTTTTTTCACATTATGTTCCATCATTAATTCATTTCCATGTTTGTCCCTCATGATACTCACATGAGATTGAAAAGTTTATGTGATTTCTCTGTTTTTAAACAGTTTCTTTGTTTTCTTATTCTGTTATTTTTGTCCTGTTTGTTTGTACTCTGAGTTGAGATAGATTTATTTAATCTATTCTTTCTTCTTTTGAACAATATGTGTCATTGTTTCTAATTTTTTTCTAAATCTCTTCTAGCTTTTGTCAGCTTTCTTTCCTGAGCTATTTCTATGAACTTCTTTGACAGTCAGTGTGTTCTTCATTTCCTTCTGGTTCTATTTATGCTTTCAATCTTTGCCTTTTACAATCATTTATCTTCTTTCTTCTCTAGTCCAGCCCTATGAATGTATTTCCAACCTCAAAGTTATATTCTTTTGGAAAGGATTCCAGGTTGCTTGGTTTATATCTTTTCTAGTCTTTTTTAGACTGATGTGTATTTCTGTAATTAGAAGGTGATGGTCTGATCTGCAGTCAGTACCTGGCAGCATTTTGCAATTCAACATAGAGCTTTTCCATCTGTTCCTACATCAGGTGTAATCTATTTGAATGCAATGTTTCTTATTTGTGTCCAGCTATGGAGCTGAATTTTGTTCTGAAACATTAGCAGTGCACAGTCCATTTCCTACGCTGTAGTCTATCAATCATTGCCTTGCTTCTCTGTGAGTTCCTAATCCAAATTTTCCATTTTTCAATACAGACTCATGTCCAATGATTTCATTAACATCACCAACAATTATTATAACATACTTCTTTGGTTTTTTATTTATTGCTTGTTGTAATCCTTCATAGAATCTCCCAACTATTTCTTTAGCTTTTATTCACTTTCTGTTAGAATTTTTTCTTGTCTGTATCATTTAACAATATCCTGCTTTCCTTGATTCCTACTGCAAATAGTCCATGTTTCCACTTTGTTTTTAATGAACTCCAAATGTTTATTTTGGTTCTGGATATTTCAGCAAATGAATTGGCTGAAGGTTTCAATCCAGTTATATCATAATACCTATGCCTGTCTGATAAAGTTCTTGTTGTTTTTCCAGGACCTAAATAGTTACTCCCAGATATAGTGGTATTGTTCTTCAATACACATTTTTTCTTGATTTTTTTCCAATGAATTTTCTTGGTGGATGTAAAGAAGTTGATTGCCATTACTTTGTTCTTTCTGGTGACTCAGTAAACAGAATTTCAGCAACTTTACATGTGACAGTCTGGCCATACAGATTATTCCCCGTTGGCATTATGACTGCACCATTGCCAACAGTCAGTGAAGTGAGCTGGATTTTAAGATAGTCTCTACTCATCCTGTCACCATGCCATCTTTGGATTACTATAGAATTGATTTCTGACCCAACAGTTCACATCCTGCTGACAATGTTTCTCAAAGTTTGTGACTGCTTTTTCATCCTTACTTATCTCACTTTTATCACAGCCAACCTTCATAGCTGTCGTCCATCTCATTATCAACCACCTGAGGACACAATCTATTTCTTCAAATTGAAGTATGTACTTGGTATTAGTTTGCTTCTGTTGGACTAATTCTTTATATTCTTTGACTTGTAAAAGGTGGAATGATAAGAATAGATCAGGATCAGTTATAAAAATTATCTTTTCAAGATAGAATTTGTTGTGGAGCGGCAGAATAACCTGAGGCAAACATGGAGCAAACTTCAGCTTTTACTTTATTGTAGCAATAAAGGGTTGCCGCGGCTGCCACGCTAACAAAACAGCCAGTTGGTGGACAACAGCTGATGCCGTTTGACAGCTCCCTTTTATAACCGGCTGTCAAACGGCATCAGCCAATAGGAACGGTCCGTGTTCCCACTGGAAACATGGACCAGCCTGAAGACTTCAGCTCAGTCTTTTCCGAATGCCATACTCCTTTACCCCAGAACGGAGTATGAGTAGTCCTTCAGATAACTCGAGTGCTTGCACAGGCAGCCAGATCTTCTAAGTCCTGGCGAAGCTGCTGCTGGAAGGAACTTCTCTGCTTGTTGGGCAACTTCTGGTGCTGACAAAGCTGCCATCTTGGCTTCAGGTGTCTCTGGGTGAGGGACAGATTGCTGTTCTGGTAGGCTTGCGTTCCTGTCATACCCACAGGAAGTTTCTTTGGGCGCCAGTGGTTTCTCTGTTGCAGGAACGTCTTGAGGGCCATCTGCAGATGAACTCCAACGTCTTCTAAGTTGATTGATATGGTGGCGCCAGATACGCCCGTCTTGCAATTGGACCCTATAAGACTTAGGACCGGTTACCGCCACAATCTGCCCAGGCATCCATAAGGGGTGTCCCTCATAGTTCCGAGTATAGACCTGGTCATTCTCAGCAAACTCCCTTGCCTGGCTATTTGACCCAAGGGGCGTGACTGGGGCGTAATGCAGATGGAGTCTGTCTAAGGTGGTCCTCAGGCATCTACCCATGAGAAGTTCAGTGGGAGACCTATTAGTAGTGGCACAGGGAGTTGTGTGCTGGGTCAGGAGATACTTAGCGAGCCTAGAGTGCCAATCTATGGGCCCAAACCTTGCCAAGGCCTCCTTAACTGATCTGACTGCTCTTTCAGCCAGGCCATTACTGGCAGGATGAAAAGGAGCTGTAAGTGCGTGCCTTATTCCTAGATTGGCTAGGAAAACCTCAAACTCACAGGAAGTAAACTGGGGGCTGTTATCAGACACGATGGTGTCAGGGAAGCCATGGGTAACGAATATCCTTGATAGTGACAGCTATCCTTAGTGACAGCTTCTGAAGTTGTGGTGGTCATCAAGGTCAGCTCTACCCATTTAGAAAAAGAATCAACCATCACCAGGAATGTACGCCCATGAACAGGACCAGCCAGATCAACATGCACCCGGGACCAAGGGGCCATAGAATCTTCCCACCTTCCTGGAGTGGATGTGGGTGGAGCAGGTCTGGTAGCTTGGCATGGCTGACAAGCATTCATCCAACTTGTAATCTGAGCATCCATGCCTGGCCACCATACATAACTGCGAGCTAGGGCCTTCATCCTGACAATGCTGGGATGGCCCTCATGCAGGACCTTTAAAACTGAGTCTTGAAACTTGGAAGGGATAACAACCGTAGTTCCCCAAAGTAGACAGCCTTGCAAAGAAGATAGTTCTTGCTGGCAAGTTTTGAAAGGCACGAATTCAGGGGCGTAAGGAATAGCCGGCAAACCCCGTCCCACCCAGTCAAGAACTTGGGCAATTACCTTGTCCGTGGAAGAGTGGACAGCAATATCAAGGGCAGTGATGGGAAGTTTGAGATCATTGATCTGGAACACAGCATTAGTTGGTGCAGGATCCTCCACAGGAACAGGTAGGCAGCAGCAACTAAGAGAATCAGCATGAGATAGACTCTTGCCAGGTCGATGAATCTGTGTATAGGAATAGGCAGCCAGAAATAAAGTCCACCTGGTAATCCTTGGAGATAAAATCTGAGGAGTTTGTCTTTCGCCTGACAGAAGGCCTAACAGAGGCTTGTGATCCGTAATCACAAAAATGAAGTGTAAAAGTTAAGAAGTCCTAAAAAGACCTGTAGCTGAGTTTTGTTAGTTGGCGTGGGTGCCTCATGAATAACCCTTACTTTGGATTCGATTGGATGAATACCAGAGGCGTCAATTCTATATCCCCAAAATTCTACCTGTGGGGTGGCAATAGTGCACTTGTCTTTCTTTAACTTAAGACCATGCTTTCTGAAATGATTGAGGATTGCTCTGGCTCTTTGCAGTAACTGAGGCTTGTCAAGGGCAGATATTAAAATATCATCAAAATACGGGATTACGCCTGGTAATCCTTCAAGAAGTCTTTCCATTAAGGATTGGAAAATTCCCGGGGCCACACTTATGCCAAATTGGAGGCACCTACATTTGAAAGTGCCCCTCTGCATGACAATAGTTTGTAGTTCAGCGGCTGTGTCATCAACAGGGAACTGTTGATAGGCCTGTGACATGTCTAATTTCTCAAAAATGGTTCCTAGCTCAAAGGAATGTAGTAGGTGTTGGATAACAGGGACTGGATAAATGCTGATTTGTAAATATTTATTCAATGACATCTTGTAATCCGTGCAGATTTTTATGCTACCATCTTTCTTTAGGGGTGTCACTATTGAGGTTTCCCATTTTGCGAAGTCCACAGGCTCTAATACGCCCTGTTTAATTTGTCAAGCTCCATGTCTAATTTGGGGCGGATTGCAAAAGGTACCCTATGAGGCTTTAAACGGATTGGTACTGCCTGAGGGTCCAAGTTGAAAGATATTGGGGTTCCTGAATAACAGCCCAGCCCCTCGCTGAACAGATCAGCATAGTCATTAAACAAGGTGTCCACTTCAGCATTTGTAATGGAGTGGATTCTGCTTATATGGAGGCCAAGGGCAGGGAACCAGTCTAACCCCAACAGGCTAGGAAGGGCACCATCCACTACTACTGAAGGCAAGTGACCTTTAAATTTTTGAATTGTACAAAAAACTTACCTTTTCCAATGACTGGGATGTTTCTGCCTTGGTAGTCATGTAGGGTTAACTGGCAGCCATGAAGCTTCTTCTTAGCCATTCTGGGAAGTAGTTGTTTCAAGGTGCTCCATGAGATGATGGACAGTGCTGAGCCTGTGCCAACCTCCATCCTGCAAAGTTTTCCTTCTATAGAAACAAAAACACTTATTTTGCTAGAGTCTTTGTTAGTCAGCTTGGCTTGACAGCAGGTAAAACAGTCTTCAACTTGTTTTTGGAAATGTTGGGTTGTCTGAGGCTTTGGGGCAAAAGTCTTTCCTGCTTGACAGGCTAAATGACTCTTCCTTTGGCATTTTAGACAAATGGCATTCCTGAACTTGCAGGATGCCCTGTGGTGGTTTCTTCCACAGCTTAGACAAATGGACTGAGACCGTGGAGATAGATTGGGGTTTGGCCTGTTCTCCTCTTGACTGGTTCTTTGCTGCCTGAGGAGATTTACTTCATTAGCTTCTTCATAGCCTTCTTCGGAGGAGGCTTCATCATAATGGATGGCTGAGCTGTTCTGGCTAATTGGATTTCCCTGAATTTCTGCTGCTGAAAGTGCTGATAGTTCAGCAGCTTGAGACTCTTCAATTGCTAATTTAAGGGTTAAATCCCCTTTAGCCAAAAACACCTTTGTAATCTTAAATCTCTGACTCCACAAACTAGTTGGTTTAATAACATGTCTTCCAGATAGTCTCTAAACCCACAATGCAAGGCAGCTGTTCATAGGGCAGCCATGTACCCACTAATAGTCTTTCCCTCAGCCTGAAGTCGTCTCCTAAAAGCATGACACCTGACAATTCCAGATGGCTTAGGGGAATAATGGTTGGAAAGAATTTCCTGCAATTCTTCCCATGGAACAGTCTAAACTGAACATGGAGCCAATAATGCTGTAGCAGTGTCAAATACTGTGGCTCCGCAAAAACTTAAAAAGTAGGACTTTTTCCTATGGTCGGAAATGTCAGCAAGGTCTATGGCATCTAGAAAACAGTCAAATTGGTTTCTGTAGGACTCCCATGTTTCCGCTGTCAGTCTGAAAGGCGGGAATGTAGGGTTCGAAGTCATCTCGACTCAGCCGTGCTGGATCTTTTGAGGAAAGTTTAAATTCGTGCTCACAAATAGTGACAGTAGCTCTTAAAGTGACATTCAGCTCGGTGGTGACTTCGGCTCTTTTTGTAGTGACTTCACTCAGCAATTCTTTGCCCGGTTGCCTCTTATATGTATCCTGCCCTTATCGCCAGTGTTGTGGAGCAGCGGAATAACCTGAGGCAAACGAACTTCACTGTACGAAGCCATCACGTTCGCTGAGGAGCGAACTTCAGCTTTTACTTTATCGCTGCTGCGCTAACAAGGCAGTCAGCTGGTGGACTACAGCTGATGCCGTTTGACAGCTCCCTTTCATAGCCAGCTATCAAATGGCATCAGCCAATAGGAACGGTCTGTGTTCCCGCTGGAAACACGGATTGAGTGAAGACTTCAGCTTAGTCTTTTCCAAATGCCACAGAATTAAATCAAAAATTATACAAAAAAGGAAATTTTGTGTTTCTGGTGAATAGCCATGTAAGCTTATTGTGATTTTAGCCGCCATTTCTGTGGCATGTCTAAGACCAATGAGTTAATTACATATTCAGAAAAAGTACTGTGTTTCTCATATAATAAGGCTGGGTCTTTTTTTTTTTTGAGCCCTGAAGAAATGGCTAGGCTGTTTTTTCGGGGGTGACTTAATTCCCCCCCTTGCATCTTCCGGCGGGCAGGCAGCAATGGCTTGGATATTGACCTCGGCGTTGGTGGGGCACTTAGTATCGGGGTCAACGAAGGCAGCACCATATCCGGGTGTGCAACAAAAGTACTTCCTAATGGCAAGCCCCCTCATTTTGCATGTTTTAATATAGGCCTTAATTTGGGGGGAGGGGCTTAATTTCATTTCACGCCTATGAAACATGCTGGAACTTCCAATTGGAGGAGGCCGTATTGTTGGAAAAACAGGATAGATAATTGTTGGGAGAGAAAGGAGATAGAAAGGAAGTGAAAAAAGATTCATGAAAAGCTGAGTGACAGTACTGCATAAAGTATCAATGTGTAAAGTCCATGTCATACTGCACCAACGGATGGAAAGAGGATGTAAAACGGAGAGAAACACTTGCCATACATTGGTTAACGCGATTCATCCATTCTGTACTCACTGCCTCTGTTTTGCATACTCTATCCATCCAGCATCCGTCGACTGAGGTTTCATCCGCTCAAAAAGTTTTGAGCTACTCAAAACTTTTTGAGTGGAAAATGTATCCAATGCATCCGTTCTGCATCCGCAACGCATACGGGGAGCATCCGTTCTACATCCGTCATCATCCATTACGCATCCGCTATATCCGCTAGGCATCCGCTGCGCATCCGCACAACTCAAATCCGCTCCAGTGGAAAACGGACACAGGGAGGAAGCGGAACGGACGTGGAATGGACGCACAGCGTTAGTAGCACAGACGGAGAAAGGATGAAAGCGGATGCAGCTTGCAAAGAAAGCATTTAAAACGGAAAAAATGTTCGCAGAGGGGACCTATCTCGGATATTAAGGAGGATGGATATCGGATATCTGGAGGATGCCTAGAGGATGCAAAAGGACACCTAGTGGAAAACCTATATTGCCTATAAAAAGGGGGAGGAACTCACCTGGAACTCACTTTCAGTCCAGCAGCCCTGCTGTGCAGACCTCTGCAGCCTTCATCTGGCTCTTGCTCTTCCACAGCATCCATTGATGTCCACCATGGATCATAACACAGTCCTTTTGGTAGCCACCATCATTCTGCAACAGTACGAAGCCATCTACAGGCCCTTTCAACTGTTCTACGGGAAGAAAAGGAGGCATCCAAGAAGTGTCTGGGTCCGAAGATAGATCGGGAGAAGAGCAGAGTATGGACTGTACAACAAGCTGATGGTGGAGCTGAGGAACGAAGACCCTTGTGCATTCCAGAACTTCATGAGGATGCCTCCAGACATGTTTGATGAAGTTGTGGAGCGGCTGAGACCCAGGACTATCAGTCCAGCAGCCGTGTTGTACAGACCTCTTCACCTTTGCTCTTGCTCTTCCACATCATCCATTGATCTCCACCATGGATCATCACACACTCCTTATGGTAGCTGTGATCATTCAACACCAGAACCAATCCCTCCTCAGACTGTTTCATCTTTTCTACGCAAGGAGAAGAAGGAGACGTCCAAGAGCTGTGTGGGTCTGACGATGGATCGGGAGAAGAGAGGAGTTTGGACTGTATGACAAGCTGATGGTGGAGCTGAGGAATGAAGACACTTGTGCATTCCAGCACTTCATGAGGATGCCACCAGCCATGTTTGATTAAATTGTGGAGCATCTGAAAC
The DNA here is from genome assembly GCA_015471245.1 of Laticauda colubrina. Classification (NCBI taxonomy): domain Eukaryota; kingdom Metazoa; phylum Chordata; class Lepidosauria; order Squamata; family Elapidae; genus Laticauda; species Laticauda colubrina. Next base: position 70,163,583 of record BLBF01000004.1, on the reverse strand, counting down.
CCAGGTTGACCAAGCCGTGCACCAACTTCCATCCCAGCCTGGAACCTGGACTGAAGGTGGCACTGACTCTGCGCCACCTGGCCTCTGGAACCACATACAGAAACATGCAGTATGCCTGGAGGGTGCCACACAACACCTTCAGCAAAGTGGTCAGAGAAGTGGTGCAGGCTATCATCAAAGAATACGTGGAGGAGCTCCTCCAGTGCCCCACCACTGAAGAAGGCTGGAGGAAAGTTGCAGAACAGTGGTATCAGAGGTGGAACTTTTCCCACACCGTTGGAGCATAGATGGGAAGCACGTGGCCTGCAAAGCTCCAGCCAACTCAGGGATCTCTTATCACAACTACAAGGGCTTCTTCAGTATCATCCTCTTTGCCATGGTTGATGCAGACTACAAGTTCATGTACATCAATGCTTCAGGGAATGGGTCTGCTTCAGATGCCCAGGTATACAACGCCAGTCACCTCAAGGAGGAGCTGGAAGGCAACCTCATCGTGGGCTTCCCAGATCCAGAACCCCTGCCCAATGACACACAAGATGTGCCTTACTTCATCGTGGGGGATGACGCCTTCTCCCTCACAACCTACCTCATGAAGTCCTACACCTCCAGACTCCTCACCTGTGAAGAGAGGATCTTCAACTACAGGCTGTCCAGGGCAAGGCGGGTGGTGGAGAACGCCTTTGGCATCCTGGCCAACAGGTTCCAGGTACTTCTCACCACCATGCAGCATCACCCAGAGACTGTGAGAAGCATCGTGGAAGCTTGCTGCATCCTGCACAATCTCATGCGCACCCGCTACCCAGTCTTGCAGAACAGGCTTGTGGACCATCAACAAGGGAATGGGGACATGGAGCCTGGTGAATGGAGGCAAGGATGAAACCTGATAGACACTGTGGATGTACAAGGCCCCTACAGAGCTTCACATGAAGGGAAGAAGCAGCGCAACCTCCTGAAACACTGGTGCAACTCTCCAGCTGGAGCAGTGGAGTGGCAAGACAGGATGGTAGATGCTTAATGGATGCTTCCTTGAGCCTGTCTCATCACACTGATGAGATTGTGCCATGTATGTTGAGTGGCCCTACAATGAATAGGGCATTAATAAAGAGCTTTGCTTATTTTGAAATGTGTTGATCAATGAATAAATTGTTATTGATAATAAAGGGCCATATGTGTGGCAGCTGGGAGGGTGGACCATACAGTCCCACTATGCTTGCACTGGAGGTTTATCTATCCCACTGCTATCCTAACCCATCCCACAGCTATTACCCATCCCACAGATATCCTAACCCATCCCAAAGCTATCCTTACCCATCCCACAAGCATGCAAAGGCTTAAACCATTTCTAAAAGTTTCCACCAAGACTTTATAAAAAAACAGAAATGAAGCAAATGTGTGAATCATAAATAGACTTTATTAACAACAAGCTATAAAACAAAAAAGAGTCTCTGGCACTCCTCTTGGTCGCTCAGTCTCAGGGGTGAAGGGTCCAGGTGCTGTGGAGGTGGCTGGTGCTGGAGTGCTTGTCATCAGCTCCTCCTACAGAAGCAGAAGCAGCAGAAGACCCAGCCCCAGAAGATCGAGCCCGTGCTGCAGAAGCCCCAGCAGAACCAGAGTGAGGGCCAGGGGGCGGGATGGTAGCCCTGTCCCTCTTGCCAGGGCTGGCAGCAGATGGCTGAGGCTTGCTGTGCTTCCGCATGGTTGTGGGGTTGCTGGCTGGCAGGGAGGCTGGCAGGAACCAAGGCTGGCAGGAAGGCTGGCAGGAAGGCAGGCACCAAGGCTGGCAGGAAGGCTGGCAGGAAGGCTGGCAGGGAGGCAGGCACAAAGGCTTGCAGGCAGACATGAACCAAGGCTGGCAGGAAGGCAGGCAGCAAGGCTGGCAGGCAGCAAGGCTGGCAGGCAGCAAGGCTGGCAGCAAGGCTTGCAGGCAGGCTGGCAGCAAGGCTGGCAGCAAGGCTGGTAGCAAGGCTGGCAGCAAGGCTGGTGGCAAGGCTGGCAGGCAGACATGCAGGCAGGGCAGGCAAGGCAGCCAATCCGTCCAGCAGCAGGTCTTTCCTCTGAATGGTGACCTGCTTCCGAGCTGCTTCCGTTATATCCGCGGGGCTGACGCAATGCATCCTCCCCGCATGAGCAATTAATGCCAGGCATCCGCTAGGCTTCCGCTGTGCATCCGCTGTGCATCCGCTGTGCATCCGCTTCATCCGCTCGGCGTCCATTCTGTATCCGCTGTATCCATTCTGCGTCCGCTTCGCTGAGGCCCCCCGGAAGCCCTGCGGATGTGCCATCCGCTCCCATCCGCTCCCATCCGCTAGGCTTCCGTTCCGCATCCGCTTTGCATCCGCCCTGCGTCCTCCCCGTGTCCGTGTTATCCGCTCCGGTTATGCAAATTTTAGCCCCTTTTGAGAGCGGATAACAATGGATGGAACATTTTGCTCGTCCGCTGTGTCCTTTTTGCATCCGTTGGGCAGTGCGACATGGGCTTTAGCAATAAAGTTCCACCACTTAAGTCATATTTATCTTTTTTTCTCATTCACAAAACACCACCATCCATCACCTTTATTTTTTTCTGTAAACTGTAAATGTACTTGGTCAGCATTGCTTTTTATTTACTATTTAATGTTATCCTAGAGATTCTTCACTTTCTATTTTCCCTTTCATAATGAGCACTTCTAAATCTCTTTTATTTTCAGCTAACAAAGCAGTTCTGTCTTCTTATCTCAAACCAATAGTATTCTAGCTTTTATTTTAATTCAGTTGTCATCTTTACTGGTCCTTAAATTATATTATTTGCCATACAATTAGACTTGATTCATACCTTTGGATATTCTGAACCAACTGTTTCTTCAAACTCAGTTTTACAGTTGATTGAAAAGATTCTTCAGAGGAATAATCATGGGTGCTGATATACACAATAAATTTAATAGATTCTGTCTATTGGTATGATAGGCTCAAGCAATTTTGCTATTGTCAATAGAAGAAAAATATATCTTATTGCTTATATGCTCTTTTCTCCATTTCATGTTAGCTAAATCAGTATCATGTCTCTTTGTCTCTTATGAAACCTGATTCAATTAGCATTTTCCTTCTGCTTATGACTGTATTCTTTGTAAGGGCTCTTGATCTACTATTCACTGGTGCTCCCTTTTATTGGCAAAGCTTCCTGATCATATCTTCTATAGGAAAACATTTTGTCCCTCTATAATATCATTTGTAAGAGGTTTTAATGTATACTTTTCACTTTTCCTACACCTCATTTGCTTTGTTTAATCTCTTCTCTGGATATGCTTTAGTATTCCTGCTTTACTTTTAAATTTTCTTGTAATTACTTTCATTTTTTTTTGGAACTCCCAGGTTTTCTTTTCATTATTTTCCTCTGTTTGTTCATATTGATTGATACTTTTCCTGGTCCTTTACTGCTTGAAGTTGAAAGTTTGTGTACTTTTGCTAAAAGTTCTCCAATCTAAATTATTTTTGGTAATTCAAGAGGTATTAAATTCTCATTTGTGCTCTTAATTCTCTTTTAATTTCTTCAAAAATTATGAAATTCCTCACACTGCAATCTGTCTTTTGCATATAATTTTTCTCAGGACTCACCCAGAATAATTTACAATTACCTCACAAGAAGGATGACATATAGGCATCTTCTTTTGCTTAACAAGAGCAAAAGAAAATAGTAAATACCTTGATTATCCATTAAATCTGATTAATGCTTCCAATGCTTTTGATACTTAGAATTAATTAAGATGTTTCAAGAACAAAACCAAGTCTGGATTTCAAGCCAATAAAACTGCAAAATTGGGTGGCATGAGGCCAAAGTGGCATAGATGCTGCGAGAACTAAAGCATAATTGGGAGTGGACTGACATATTGATCACATGGTTAATGAAACAATTATAATTTCAGGCATAGGTTGTAATTTCATTTTATCAGCACCATTGTAACTTGGAACCTCTAGGAACTGAGCAGGCTGAGCTGGAAGATGGGGTAAAATGTGTCATCGGTTGGAATAATTGTGCAGCCACAAGAGATCCAAGTCTAACCTCCCATGAATTCTGTTGATTCTTATCTATTTCACATGCAAATAATTGCAAAGGTTATCCTTTACCAGATAAAGTGGGATGCCTAAATATGATCTAGCATGGAAAAACAATCAGTGGAACTTCTATTAACATTTGGTGGTACAATAGTATATCAATCACCCTGGATTTCAGACTGTCAGTGCATTTTCTTTATGAAACTTTCCACAGAGTTTTGTGACAGCAGATCTGCTAATCTAATTATGTTGTAATAAAGATCCAGTATAATTATGTATTTTGTTGGTTTTTAAAAAATGCATGAAAAAGTAGGTTAAAAAAGATTGACAAAAGAATGCATCAGAAAGATTTGAATTATTTGAGGAATTGAGGAATTTACACTAAGAACATATGCAAGGAAGTAGTATACAAAGGCATAGAGTACATTGCCAAAGAAAATTGGTGTATATTGTCATCTTCATCTCGAGCTTATCTTAATTACCATTATGTTCTATAATACTAAATGCACTACTATAGAAACAGTAAAATGCATTTCACAGATAACATTTTTCCTATTCTAGCCATACACTTAACTCAGGGTATGGCTGTAAAGAAAATAAGAAAACAGTATCATCAACATTGCTTTCACAATATCTGTCCTTTTTGTACAGTAAGAACTTCAGCTTTAAAGTTCTTTAAAAAAAAACAAGTTGAAAGATTAAACACTATCAATTCTTATGGCAAGCCCATGGAAGAAGGCACATATAATTTGTTTGCTGAACTCAGTACAGAAGATGAATTTAACCTAGAGACTTTTATTTTGAAAAAAAAAAACACTGGATAGTCTCAACACATGACACACCAATTGCAATCACAATGTAAAATATTTAAGGTCTATATATTTGCGAAGAAACTATGATCACTGCTAAAAAATCAAAATTATAATGGGATGCTGCAATTGTGGCTTATACACATGGATATTCACCATTATAGATGAAACATGGAAGGTAAATATATTAGGACATTACTGTAAAGCTAACAATAACATTTTGTTTGTTAGACATGTTTCTTAATGCCATAGACTAGAAATTATCAATAAGAGATGGCAATTATCGTAATTTTCTGCAATGAATCTGTCTGAGACATCCATCAATACACGGGATTTTATGTTAAATAAACAATTGTTATGACTTGGCAAATCACTCAAGCCTTATTTCCAAAAACATCCGCATTCAACTGTTAAACATCAGTTTAACTAAAGAGAAAAGCAAGATGTATAATTCAAAATAATGCAATTTCTAAGCCACAGTGCCACCCAAAGGTTTGTAAAACATTAATCTACAACCCAACACAGAAATATTTGACTAATTATCCTAAACCATGCCACCTAGGGAGCACTACTGATTAGCACACATGGTCACGAGGTAACCTGATTATTTTAAAAAGTAAATTGTAGGGATTATAAATTCATTAATGTACCATGCTTACACATTCTCCATTGTACCACAGTTCTATTGATACCAAAGTCTTTATAATGGAAACATTAACACATACATTTTCAGAACTGATGTATAAAATATTGATTAAAATGTAAAGTATAGCATACCATGCCACCAAATGCTATAAAAGCAAATAATTTAAAGTGGTATAAATTATTACAGATCAGATCCAAAGCCAGTTTCTGATACTTGAATGGGATTTTAAAAAGAGATAAACTAGAATAATGTGTGCATGGGTCCTGGTGACTCCTAGGATTTTTTTTTAAGTTTCAGTTATAACAGCACTGCAAGACGGAGAAACTAAGACCTCTTAATTTTATCAATCATCCTGTCTTAGTAAGGTAGTCTGAACACAATAGTTCCTCAATATCTTGAGGAACAGAGGATTCTTATTTTTAATTTAGCCATCACTCTATGACCTCCTTTCTCTTATGCAACTTAATTCCATCGTTAATTTCTACAGGACAAATTAAAATATTGTATATTGGGTCATTTCACTATACTCATTAACACAGTAATTACACAGAGATACATTGAACATGAACACATGTGGTTCCTTCTTTTTCCTTCCACATGTTTTATTTGACATAAAATACCTTTAGTTAAAATAAATATGACAAATTAACTTTACATAAAATTAAGCCTTTCTTTATCTCTTTTATTTTGAAGGATTTTATATTATTATTTTACATTTTCTGAAAAATTCCATGCCTATCACACTTCTAATATTCCTTTTAGTAAATTTCTTTTATCTCCTATGTTACTATTAGTTTTCTCTCCCTGATTTTAATGAGAAAGCAAGATGAATATTCTATTTACTTTTTTATTACAAAAATTATAGATTGATGCTTATCCTTCTCATCTTTCCTGTATCTTCTCTTATTGGTATCTTATATCATGTTCTTGTTTTACATTTCTCTACATTTGAGAGCTTCTGCACTGGAGACAAATTCCTTAAGTGTCCAAAGACTGTTGTATTTCTATTATATTCTTGCATCAGTACCATGTGGTTGGTTCAGTTTAAAAATAATGAAGTAAGAAAAGGAATATCAGTGAAATGAACAATGATAAAGTGAACATATAGAATAATGGATTTTCAGCTTTTGTTTGCAGGTCAAATCAATGCATACAACTGATTTCATTTTAAAAATTGGGCAAAACCTCTCAATCATTCCTAGTCCCAATTGGAATAGCTCCCAGAGAATGATTAACTCTTTTGAGAGGCAAAAAAAAAATAGCAAGGTTTTTGTGACTGAATTTATGATTTCATAAATTCCGTATTCTAAATATTTTTTTTTAAATAGGGAGAAAAGCAGTCCAATTTTTTTGCATAATAGGATCAAAAACAAAACCACAGTAACTCTGGTTTTTCATTGTTTGTTTTTTAAAAAGTATTTTTATTTCTCAAAGTGTCTTGCTCAGTGTAATCCAATTACTTCATCTTGCCGAAAATAAGCCCAAAAGAACTCAAGGTCGAACCGCTTCCAGAGTTCGACTGTACCATAAGTGGGCAACGTTCACTTAACTTCATAAAATCCATGTAAGGAATAACTCAAACTGCATTTCCACAAAGGCACTAAAACGGGATAGGATGCTATCTCCGCTACCTAAATAAATCGTAATTCAACTGATCATAGTTTGGTTCCAATACCTCTCTTAAATTATGATTTTTAATATAAAAAATATTTCAAATGCGCCTTCTATTCAACGTTCCAGGCAAATCCTCATAGTCGAGACACGTTACCTCAAAGGTGCTTTTTCAAAAGTCCAGTTGCCTCTTGAAAAAGCAGTTTTGGGACAACCATGACTGGGATGACTGAGAATCTCCACAGACCAGCCTAGGTGGCTGGAGAATTCTGGGAGTTGAAGTCCACAAGTCTTAAAGTTGCCAAGTTTGGAGACCTCTGCCATAGATATTTAGAGGCACGTTACGTTCTTCGTCACCGTAAAGATAAAGCTAGAGCGTCGCCCGGAAGCCGAGCGGGTAAAAACGGCGCAGGCGCGTTGTTTCGTTTGCAGTGTGGGGCGGAAGCGTGCAGAGGAAAGAAGTTGTCCGTGTGAGAGGCCGGTGCGTTCTTGGCGAAGACTTCGGAGCGGCAACCATGGCGCAGGTTTTGAACCTCAATAATGAGGTGAGCTTCTGCATGGCCGTTGCCACATTGCTAAGAGATAGCCTCCGTTGTTAGGGCGGCCCTTCGAGTTGGTAGGGAAGGAAATTTTGGATTTGAAACGTGGATAGAAGTTGGGGAGAGAGGGTAAATGCGTGTGCTTCTTGGTGGGTTGCTTGGGCGTCTTCCGTCTAAAAATAATGGCTTGGGATGGTGGAGGAGAAGTCCCAGAAGGCTGGAAAGGGTCGGAGAGGAGAGCTGGTTCTTAAGAGGGTAGGAGTGGAGGAAAGGGGATGCGGAAGATCCTAAGGGTACCCCTTCCAAGAGTTTTTAGATCGGGTCATTGAGAAAATGTCTATGGAAATTCTCATTTAGCTCATGGTTGTCCCAAAGGTGCCTTTTTTTTCTTTAAGAGGCAACTGGACTTGCTGGATTTTTTTTTTAAGAGGTTTCACTTTTCATCTAGGAAGCGTCTTCAACTCTTCAAAGCTGAAGAAGCTTTGGGTGAAGAGTGAAATGTCTTTGGAAAAAAAAAAAAGACAACAGGTCCAGTTGCGTCTTGAAAAAAGACAACACATTTGAGTTAGTGAGGAGGCTGGCTCCTGCTGGTCACTGTGCAATAATTAGCCTTCAATGGGTGGAACTGGCTTCTGGCCTCGATGAATGAACTAGCTAGCCACACCAGGTCCAGAATGCTCATTTGAAAAAGAATGAAAAGGGGGGGGGGGGGGAAGGAGAATCTGAAGATTACTGGAGTAGTTGGTACTAAAGTACAGTAAATAATCACTGAACTGTGCAAGTGGCTACATGTGGGCAATGGTACACATGTTACCTTTCTATGATACTTTTCAAAGAAGTAATTTGCATATGGGTTTCTTGAAGTCCACTTTATTAGGCTGCAGATAACAAAACAGGTGCTTTTTCTTGTATTTTGTTCAACATTTTGCATTGATGTCCTGTCTTTATTTCTGAAAAATATTTTTTTTTAATATGTTTTTTATTTTTTAATTATACACCCGTATTGCGTGTGAACAGAGTTGGTTCTGGGTATCATTCGTATTAATCAAAACCACATTAACAGTATTAGTAATCTCTATCACAGTTATCCAATTTAAATCATTAGGTTTTTCAAGTATAAGCAAAAAATGCCTAACTCCCATCTTTATTTTTATCTTCATCTATATCTTTCTTATTCAATCTAAACATTTCTCTGTTATATATAAACACATTTAACTACATTTCATTCCATATTGATCCAGTTCACTCCAACATTGTTAATAGTCTCTCTCAGGTTTATCAAATTTATGTAAACCTTACATTATTTTAGCATATATCTCCCTTTTTGTATTTCAATATTTATCCATTTTTTCATATTGATTGACAATAACAGTGTGAAGTTTAACTTCATATCATTAATATTAATCCAATTCATGCTAACATTATTAATCTTTAACACAAATTTATATGATCTAATATATACATAAGCTAAAAAAAACCCTAGCTCCTCCATCTTTATCTTCATCTGTATCTTCCTTGTTCAATCTAAACATTTCTCTATTCTATCTAAACAAATTTAATTTCCATTCATATTGATCCAGTTCATGCTAACATTGTTAATCTGAAGCACATAAAGCTGTCTAACATCTATAAACTATATAAATATATAAATCTTATTTTTATTCATTCTATAAACAATTTATGTTCTAATATTTCCCCTATCTAATTTTATTTCTGCCTCTCTAACTTGTAATCAGGCTACTTTAATATTTAAAGGGCAATTTCCTAACCATCACCTCTTCTTACCCATTTTTAAATTCGCCTCCTACACTCCTCATCTTTATCTTCATCTATCTCTTTTTTGTTAAGTCTTTTATTCTACCTACACTCCCCATGTTAAATTTTCAGGAGTTTAGGAGTCAGTTTTCCTTTGGTCAGTAGATGGTGCTCTCAACTTACTTTTCAGCTTAAGTCTGTTTAAAATTATTTTCCCTTACAGAGTTATTTTTAGAATCTCTTTTATGATTCTCTCCCCCCCTCTGGGTAACTTTTAAAATAAGAATTATTTCACCAGCAAGACAGTCTCTGTTCACCAACTTTGCTCCAGCACTATTCTTGGATGTTCCACGACGACGATCCCAATTTCACGACGGTCATCTTGACTGTCTCTTCTCTTTGTTGTGGCATAGAGGGAAAACCTCCTGAACTCAACAGGAGATTGCGATCTCTCCTGTGGCCTCACATAGCATTCCTCCTTAGCTTTGCCTCCCCTCCAGGGAGGCTTAGGCTTCTATCAGAGCCCACAAACAGGGAGAAGCCAGAGCAGGAATGGAGAGGTCCGTTTCACTGCATCTGGTATTGTAGCGATGTCAGTGGACTCTATTTCTGAGAAAGATGATTTGCAGGGAGGGAAGAAGAGGTTTTCCTTATTTTATCCTTCTTGTGACAACACTGAGAAATAAGATGAGCTTACAGAGACTGCTGCCAAATTATCCAAGGAATTTTGTGGTAAAATGTGGCCTTGAACCTAGTAAAATCTTGTAGAAAGTTATGCTTCCCTTGTAAAACTGATGTTTTATATGTGAAATGATCTGTTTAATACTTTCTAGAAGAATGTAATACATTCTAGAAGAGAGCTGTGGTGGTGCAGTGGTTAGAATGCAGTACTGCAGTGTACTTTTGCTGCCTGCCAGTTGCCTGCAATTTGGCAGTTTGATTTTCACCTGCTAAAGGTTGACTCAGCCTTCCATCTTTCCAAGATGGGTAAAGTCAGAACTCAGATTGTTGGGAGGCAATATACTGACTCTGTCAACCACTTACAGACTGCTGTAAAGCTCCATGAAGCAGTATACAAGTGTAAGTGCTATTGCTAGAAGCATTTCAAACTTAAAACAGAGCAGCTCTAAACTCGAGACAGTCTTTGAATTTCATAGCATCTCTGTAATTATTAGAACAGCAGTCTCATGCTTTGGTTTTAAAAAAAATCCCTCAAAGCATTTTGCATACCTGTAATAAAATTACTACATAGAAATCTCACTATTTCATATTTTTTTCCTGTTTAATGAGGAGATGTGCTTGCGTCCTGTCTAATCAGTAGAATACAAAATTCAGTGTTTCTCTGCTTTTACATACCATCTCTGACTGACTTTAGAAACCAGGGAAATAACATATCCAACATCCTGATATTTTAGGTGCTCAGTGATGTGTTGGAAAAGCATGGAGACTTTTTGCATTGAGTGATAGTATTCTTTCCTAACCAGCACTTTTCTGGGTTTACTTAGAGACATATCCATAATCAGTTTGGAGAGAAGCAATCTTTGTAAAAATCAGGTTTTTTTGCCTATTATTTCTCAGTAGGAAATAGCAGGCAAAAAACTTCCGCAATAAATCTAGATTACACAAATAATAGTAAATATACCACCCCGTGTCTTTTTGCCCTGCCATGCAGTGCTAGGATTCAACTATTGGAGCAAAGACTATCTCCATTATCAGTAAGCCACTGAGCTGCCATGTCTCTTATGCAGTGCATTATACATTGTCTATTATTTCTTAAATTCATTTTTTATCTGTTTGAGGATAACTTATTAAGCCATAACTTATTTGGATATTATTGTTTTGCTCCATCCACTCTGTTTTCATTTAAATCTTTCATTTTATGCTAGGGTTTGATTCGTCAAATTCACATTTAGCAAGACATTGAACTACTGGGGAAAAGAAAGTTATGTAATATGACATTAAATGTTTAACCCATTAACTTTGAAAATTTGCTAATTTAGAGTCTTGTTAAGCACTATATTGCTGAACACATTTTTTGCTCATGTTCTGTGCGAAAGCATTTTTTCATCTTTTATATAGTTTAATTTCTAATATTTGGCTATCAGAGCAGACAATTAAGTGCACTGCATCACAACACTACCAATTTTTATTAGCATTCTTGTGTTGTACACAGTAGATTTGCTCAAGTTTCTCAAGCTAAATATTATCACCTTCAGTGCAACTGAATATGTCAACTTTATTTCTACTAATAGAAAGTTATTTTGCATAAGGAGATTCGGCAAGATAACATTTTAACACTCCAGTAACAGTAATGTTGTGTGTGTATGTTGGAGAGAGGCTGCACAACATGATGGTAAATGTGAGTGAAGGCAGAAAAGAGTTCTCAGAAAATAGTCTTGACAAGTTTCTAGACCAGGTGTCAGCAATATGTGGCTCTTTAGGACCTCTGCTGTGGCTCCCTGTCAGCTGAACCCATCACTGACTCACCATGCCCCTCACCCTCCCCTCCCAGTCACTCCTCGCTTGGCCTGATTCTTTGGCACCTCATCTCTTGCTGGTGTCGTCTTCTGGCCCTTGTTGGTGCTGGATGTGTCTTAGTTACTTGGGGAGACATGCAATCAGCTCTCCATCCTGAGACACTGGCCCAGTCCAGCCACAACTGATGCCAGCCTCGCTAACATGAGGTCTGGCTTGGTAGGAATGGGATCAGGGAGGAGGGGATGACATGAAAGTGGATGGGCCCACAGTGCCTAGCTGCAGCTTTAAAACTTGCACAGGGGACTTTTTGTTGCCCGGAGGACACTTTTCAATCAAATCCTCTGATGGCACCATTCCGCTGAAGACTAAAGAAGCTTGGGGCAGTGGGAAAAGTGGGCTGGCTCCGGCAAACCTCACACACCCACCCCAGGGGTCAGGCTTAGAAAAAGCTGGAGCACCCTTGCAAAAGATGCTCGCCTGTCAGCCGATCAACCCACCTGCCCTGCCTGCTTTTGCTGCACTTTGGCTGAACCGGACGATCACTTGAGAGTCTTCCAACTTCTGCGCACCCTACCAAAACTGTCCAGGGGGTCACGAGAGAAGGAAGAGGAGGGTTGTCTTGAGAAGACAAGAGGAGGGAAGCTGATGTTGTTGCTCAACCAACCTGGATTTCCAAAAGGTTGCCAAGAAGAAAGGAATAGTGAAGAACCCCAAGGAGAGTTCGGCAGGTTGACCCAGCCTCAGCTTTCCAAGAGAGAAGAGGCAGATAGACACAGAGAGAGAGAGAGAGAAAGAGAGAGACACACATACACACAGAGAGAGAGGTGAGGAGAGATACACAGAGGGGGGAGAGACATAGATACACAGAGGGGAAGAGAGACATAGGGATACGGAGAGAGGGGAGGTAAGGAGAGGAGGAGAGACAGAGAGATAGAGAGGGGGAAGGAGAGAGACTGGGAGAGAAGGAGAGAGGGAGGGAGAGATGTCAAAAGGGTTTTGTGGTTCCCAGTGTTTTTTAACACCCAGTTCTCTGCCCTAATGACCATCTGGGAAGGCTGGGTGAAGGGTCATGTGACTGGGTGGAAGTAAGTGACATTGAGTTGGCCACGCCCACCCAGATTTTGCGGCTCTCAGATTTTTCTGTGGGAAATAGGTCCAAGTACCTGAGTGTTTAAGGTTGCAGATCCTTGTTCTAGACCTTTGGTCTTTCTAGGCTACCACAAATAGCATTAAGAGAGAGTATATTTTCATATAGTGGATTTGTGTCCAAAATGAAAAAGAAAATTATTATTCTCATAAAGTCAGAACACATAAAGCAAGGGAAGCCTTTATTTGTTTTCCAATTGGTTTTTCATTCATTCACATTAAATGCACAGACCACCTGGATATACTAATTTTGTGTTGGTCATTCACTTTTGTACTGATACATTTTCATTCAGCAGACATTGATTCCTATGGGAAGAAGGAGAATCTGGCGCCTAAATGAAAAAGGGAATCAACCTAGAATTCCTATGTATCTGGAAGATATTATTTTTACTTAAATAAAGTATCCATTTGAATTTAGATATGTAAGATTGAAGCAAGTGGATATAAATAAACACATTTTAAGAATGAATTAAGCTAGAGGAAGAACAAGTTAAAGAAACTATGATTGCATGGGGGAAGAATTTTGGATATGGAATTGATTTAGAGCAATGGCAAAAATTGTGGTCTCAAAATTATAAAATGACAATGTCAATAGCATATAAAGAAAACCTTGTATAAGATGTTTTACAGGTGGCATCTTCCCCCGACAAGAATAGCAAGAATGTTCAAGAATAAATCTGAAAAATGTTGGAAATGTCATCAGATACCTGGCTCATACTATCATATGTGGTGGACTTGTGTGAATGCTAGAAAATATTGGACTAAAATTCACATGTGGTTGGAAAAAATGACAAAGAAACACATAGACTTGAAACCAGAGATCTTTTTATTGGGAATTTTACCTGATATATATAATAAAGACTTGAAATATTTGATTGTAAATGTATTAACAGCGGCTAGGATTGTATTTGCTAAAAACTGGAAGAATGAGAAAATGCCATTGCAGGAAGAAATTATTGAGAAAATATTGGAATGTGCTGAGATGAGTAGATTGACATTTGAAATTAGAGAACAAGAAGATAAACAATTTTATGCAATTTGGGGTTTTTTTTATCAATGGTTAGATGATAAAATACAATAATAGAGCATTAATATTATATATATGAAGAGTTTTTAGGATTGATTTGTTATGATTATATGATAAATTATAGAATAAACTGTTTGAAGTATTGTTATCTCACAAAGCATGAATGATTAAAAGTATAGTCAGAAAAAGATTTTTTTATTTTTATTTTTTTTTAGTAATATTAGAATATGGATTGACAATATGAGTGGTTATGCAATATAATTGTAATTGACACTATAAAATGAATGCACAAAACTGATGAACCAACCGATACACCGGAAGTATATATGAGAGTAGATGTTTTTAATGTTTTGTATGTTTGTCTGTTTGTAGAAAATTAATAAAAACTTATTAAAAAAAAAAAAAGTGTTGCATATATGAACATGTGCAAATATTTCTTGAAAACATTGCAAGGTGGCAGCACCAAATAAGCAATGGATTTCTCCTTCTGTCAGTACTTATATGAGATTTGTTACAAATAAATTAATTTTTCTAAGTGGTTAATATAAATAGATCAATTTGAACAGTTTTCATGGAAAAATATGACGGCTGTTTTAATATGTGGCTTTTTACACATATAGAAGTATATACTGAATTTGACTCCATTGGATTTATAGGTTTGTTTGAAATAAAATAATTTCATTCTTTCTGGTAAATGACAGAGATATAGTTAAATATCTTAAATATAGTTTTGAGAATGTAGTTTTAGGAATGGAATAAATACATATGCTTTGTTTCTTTTATGGATGCTTTTCTGTAATTTTATTTATCAGAATTGTAAGTTGGTATATTGTTCATTTGGTCTAAACCCTATGTCAAAGTATATAATATTTGATGGACCAAAGGATGGGTTTTAATTTAAAATTACATGTGAAACCCTTTTCCAAAAAGGTAGTGAGTATGACAATAATGACAATCTCTATTTGATTTCATTTTATACGAAGATTCCATCTAATTCATAATGATTACTCTTAAATTCTTTATTTCAGTTTTTTTTTTCTTTCTATTGTGTTAAAAATTACTTTGTTATAATTTTTAGAGATCTTTGAAAATTATACCAAAGTCTTCAGGAGCCCTGGGTTACATGAAAAAAAATTTTAGAACGACAGAAGGCAACTTTTGAAAATTGATTTTGTAAATCAGTTTCTCGTCTGAGTTGCATATTTGAACAAGTTACGCACTTCTAGGAAAAAAATCCATAAAATCTCTGAGTTGAACTCACCTTATGATGATTTCATAAATATGTCCATTTGGCAACAGTATAAAAGAATTTTGTCATTTTTTTTCTAGAGCCAAAAAATAAAAGTAAAAAGGCATGTTTAAGAAGTTGATTGAAACACAAAGTACTTATTTTTTAAAATTAGCATAAATTTAATGTTGTATATAAAGCATTTTCTGTGTTGAGCATTGCATCTGAATAGTTACAAAATTAAGCACATTTTGTGTTTATACAAATGTAGACTTTTGTGTCAGAGTTCAGCATTGTTTGATTATCTGACATCTCATTTTCCTCCAAGGGTTTAAGCAATATTCTATGGAGGTTTCTCTTCTATTTATAAAATATTTAACAACTATTTATGGACTTTAAATTCCTTGAAGATAACAAAAGAAGTCATATATAAACTGGCTGCTATAGCATTCTATCTATCTATCTATCTATCTATCTATCTATCTATCTATCTATCTATCTATCATCTATCATCTATGATCTATCTGGAATTTCCATTACTAAGCGATGTAATTATAAAGTCCAAGGTCTTGTCACTGTATTGCTAAAGCCCATGTCACACTGCCCAATGGATGCAAAAAGGACACAGCGGATGAGCAAAATGTTACATCCGTTGTTATCCGCTCTCAAAAGGGGCAAAAATTTGCATAACCGGAGTGGACAACACGGACGCGGGGAGGATGCAGGGCGGATGCAAAGCAGATGCGGAACGGAAGCCCAGCGGATGGGAGCGGATGGCACATCCGCTAGGCTTCCGGGGGACCTCAGCAAAGCGGACGCGGAATGGATACAGCGGATGCAGAACGGACGCTGAACGGATGAAGCGGATGCACAGCGGATGCACAGCGAAAGCCTAGCGGATGCCGAGCGTTAATTGCACATGCGGGGAGGATGCATTGCGTCAGCCCCACGGATATAACGGAAGCAGCTCGGAAGCAGGTCACCATTCAGAAGAAAGACCTGCTGCCGGACGGATTGGCTGCCCTGCCTACATGTCTGCCTGCAAGCCTTGCTGGCAGCCGGTCTGCCTGCCAGCCTTGGTGCCTGCCTTCCTGCCAGCCTTGGTGCCTGCCTGCCAGCCTTGGTGCCAGCCTTCCTGCCAGCCTTGGTGCCTGCCTGCCGGACAGCAGAAGGCGTCATCCCCCACGATGAAGTAGGGCACATCTTGTGTGTCGTTGGGCAGGGGTTCTGGATCTGGGAAGCCCACGATGAGGTTGCCTTCCAGCTCCTCCTTGAGGTGACTGGCGTTGTATACCTGGGCATCTGAAGATGAGCCGTTGCTTGAAGCATCGATGTACATGAACTTGTAGTCAGCATTGACCATGGCGAAGAGGATGATGCTGAAGAAGCCCTTGGAGTTGAAATAAGTGGACCCTGAGTTGGGTGGAGCTTTGCAGGCCACGTGCTTGCCATTTATGGCTCCAGCGGTGTGGGGTAAGTTCCACTTCTGATACCACTGCTCTGCAACTTTCTTCCATCCTTCTTCAGTGGAGGGGTACTGGAGGAGCTCCTCCTTGTATTCTTCGATGATGGCCTGCACCACTTCTCTGACCACAATGCTGATGGTGTTGGATGGCACCTTCCAGCCATACTTCATGCTCCTCTAGGAGGTCCCTGAGGCCAGGTGGCGCAGAGTGAGTGTCACCTTGAGCCCAGGTTCCAGGCTGGGCCAGAAGCTGGTGTTTGCCTTGATCAACCTGGGTGTCAGCCGCTGCACAACTTTGTCAAACATGGCTGGAGGCATCCTCATGAAGTTCTGGAATGCCCGAGTGTCTTCGTTCCTGAGCTCCACCATCAGCTTGTTGTACAGTCCGTCCTCTGCTCTTCTGGTGAACCATCTTCGGATCCAGACCCTTTTTGGGTGGCTCCTTTTCTTCTCGCAGTAGAGTTCACAGAGCCTGCAGATGGCTTCGCACTGTTGCAGAACGATGGTGGCTGCCGAAAGGACTTTGTTACAATCCACAGTGGACATGACTGGATGCTGTGGAAGAGCAAGAGGCAGATGAAGGCTGCAGAGGTCTGCACCGCTGGGCTGCTATTCTGAAAGTGAGATGCAGATGAGTTGCTCCCCCTTTTTATAGGCAATATAGGTTTTCCGCTAGGTATCCTCTAGACATCCTTAATATCCGAGATAGGTCCCCTCTGCGAACGTTTTTTCCTTTTTAAACACTTTGTTTCCGTGCTTCATCCGTTCCGCGTCCGTTCCGCTTCTTCCCTGCGTCTGAGTGGATGCGAGTTGCGTGGATGCGTAGCGGATATAGCGGATGCCTAGCGGATGCAGAACGGACGAACTGGATACATTTTCCACGCAAAAGTTTTGGGCAGCCCAAAACTTTTGGAGCAGATGAAACGTCAATAAACGGATGCTGGATGGATAGAGAGGAAGCAAAACGGAGGCAGTGAGTACATCGCGTTTTCGAACGGATGGCAAGCTTTTTTGTCCATTTTACATCCTCTTTGCATCCGTTGGTTCAGTGTGACATGGGCTTAAGTAGCAACAATTCCAGCACTCCCTTTTAACTAGTGTTAACTGAATTACATTAGTTGTTGAACTCACCCCAATCCAAACCATTTCCTGGCTTGGTTCTCTTTACCATCAGTCTCAGTAGGGTAAAGGATTACCTCAACCCCTCCTCCCCCAGACCTATGTCCTCCTTTTCTGCTCTTTCGTTTGCACCGATTCTTGCCTTCTGGGATAGTAATCAGCCCCCAAACTGTACATTTGGGAGTGCTTGCCATTCTATGGCTCGGGCTTCTTGATGTTTTGTGATTCTGATGTTGCAAGAAGCCTCTGAGCAGTAGTGTGAAGTCACATCCACCTTAGCAGTGAGGTGCAAAACCTGGGAAGCCTGAGCTGCCCTAGCCCAGTCCCAGTCACCATCATCACCCAGGCCCCTGCTGTCTAGCATTTCTCTCAGTGGACCTTCATCCCGCTAATGATGAGACATGTCTGAGCTGGTATTAAATATAAGTATAAAATATAAGCCAGTTCTTGGCCATGTAAGGTCATCTTCCTCAGGTCTTGTGAGGAAATCGCCATATGCAACCTTGGGAAGAAAGTTTTGTGCAGCCAGCAACTGCCTTGCAAAGGCCTTGGTCAGCAGTGAGAGCAACAAAATGGAAAAGGTAACTAGGACAGCAGCGATCAAGACGGTAGCAGCCAAAAGGGCATAGATTGGAGAGGGGGAGAGATAGGTGGATGGGTTGGATTTAAAGTTCCCCTGCAGTCAAAAGTGTGGGTAGGCTGCCAAGCCCCAGAATTTTTATTATGCGAGGGTGGAGGCACTACAAATGGCTGTGAATTTGGGGACCAGAGATAAGGTCCCTTTGCTCAATGCCTGTAATTTCAAATGGTCTCAGTGAATGGTTATAACTCGAGAAAAGTCTGGAGTTTAAAGCTCAAGGCTTTTCCTCACAGTTCATTGAGGTTAACAGATTCTTTGTTTTTCATTCTGCAGCCATAAGATTGGAGTGTACTTAGTGGTTATAGAACAGCATGTTGCATTTTGAGGAGTCCTGATTCCTATCTCACTAGCTTCAGTATGAATTGAATTCTGAAACTTCATAGCTCATGTTATTTGTTTTTACTTCTTGTTATTTCCATGTCCTGATAAGATTTAATGTCCTTGTTCCTCTCTTTGGTACACCATCATTTCCTTACCCATCTAATCACAGGATCCTTATTCAGAAACACTCTCTTATTCCTATAATTTGTTAAGTAAATATATTTTTTAAAAAAACAAGTCTAAATTATATCCATCTGATGTCACTGTATTTTCATAGTCTATTTTCCTATTGCCAAGAGTAAATCAAAGTACAAAAGAAAAAGAACAATTACAACAAAGTCCAATATTTTGAGGTGCTTATTTTTAGAGTTCTACTATAGCTCCTAAGGTCATTTGCAACTACAGAGAGACATTTTGGAGGATCTTACATGACTTGAAGTTGAAAAAAACTCAATTGTGAGTACACAGGTTCTCTAGTCAATATTCATAATTCTTCCTTTTATCCAACAGGATAAAAGGCATTCAGCTCATTGGTTTGAGGCTAGGCACCTGTGTACCCCTGTGGTTAAATTTATTTCAAAGGATGTCTTATTCTTTATTATTGCTCCTGTTTTTTATGCCTACAGCATATGTACAAGAGAAATTAACTTTGCTAATTAATAAGGGAGTGAAATTAAGTGTGTTTGTTTTGTGTCCTTACAATTTTAGTGGTTTTATAATATGGAAATTGATCATTTTTGGTCTACATGATTTGTATAATTATATTTTTTATAATTGAAATAAATAGAAACTAAAAACAAATTTTACAACTGTAGATATTATCCATAATGTATGGCTATCATAGCATTTTATTTTCAGTTCTTGCTGATTGCTACTGATTTGTTGTCTCTTTATATAGGCTTTTAATCTGGCAAAATAAACTTTTTAAAAATTGGAATGTTACTTACTTAATAACTCTGTTCCTTGTATTTATGTCAGGGTAGGCAAGGTCAAGAAACAGGCCTGGCAGGGATTTCAAGGAAAAATTACAGACAGATAGACAGACAGACAGACAGATAGATATAGATATAGATTTTTCAATATATATATATTTTTCTGAAAGTCTCCCACCCCTTTTTTTTAAATGGCTCATTCATTCTTTCACCATTTCCAAGGACAAGTCTATATTCATTATTAACTTAAATACATTATAGAACTTGAAAGCCAAATGGATTTATAAATTATAGATTTATAAATAGTCGTCTTTTTCTTCTTCCCTGCTTTTAATGAGATTAGCAAACTTTTGACACTTCAATAGATTGCAAGGTAATCCTATGGAAATCAGTAGATATTGTTATTAATAAAGTTAATGTAAACTATACTCATTGTATGGTGGAATATTTGGAGTAATCCTAAATATTGGTTTGCATGCTCCATTTTATCTGAGTAAACTGAATGGAGACTTGCTAAATGGAATCAATACAGATCCACTGTATACTCCAGAATCAATTCACACAGCCATCTAAGTCACTCAGTCTTTGGGAAGCAATGAAAGGTCAAAGAGACCTGGAATTCAGTGTATCTTCTACCTAATCATTATTATGCTTCCTTGAGTATTATCAGAGGTTGGGAGTTGGCTGAAATGGCAAAATTGATTATTTTGATTAAAGAAAAGAATATAAGTGCTTTTGTTTCCACATGGAGACCACTTCTGAACTTTGTACTTGAAGTAGAAAATAATGAAACTTTGATTTGGGTTTTTGCCAATTAGATCGATAGATTTTTATACAAATGGCTTGTTTATATTATGATCAAACAAAAAGTTGTGATTTGATGTTAATGCCTTATTTTATTACAACAAAGAGAGGCAGAAATCAATGTTTCTTTTTTTCTACCATTCCTCACTTCTCCCCCCCTTTTCCTCCCATCATTCTCTTATTTACTTTGTATTTTGTATCTTATATTGTAACTCAAAATGTTAAACAAGAAAAAAAATCAAATATTATCAATATTATCAAAGATTGGGAAAAGGGAAAGGAAGGTCTTCAGATACTATAACAGTGATGTCTAACCTTTTTGGCACCAAGCGCCCAAAGTGTGAGCACACATCCCCTAAGTTCAACACATGCATGCCATGCGTGTGCACCTCACACGTGCATGGCACAGACCTGAAGACCAGCTGACCAGTGGGAGGCATGCGCAGCAGGGATGAGCTGTGCCCAAAGAAAGGGCTCTGCATGCCACCTCTGTCATGTGTGCCATAGGTTCACCATCACGGCACTATAAGATTGCACCCTTTTAAAAAAAATCAGAAATCTTTTCATGAACAGTATCTTGAACACGATGGCTTACAGTTTTCTGATTACTGAGAATATAGCACAAAAGCTAATAGGACTAATTTTTTTGAAGATTAAGAGAAAGAAACATTTACATCTTTTTGTTGTATTCTCATCATCCCAAATCAATTCATTGCAGGATGAAGTTATTCTCATAAAGGTATATAAGTGTATTGTAGGCGGGTAGACAGATGTTTTTCAATTTTCCAATCTGGGGCAGAGAGTGAATGATTGTCCCTTCAGATAGCTACTCTGCTGGAGTGGGAATTAGAATTTGGGTTTCCAGTCCTAACCATTACATTACAGTGGCTTTTATGCATAGCTTAATAGTGTGAAATATTGGAAAAAAACTATTCTGTTATCTCAGTCCTTTTTTTGATTCTTTGGCAATACAACTAATAAGTTCATAATTATGAATATAAGTTCATTAGTAAGAATTTTCTGTAATGAACTGAACCATGCTTTTTTTTTTCATTGTCTGTGAAATAATGTCAATGTTGTAAACAATCTTTCCTTAAAAAATTATGAAATTTCCAAGCTCAGAATCTCAGATGGAATTCAGGCAAACAATATTTTGTCCTAGGAACCTTTCCAGCAGCTCTCCTTCAAGTTCAGATTGCCACATCATCACCATCAGAACATTAAAGTCAAATTGTGATCAACATTTCAGGCATATTTGCTTTCAACAAAAGCAAATTAATTTAAAGTTAAAATGTAAGCATAGTAGGCATGTTTGCTGTTTGTTAAAATTTTTAAATGAGTGTGTGTCTCAACTCTTTTACTCTGAGTAGTTTGTATAAAGTGTGTATGGCTGGGCCACGTAGGCTAGCTAGAAGTTGACAAAAATAAAACATGTGGCTTCTTACTTGGCTGATGCAGAATCAAAATATGCAAGCTAGGTCATGGGAACTTGCTGTAGACTATATTTAAAATGTTTTTAGCATAGCTGTGATGAAAATGATGCTTATTCAAACTGATTTATCTACAGGTGTCTGAAGTATGAATTTAAAAGGCATCTGGCACAGTTGACCTGTAATTATTCAGATCTGTCACCACAGATATCCCTCTAATTCAGTGTAACCAATCCTAAACTCCTATGTGTAATTATTCATTCTACAACAACCTCCCTCTCCCTTTACATTTGGCTCTTTGCCACCAAAAGATTGTTCTGATTTGCTTTAATTTTGGCTTCTGGACTATTAATTAGTGTATTATTCAAAATACATTTAATTCATAGCTTTCTAATTGGAATAAATAAAGTTGTATATTTCATCCCTAAATCTTTATGTAAACAATATTATTGGGATTCATGTAATCTTCCATTTAACTTTCTTCCAGTGCCTGGGCATTTAGTTCAGTATATGAAAACAGCAATTTTGACTTTGAAATTTAAACAAGGATCAAGCCCAAGTTGGTATTTTAATTAAAAAAAACAAGGTACACACACTGGGATGGAGGGCAGGCAGAAGGAAGAGAGAAGGAAGAAGGAAATTGCAAACATCTTCCATAATGTGCCCAAGGAATGTAGCCATTTGGTGTCAAAGTCAACTCAAAAAGCATCTTTGTTTATATATACACATTTGAAAGATTCTAATGTGTATATTGGAATAAGTTTTCAATTCAGTTGTGTAACCTCAATTTGGTATTTCAAAGATATGTCTGATACCACCATCAGTCCCTAACTTTAATGCTTTGGTGACCAGAATAATTTCCACTTAAGAGTTTGACAACGTGCTTGTGGAAATATTTAGGGAACAGTGGGATCCCATATTTTGAACAAAAATTTGAATTGTTTTGAAAATTACAATTAAGCTTATTTTAAACTTACACTAAAGTGGAATGTGTATTACTGTGTACCAGAGGGATGAAGTTGGTGCTGTAGAGATAATTCTATTTCAGGAAAGTATACAGGTGAAAATAAGTTTCACTACTGATCTCTTCTGGAGATCTTGGCCCTGCTTTGGTAAGAAAAATGATGGCCAAGATTGATTCCAAGATCTGGAATAAGACTTGTTTATTAAAAAGTAATGGCATAGTGAGCAGAAAGACAAAAGGATTTGAAGTTTTCCCCAATCTTTGTCAAGGTCATTTTGTTGAATAAGGATTCCCTTTCCCATGCTGTATGGTTTATCAAGTGAAAGATTAAGGACAGTGGTCTAGTTATCATAAAGAGACTCCAATGAAGCAAAAATAGCTGTACATCTCAATCCCATGCTGATCAATATCCCATGGCTGAAAATTATTGAGATCTGGGTAAGGTAAAACAAGCTTAAATTCAACTTGTAGAATTTAAAGAGTGACTCTGTTTTTGGCTATGAAATTTCCATCTTAAG
This sequence comes from Laticauda colubrina, assembly GCA_015471245.1. Classification (NCBI taxonomy): domain Eukaryota; kingdom Metazoa; phylum Chordata; class Lepidosauria; order Squamata; family Elapidae; genus Laticauda; species Laticauda colubrina. The sequence continues at coordinate 70,140,122 of BLBF01000004.1, read as the reverse complement.
TTTTGAATGAGATATAATTTCCCCAGAAAGAATTGTTGTGCAATTTTAGGAACCTCCTAGATTCACTGCTCCTTTTTGAGGAGGCCATGGGTTCTTTCCCCCATATATGCCTGGTGCATGAATTCCAGCCTTCCTAGACGAGGAATCCTTTTTCACAATTGTTCATGCCTTCGTCACTTCATGTTTGGATTATTGCAATGTGCTATTTATGGGATTATAATAAAAGACCACTTGGAGCTGGATCAAAGTATAGTGATAGGGACATGTACTGACACTTCTCAATATCCCATGTAACTTCCATTCCATTACATGAGAGCCTTTAGTTACCAGTAAACCTCTGGGTACAATTCAAAGTGTTGATTGTGACACATAAAGTTCTTAATGAAATAAGATTTGGATCTCAGAAATACTATTTTTCTCCCAATGTTTCAATTCCTGTCCCAGTAAGAATTGAGAATTGGCATGCTCCAAGTTCCATATTTAAAACGGTGTCCATTGATGGGAGTTAGACAGCATGACTTCTCAGGCCAGGGTGCCTGCCATCTGGAATAGCTTCCCTGTGATAAATTCTTTTTCAAATGTGCTGGTTTTGTTGACTGTAAGTAGTTAATATGTAGAGTGCTGCCATGTGTTACATTTTTGTGCATGATGTTGCATAATGTTGACAGGTGTAATTTGGACATTCTCCACGCTGAGACAAGAGTCCAGGAATGGGATATGACTGTTCCCTCTGATGTCATCAAGCTGAGTCTGCCACAATACAAAAAGCCAGTCTCTGCTGTTAGCCCCAGCTTTTTGACTCAGCTCTTTGAACATCAATGAGTTAGTGTCTCTGGAAGTTTTGCATACTCAGTAGCAGCATTGAAATAGCAAGGAAAGAAGAAAAAACATCATCAGCACAGTTCCCGGGGACCCGGTAGAGCTGTGCCATCCAGGAGAGCAGGGATCTGCTTTCTTGCCGCATCGAGGCTTTGGCACTGACTTCAACTCACTCTTTTAGCAGAGCCTCCCACATAATTTCTCTCAGCACAATCCTGGAACAACCACTCCACAGTTGATTTTTAAAGCACTGTTATATGTGTCTCTCAGTGTCAGGATTCCAGCAGTTACTCCAATGAAATCATGAGCCTTGAGCCACACTTCCAAAACTGAAAAGGATTTATTTGAAGTTGACATTCTGGCATTAGCCTGGGCGTAGCCAACTCTGAGACACGTAATTCACTGTCACCCTTGATCCTGCTTCCCCTACCCCTCTGGGTGTATCATCCAACGAAACACATCCACAGCCAAGAGTCATCAATCATGCTCTAAAATTAGATTTTTGCAGAGCAGAAGCTTCAGTCATCTAATCAGTCCTGAAGAAAATATGAATAGAATGTATTTTTGATTCCACCCTACTGCCTGCTCTTTGAAACTCCCCCCCCCCAAATGTGCATACAAAATGTTTTATGAGTTGATACCCAACTGTTTTCCCAAGCTGCTATGATCACTCGGGATCTTTCCTAGACCTAAGGAACATGTTCTTCAACGAGGCGATTCTTACACATAATTTAATGCCTGTAAATAATGCATGAATTATTGTTATAAGCACTACAAATTGCTGTTATTGAGTGATATATTTTTTATGTTTTTAATGTAATAAATGTTCAATCAAGTTTGAATAGGCCTCAAATTAGAGCAGCTACCTTTGGGCCTCACAGCAGAACCAGCTTACCTGGCCCAGGCATTAAGGCAACACGTTCTTAGAGGAAGCTCACAGCGCCTCTTGTGTTGATCCTTCTGGCAACATGGAGAGTGATAGGGCCCATTCTGACCACCCTGGCCTTGAAGAAGGCACATTGTGAAGAAGGCACATTGTGCCACATTGTTCAGAGGCACATTATTCATGAGAAGAGAAAGCACTGAGGCCATTCTGCAAAAAGGGAAGCTGCAGACAAAATTAGAACCAAGGCCTTTGCACCCAAGAAGATATCAAACTCCAAACTCGGGGCTGAAAAAAGGCATGCTGCACTGGAAAAACAATTTGCCAAGACCCTGAAGCAGATGAGAAGGTGGAACCAACAATCCTTTCAATCAGCAGAATTGCAGGTCTGTCCAGAGGCTGTGACCTGGGCAGGGGAGGGTGAAACTAATTCTACCAGCCATCTACAAGCATAGTCCCCAGAGAGAGTAGATGAAGAAATTTTCCCCAAGATTTGAGTAGGTCTGGATCTTACTTCAGACAGGCAGTCTGAGTTCCAGGAACTTCCAATCCTCAGGGTTATATGACACAGGGTGGCCATAGGCCAAAGTTGAGGCCACCTTTATGCCCACTGCTGCTGACCTTCGCCCACTAGATCTTCCCACAAGCAGCAGATCTAATGATATCAAGGACATGGTTTTGGTGGCCATCAGATAGGGTCTAGCTAAAGGGTTTTCACAACTCCTTCATCCTTTGGGAGGGGATCAATCCTTATTCCCTGCCTTTTCTCAGGGGGTCCCTCCTGCCCAGAGGGTGTTTCCTAGACCCCATGAGTATAGTCGCCCTTCCACCCATTTTGAATGGAGCGACTATGAGGATAGGGACTACATGAATCCTTCAGAACATAGTCACTCCTCTACGTCAGAGGAGGAGGAAGGCAAGATCAGGGTTTCTAATCTGTCAGAGGAAGAAAGGCTGAGGCCTGAGCAGCCCTCCTCTGCACTCCTACAGAGCTGGAAGATGTACTCAAAGCTGAAAACGAGGTCTGAACAGACCCTCAAGCACACCCACCAGGCTGTGGCTTGGGCGGTCCAGGACTCTACGGTAGCAGAGGTTATCGCTATGCTGGCTCCATCAACTGCAAGATCATTTGCCAATGACTGATTTCAGGTCTCACCAAGTTCTGAATAAGATCATCATGGTGGTAGAATTTATGGCTGATGCCACTTTAATCTTGGCAAAATTTGCCTCAAGGTCAGTGGCACCCTTGGTAGCAGTGAGATGTCTCCTGTAGCTGTGAAATTGGCAGTCAGAGTCATGGAAGCTGGCGTCAGCCCCATGGTCTGGTGAGAAACTTTGGGGAGGCCCTGGATCCTTACCTGGTGAGACCAGGGACCAAAGAAAGGTCCTTTCATCAGCAGGGAAGAGTCGGAATTTTGTCCTGCTCCATACTTCTGACCCGCCTCCTTTCGGTCTGAGTCCAACATTCACCAGAAGCAACAACCTGAGAGAGTGGGCAGGCAGCAGCAGTTTGCTGGTAAATGGCCCTTTCGAGGAGGAGGAGGTTGTCCATTCCAACACACCAAGTGACTGCCTTCCCTCCTCCCATTGGAGGCTGTCTGGCCTTCTTCGCCTCCAGATGGGAGGAGTCAGCATCAGACGCCTGGGTGCTCAAGACAGTGAGGTTGGATCTTCAAGTTCTTCTCCTCCCCCCTAAAATTTTTTGTTTGCTGTCCAATATCTCGGGACAGGTCCAAACATTTGTGGAATCGGCCATTCATTATCTAGTGGACATAAGGGCCATACAGGCAATTCCAGTGGATCAATGAGGATTAGGGTTCTACTCAACTCTTTGTGATCCCAAAGGCCTCGGGGGATGGAGAGCAATTCTCGAATTCAAGTCTTTGAACAAGTTCATTCCCTACAGGTGCTTCACGTTGCAGTACCTACATTCCATCCTGGAGATTGTTTGGGAGGGCAACCTCCTTTCATCCATAGACCACAGAGGCAAATCTCCATATTCATAACTGGCTCCATCACTGCCATTTCCTGCGCTTCTGCTACAACACTCTTCACCAAAATCTTGGTAGCATTGGCAGCATCCCTTTGAGCTCTACCGGTGAGGGTCCAATGCTAGCTAGATGACATCCTGATCCATTCATCTTCGATCCACTTCACCCATCACGACCTTCAGACTACAATGCGGCTCCTGCAAGATCACGGGTTTTCCATCAACTTCAAAAATTCATCTGCATCCAATGATCCAGTTTCTTCATCTCAGGGCGATCATCGACATGGCTCTCCCTGCAAGGTCTTTCTGTCCCCGGATCGGAAGGAGAGTCTAAACGATCTGATCCACCAGATTTGACAGCAGCACACAGTTTTTCTGTCTCTCCTATCCCAGCTCCTTGGGAAAGTGATTTCCTGTATTGGCATCTTACCGTGGGCCCATCTTCATCCTGGGCTCTGCAGTGGTTCCTGCTGCCATTTCAACGAGCAGGAACCAGCCTCTCTTCCATCAGAGTCCGAGTTCTTCCATTTCTTTTTGGTGGTGGCAATCCCAGGCCATCAGGAAAGGACTCATTTTTCAAGAAACCTAAGAGGATCATGAGAGATGCCCAGTCTTTACAGCTGGGGGATTCATCTACAAAGCAACATAGCTCAGGGGAATTGGTCCCAGACAGACAGGTCCTGCTCCATCAATTGGCTAGAACTCAAGGCATTTTCCTGGGTCTAAAACACTTCCGGGACAAGGTGAATGGGTCTCACGTGTTGGTCATGACAGACAATATGGTTGCCAAGGCCCATGTCAACAGACAGGGGGATCAGGTCCAACACCTTGATGTGGGAAGCCGAACATCTGAGGCAATGGGCAGAGAGACACCTCCTATCCCTCAGAGTAGACCACATTTTGGGAGTCCACAACACCCAGGCTGACTGGCTGAGTCGGACCAAGGTCGACCACTCAGAATGGAGTCTCCACCCATCCTGGTTCCAGGAACTTTCCAACAGATTCAGATCCCCAGAAGTAGACCTATTTGCCACTCCCCAGAATGCACAGGTAGTCAGATTCTTCACCAGGTGAGCTTCCAGTGGTGCTTCCGTCAAAGACGAACCAGAGACCGTGATCGTGTGTGGCTTTGATCTGTGCTTGTTCTGTTGGAGGGGTCCTCGAGGGATCGGATTCACCTGACCCTTGGAGGGGTGGGGAAGAGGGGGAGACTGCCAGCTGGGTTGAGGGGAGCTGCATCTCCCCTCCCTGGCTTGGTATACTCCCCTAGAAGACAGGGAGATACGGAAGTTTAATGGCTGCCCTGAAGATGGTGCAGAAGACTTTGAAAGCTTTTTGACAATCCCGAAAAGCAGAAAGAAAGAGTCCTCATTTGGAAGAGTGGTAGCAGTGAATGGGAAATAAGAGGAAAAGATAAGGTAAATTTAAAAAGGAAATAATAGAACTACATGAAACCAGAGACTAAATTTGGAATAATATACAGAATTAGGCACTAATTAGGCTTTGGATAAAATGCTGGACTTACCTGGAATGAATAAAATTTAATGTTAATACAACGGAAAAGAGAATTAAAAAAAAGAACTTTGAAAATTGAAGAAATATAGATCGCCATCTAATGGTTAAAGATATTTCCTCTTCTATGATTTTATGGAAAATTACTGGTTTTATAAATATGTGAAAGAGAAAAGAAATGAAATAAAAATTAGTAGCATAACTAGAACTCCAGAAGTCTTTTTCAAAGTGGGGATTTCAACAAACTATAAATGAATGTAATATTTTGGGACTGTTTGGTGTTGACTGTGACAAGAAAACAGAAGAAAGAGAATGTGAGATAAAAGGACACTTTTGGCAAGGTTTGTCAAAAGTTTGACTTTTAATAAAATAAAGAATAACTCAAAAGATTAAAGAAATGGAAGAAATAAACAAAGAATTTAAATCGGAAATGCAAACTGTGAGAGGAATGTTAAAAGAAAGAATGAGACTACTGGATATATTTGTTGGCAAAGTAATGGTGTTGCAGTTAGTAGAAGAACAAAGAAAGTTCAGAGAGGAAGTGTTAAAGGATAAGGAAAATATCCCAGATGAATATGGAGAACAAGGGCCATTGCCAAAAGACAAAAGACATAAAAAGATTTAAAATAGAGATATAAAGACAGAGGCAAAAAATAAAAGAGAAAACGCTCCCAATACTAAGCAAAAGAAGAAGGAATTGTACAAGAAAAAATTCCAAAAAAGATAACTGAGAAGGGTGAGGGAAAACATAGCTGTTAGGCAGAGAGAAATAAAAATATTAGAAGGAAAAAAGAAGAAAGACTGGGGAAACCTAGAAAAAGGAAAGCTGGCTAAAATTAAAATAAATGATAAAGCCAAGAGATTTAGAGAAAAGGGTCAGGGATAGTATAAGGGGGATACCACGTGGGGATGTATATTCGTATTTTTCTTTTCTTTTTACTCGAAATATAAATTGGGGAAACTTGGAGTTTAAAACTTGCTGGGAAATATTTTAAAATTATATGTATATATATGTGTGTGTGTGTGTGTGTGTGTGTGCTGTTCAGCTTACTTTGGTTTGATGATGGCAAATGAGATTCTGCTGAAACGTTGCTACAACTGTGAAAGCACTACAATGACGTGGGATAATACCCGAAGGAAGCTGAACAGCACACATGTAAGTACCCGCGATAACTTAAAAAAACAAATATATATATATATATATATATCCAAGTCCAATGAAATAGGTCCAGGCTCCCAGCCAATCAGAATGAACCAGCCTCAAATTTAAAAACCAGGAGCTGTAAGACCCACATCCATACAGAAGCCTGATGATGGCAGAT
>BLBF01000004.1:70107729-70132490 GCA_015471245.1 Laticauda colubrina | reverse complement strand
GTTGGAGCTATCAGAGGGAGTCTGTTTTTGCCCAGGTGTTTGCCTGGCTTGTGGCATGGAGATCTTTCTATTTGAGAGTGCAGGCTTCCAAATGATTGACAGTCTGGTGGAATCATTTCTTCTATTCATGCTGTCAGGTCTTTTTTCAATCTCTATGGCTTCTCTGATGATTCTGTGGCTGGGGTTTTCTATAGTGGCCAGGGTTTTAGTGCCATTGAAGTTGATGTTGTGACCTGTGGTTTTCATGTGTTGGACTAGTGAAGAGGTGTGTTCCAGCTTTTTTACTGCATTTTTGTGTTCATCTAGGCGGGTACTTATTCTTCTATTGGTCTGTCCAATGTATGTGGCCGGGCATGATGTTCAGGGAATTTCGTATATGCCTTGGTTTTCCAGGTCAATTTTGTCTTTGGGGTTCCTCAGGATGGCTGCTATTTTTTTGTCTGTTTTGAAGGCAGTCTTGATGTGGTGCCTGTGTAGTATCTTACTAATTTTATCTGTGGTACCTCTTATGTAGGGCAGGACAGCTGTTCCATGGATCTGTTGATCTTCTAGGTCTCTGTTATGTCTTGGTGTGTTTTTGTGGATCAAGTTGGTGATTTTGTTTTTGTGGAAGCCATTGGCTGTCAATACTTCAGTCAGGGTTCATAGTTCAGTCTTTATATGTGTTTTATCTGCCAGGTGTTTGGTTCTGGTAATTAGTGTTTTCGCTACGGAATTTATCTGTGCTGGGTGGTGGTGGGATTGGGCGTTGAGTTAGCGGTTGGTGTGTGTTTTCTTTTGGTATATGGTGTGCCCCAGTGTGCCATCTGTTCTTTTGTAGATTACTACATCTAGGAATGGTAGTTGTTTGTTTATTTCCGTTTCCATAGTGAACTTGATTTTGGGGTGTGTGTTGTTTAGGTGTGTTAGGAAATTGTTTAGGTTTTCTTTTCCATGGGGCCAAATCACAAATGTGTCATCGATGTATCTTAGCCATAGTTTGGGTTTGTGGGTGGCATTAGCCAGGGCTCTGGATTCGAATTCTTCCATGAACAGGTTTGAAATGACGGGTGACAGTGGTGATCCCATAGGGGCCCTTCAATTTGCTTGTATCTTTGTCCTTTGTATATGAAATAAGTGTTGGTTAGGCAGTGTTCTGTTAGTTCCATGAGGTCTTTAGCTGGTTGGTATTTATTTTTGATGATTTCAAGAGTTTCTTTTATTGGGACTTGAGTGAATAGTGAAACCACGTCAAAACTTACAAGCAGATCTTCTTTTTCTACGTGTAGATCTTTGATCATTTCTAAGAAGTGGTATGAGTTTTGTACATATGAAGCTGCGGTTTCAGCATGGGGCTGTAGTTGTTTTGCTAAGTATTTAGCTAGGTTTTATAATGGTGCTCCTATGGAGCTGACTATGGGTCTGAGAGGTATGCCTTCTTTGTGTATTTTTGGGAGGCCGTATAATTTGGGGCATCTAGAAGATTTTTCTCTTGGGATGATCGTCTGTTGGATTTCTTTGCTTATGTGGCTGGTTATAATTTTCTTCTTGGTTGATTTTTCTAGATATGTGGTTGGGTCTGTGTTTATAGGTTTGTATGTGGAGTCTTGGAGTAGGTCTGTCAATTTTGTTTCATAGTCTTTTCTGTCCATTACTACTGTGGCATTTCCTTTGTCTGCTGGGAGTATTATTATGCTGTTATGATTTTTCAGGGTTTGTAACGCTCTGAATTCATCTTTTTGCAAATTATTTTTGGGTGGTTTCGTTGTGCATAAGATGTGAGTAACCTGGTGTCTTATTCTGTCAGCTTCATCTGTATTTAATTTGGTTAGGCTGGATTCTACTGCACATATGATGGATTCTGTTGGGATTTTTTTGGGTGCTATGGCATAATTGAATCCTTTGGTTAGGACATCTGTTTCTGTTTTGTTGAGTTCTCTTTTCGAAACATTGTATACTAATTGTTTCAGGTGTTGTGGTGGGTTGTTGGGGGTTTTCTTGTCATTTTCTAATTTTTTTAGTTTTCTTGAGAGTTTATCATTTTTATAAGTGCTTTCAGTTTCAGCTCTCCAAGTTGTAAGTTGTTTGATCTTATCCCAAAGTAGAGGGTGGATTTTGCTGCTCAATTCCAGGTGTAGTGTTTGCAAATCTTTGTTTAACTGATCTAATTGGAATCTTTTACTGTGAACTTCATTTCTGAGTAGAGATATCTCTGTCCTTTTCAGGATACGTTTGGTAGTTGCTGTGTTCTTATGAAATGTTAATTTGAAGCAGGTTGGTGTTACATTGTTGTCTCTGCAGCTGCATAGGAATTTTAGGTCACATAGTATTCCATCTTTCTATTTGAGAGTGCAGGCTTCCAAATGATTGACAGTCTGCTGGAATCATCAATCATTTGGAAGCCTGCACTCTCAAATAGAAAGATCTCCATGACACAAGCCAGGCAAACACCTGGGCAAAAACAGACTCCCTCTGATAGCTCCAACCCAAACACCCCCCCACCAGGCACCCAGGTGAAACCCAGCTTGCTAATGAATAGCAGTTTGCTAATGAAGAGCAGCTGTCCCTTCACACGGAGCCAAGCTGCACTGAAAGCCTCCAACACAAGAACAGAGTGTTGCCAGCCAATCAAAGCCACAAAACAGACAGAAGAAACCAGAAACACCAATCAATCAAACTCCAAGTCCAATGAACACAGATCCAGGCTCCCAGCCAATCAGAATGGACCAGCCTCAAATTTGAAACCAGGAACTAACTCTATACAGAAGCCTGAGGATGGCAGATGAGATTCTGCTGAAACGTTGCTACAACTTTAACAGAACTACAATGACGTGGAATAATACCCGAAGGAAGCTAAACAGCACACATGTAAGTTCCCGCGAAAGCCTAAAAAAACATATATATATATATTTGTTTTTTTAAGTTTTCGCAGGCACTTACATGAATGCAGTTCAGCTTCCTTCGGGTATTATCTCACATCATTGCAGTGCTTTGAAAGTTGTAGCCTTTAAAAGCTCTACAATGATGTGGGATAATACCCTAAGGAAGCTGAATTGCATTCATGTAAGTACCCGGGAAAACTTAAAAAAACATATCAGACCTCTAAATAAATAGCCAGACCAAAACCTATGAGAAGCTGGAAGTTAAAAGAGCAGGAATATTATTTGACCTGAAATTCCTACGCAGCTGCAGAGACGACAATGCAACACCAACCTGCTTCAAATTAACATTTCATCATAGCACAGCAGCTACTAGACATATCCTGAAAAGAACTGAAATGCCTCTACTCAGGAACGAGCTCCATAGTAAGAGATTCCAATTGGATCAATTAAACAAAGATTTGCTAGCACTACACCTGGAATTGAGCAGCAAAATCCACCCTCTACTTTGGGATAAGATCAAACAACTTACAACTTGGAGAGCTGAAAGTGAAACCACTTACAAAAATGAAAAACTCTTAAAGAAATTAAAGAAATTAGAACATGACAAGAAAGCCCCCAACAACTCACAACAACACCTGAAACAATTAGTATATAACGTTTCCAACAGAGAGCTACAACTTTAAAAGCACTACAATGACGTGGGATAATACCCGAAGGAAGCTGAACCGCATTCATGTGAGTACCCGCGAAAACTTAGATATATATATATATATACATATATATATATATGTTTATTTTTTTATATGTGTGTGTGTGTGTGTGTGTGTGTGTGTGTGTGTATGTATGTATATATATATATATATATATATATATATATATATATATATATATATACACAAAAATATATGTATATATGTTTTTTAAGTTTTCGCGGGTACTTACATGTATGCTGTTCAGCTTCCTTCGGGTATTATGAAAAAATAGCAGCCATCCTTAGAAACCCCAAAGATAAAATTGACCTGGAAAACCAAGGCATATACGAAGTTCCCTGTGCATCATGCCCAGCCACATACATTGGACAGACCAATATAAGAATAAGTACCCACCTGGATGAACAAAAAAATGCAGTAAAAAAGCTGGAACACACCTCCTCACTAGTCCAACACATGAAAGCCACAGGTCACAACATCAACTTCAATGGCACTAAAACCCTAGCCACTATAGAAAACCCCAGCCACAGAATCATCAGAGAAGCCATAGAGATTGAAAAAAGACCTGAAAGCATGAATAGAAGAGATGATTCCACCAGACTGTCAATCATTTGTAAGCCTGCACTCTCAAATAGAAAGATCTCCACACCAAAAGCCAGGCAAACACCTGGGCACAAACAGACTCCACCTGATACTTCCAGCTCAAACACACCCCAACCAGGCACCCAGATGAAACTTAGCTTCCTAATAGATAATAGCCGTCCTTTTACTCGAAGCCTAGCTGCACTGAAAGCCTCCAACACAGGAACACAGTGTTATCAGCCAATCAAAGCCACAAAACAAACAGAAGAAACCAGAAACACCAATCAAGCAAACTCCAAGAGCAATAAACACAGACCAAGACTCCCAACCAATCAGGATGAAGAAAAAACCACCCTGGCACAACAGTAGGCTAGCCTCAAATTTAAAACTAACGGCTGTAATAGCCTGACCCACAGACAAACTCCATACAGAAGCCTGATGATGACAGATGAGATTCTGCCAAAACGTTGCTACAACTTTAAAAGCACAACTACAATGACATGGGATAATACTCTGTCTCTCTCTGTCTCTGTCTGTCTATATATATACCACACACACACACACACACACACACACACACACACACACACACACAAGTTTTTGCAGGTACTTTCATGTATGCTGTTCAGCTTTGTTCAGGTATTTTCACATGTCATTGTAGTTGTGCTTTTAAAGTTGTAGCAATGTTTTGGCAGAATCTCATCTTCCATCATCAGGCTTCTGTATTGTGTTCGTCTGACTGATCACTTGACCACCAAGTCTGACCACCAAGCCACACCCACAAATTAGGCCATGCCCACATAACTGGTTAGTAGTCCCTGGGATTTAAAATTATGAGTTTGATGGTCCCTGAGGTCCAAAAGGTTCTATTATATATCACCCTAGAGAAAATTAAGGATGATAACAATGTATAAAGCAAAATAAAATAGGCAGTAAGCTGAAAATGGCAATAATAGGGAATAAAGAATTGAAAATATCTGTGTGGATGAAATGATATTGATACTGAATTAATGAATTAAATATGAAATGGAAGTTTATTTAAAATAAGTGGAATAGATAATGAGGTGATATACAAGATAGATGGAAATGTAAGTATGACTATGTATAAATGTTGTAATCTGGAACCACATTGCTCACATGAAGAGATGTGTAAAAAATAAAAATAAAAAACTCTTTTGGAAAAAAAAGATTATTCAGTAGATTTCCTACCAAGGGAGCGGAGGAGACCAATGCACTTCAGAGCAGATGGCTTCCAGGTCTCCTCTATGTCTTTCCCCTCTTCCTATCATTCCAGCCGTATTTTGGAAGATGTTGGAGGAAAAGGCGGAGCTGATACTTCTGGTGCCTGTTTGGCCCAGGAGGCTCTGGTTTGCCGACCTGATGAATCTGTTTGTTGCCCAATCATGGAAAATCCCGGCCAACAGGATTTCCCTCCACCAAAGAGCCTTACTCCACCTGCATTATCAGTGATTATAGTGTGCCATATGGCACTTCAATGGAAATCTCTGAAGGACACTTATCTGCCAGACAAGGTGATTAAAACTGTCCAGGCATCTCTTAAGCCTTCAACCCACCACATCTATGATGCCAGCTGGAGGGCCTTCTGCAATTGGTATTTGAAGGCGGCCTGGGACCCCACATCTGTTTCAGCTGCAGATGTGCTGATGTTCCTCCAGGACATCAGCACATCTAGCTATTATCACACCTAGATAAAGGACTCGCCTAACACTCTCCACCATCAGGTGGTGGCTTTGTCATCAGTGTTGTCATGGGAAAATTCTTCTTTGTCCTACATCCATCAATTCGCGGATTTTTGAAGGGAGCCTTCAATCTTCATTCCCCCAGTAGCTCATAGATATCCCACTTGGGATCTCCTGAAGGTACTCCAGGCCGTGACAGGACCCTCGTTTGAACCTTTGAGATTGGTGAGCCTACGTTTTTTAATGCTCAAGGTGGCCTTTCTGGTGGCTATAATAACATTGGCCAGAAGAGTTTCTGAGTTGGCAGCTCTCTCAGTGATGTAAGATTTGTGCATCTTTCATGAGAACAGAATAGTTTTATGTTTAGACCATTCTTTTGTTCAAAAGATTAATTCTTGGTTCCACAGGGCATAAGACATAGTCCTGCCAGATTTCTGCCCTAGGCCTCAACATGAGTTGGAACACAAGTGGCATATGTTGGATGTGCGGAGAGCTCTCTGTATCTATGTTAAACGTACTGCTACCTTTCGCAAGACAGAAGTGATGTTCATGTCCTTCCAAACAGCTTCCTTGGGAAGTAAGGCTTCCTCATCCATGATGAGCAGATGGATCAGGGCATGTATTTTCACTGCCTACAAGACTTTATCTCTTCCAGTTCCCAAGAAGCTCACAGTTCATTCTACTAGGAGTGTAGCAACCTCGGCTAGCTGGGCTACCCAGGCATTTTATCGAAGAGATCTGCAGGGCTGCTACCTGGGTGTTGCCTTCTCCATTTATCTGGCACTGTCGACTGGACTTCTTCGCCTTTGCAGAAGGAGCATTTGGGAGAAGGATGCTCCAGAAGGTTCTTCCAGTGTTGGACTGAACAGACCAGATGATGACCCTTCCTTGGACATGGAGGCTTTGGTATGTCCCATTCCTGGACTCCCGTCACAGTGTGGAGGAGAATGGGCGTTGGTATATTTACCTGAGAATGCCCTTTCTATATACACTGCTAGGGAGTCCTGGACTTGGTTGGGGAGGGTTCTTCTCACTGTTTTATCTTCCAGAGACACACTACATCTGTCAAGTTTCTTCACCAAAAAAGCTGAGGCTAGCAGCAGAGGCTGGCTTTTTATACAGTGGCAGACTCAGCTCGATGACATCAGAGGGAGGAGTCATATTCCATTCCTGGACTCTAGCAGCATGTATAGAAAGGGTGTTCTCTGGTAAATATACCAACGCCCAATTTAAAGCAGCACTTTGATGGCCAAACACAAAATATCAGCAGCTAGGGATTTTGAATGAATTACTTTCTGCCTGTTTATTCTCAGAATTGCAATAAAATGGACATGGTGACTTCCAAATGTATATTGGATGCTTAGGATCACACTTAAAGCTGTCACTTTATTTTATAGCATGACCCACTAGCATTCAGTGTTGATTTTTACCTATTAGATAAATATTACTGTGAAATTTTCTTAGATTTTGGGAATTTTAGCTGTGTATTCAAGACAAAAATTCTGATCTGGGAAAGAGGGCATAACTTGATAATACTTGTAATATTTTTATACCATAGTGGCTTACTCTATTTATATCTTTATTAAGATCTTTTTCCCCATTTGGTCAAACTTTCCAAATAGTGTCTTACATTTCTGGCTGTGGGTTAGCTTAAATTGGATGCCTTTCTCTGTTCAACTTAAAAACAAGCCCCCAATGCAGCCAAACATAACATTTTATTCTAATGCAATATTTCTTTCCAATATTTGCCACCCCTTGCAAGGTCTTTACAATGTATAAAATTTGGATGTGATTCAGAGAGGGTTTTTAAAATATAATTTATATATATTTTTTATAATTTTACATTTTTAATATATATTTTAATATATCCTCTTAACATTTCACTGTCCTCCTTTTTATTTTGTTTTAAATTTTCTAGCAGATTATTAGATTGAGTTGAATGACCTGGACACTTTTTATTTTAAAAAATGTTGGGTTGTTCTGGGTGTAATTATTAAATACCTCTCATTCAATAGTGTATGTACAAGTAGAAACTGGACAGTATATTTGATCCTCAAAAAACTTGATTTTTTAAAAAAGTTATAGAATGTATTTTTTGCTCAGTAAAAAAAAAATTATAAGAGTAATTTGAATTTGAAATATAAGTTGTAGTGACAGTGCAACATCACAAAATTAGTGGTTACGTGTAATATGTGGAAATCACCAGACTGAATTAGAAAACAGAATTTGAAAAATAAACAGAGTAAAAGGTGAATTATGACTATGTCATAGTGACAATTCCCCTGCTGCTATGCCTTATAATTGATTAGGTGTCACCAAGTCAATGTAAACTATTGCAAGCCACATAGGTGTGTGGTCTGTCCCCAACCTGGTCCTTGAGATCTTCTAGTTTGCATCCTTTGTCACTGTAATTGAATCTATCCCAACATACTGGTGATTGTTCTCTTCTCTTTTGTAATTAGAGACAGAATGTCTGTGAATATTAGATGGTGTAGAACATGACCAAGAAGGTGCTGTTGCTTTAGTGACTTGCTTGATCAAAGCAGGAAGAGAGTGTGAGACTAAATAGCCCTTTGGATTCCTCTAGGTTGGCATTTTTTTGTTCGTGATCAACAGTTAGAATTTGCTTTTGGTTGAATTAGTTACTAAAAATATACTCTTCCTCCACATAGTGTTCTAGAAAGGAGTAAATATTGGATAGGAAGTTAAATATATATGTTTTAGTGCATAATGATCTGCTGTTATTCTTTAAATTGTAGGTTTTTGTATATGCCGGATTATTGTTACTTTTACTTATTATAGTTTGTGAGCTTTTCACTCACAAGAGCTACAACATTCTGTGCATTATTATAGTTGATGTACTTCTTTCCTGTAGATGTAAGGTTTTTAAATTTTATTTATGGTGACTTTTGAGTATTTAAAAAGCTACATGCGAAACAGAAATTTAGTTGGTACAGCTATTCATGCCATGGACATTCTGTGAGGAAAAGAGCTGTACTTGTTTAACTATTGATTGCATGCCAAAATCCAATGTCAGGAGACATTTGGCTAAGTCCGGCTAAAAAAAAAAGTTGAACCACACCAGGTTGTTTTAATGCATGATGGGAAACATGGATGAGTGGGAAAAATATGATAGAAAACTTGGTAGAAGGCGAACCTTATTTGAAAGCTTTTAAAGCCTGGCCAAAATCTTGTAATGAAAACCCCAATTTAATTAACTGTAGATACTTTTTAGCAATAAACTCCGTTTTCATATCCATACCTAAAATAGCCAAGTAAGCTTCTAAATAAAATATGTTTCCTTTTTACATGATTATTTATTGACGTTATGTTGGTTTGAACTTATTTCCTGAAACATAAGCTGGAATAATATTTAAAGACAAGTATTTATTATTACAGGGATAATTTATTTAAATGTGCAATAGTCATCTTGGATAGATTTCTTATTGATGGCTTATGGTTTTGAAGATGTAAACTACCTTTCCACCAGGCAGTTAACTTCTTAAGAATTTTTATAAGTTTTATTTCCTCTTTAAAATCAAATTTTATTTGAGGTAGGTACCATTGCCCTATATTTAATTCACCTTTTGAAAACTGAACAGCATGAGGAATACAACTCTCATGCCCTTAAAGTACAGCATTTCCAGACAGGTACCTGAAATATAGGAGTCCTCTCAATTTAGTGCCTTTTTCAGTTGCTGCAGTTGTATAATTGTGGGTTTTCTCTGTGGGCATGGCTAAGAATTCTTATTTTTGGAGTGACATTTTACAGATGTTTGGCACAGAGCTTTAGTGGCTTGCTCATAGTTTCTAGATCATGATTTTATACTTCCTTGCCCACTTTTTTTTGGGGGGCAGGGGTTGGAGAGGGATGGGAACCATATATTCTTTTTGTCATTCAGAGATTTACTAATTAGTCAGGTAGGAATAGAGGCCTGTGTTTCAGTTGCTTTGTGGAAAACAGATCAAGGTGGCTGGCTTAGTAGACTCACTCATCTTCAAATTAAAATAGTTTACCTTCTCTTTTCTAAAAGTATACTTAATAGATAATCAGCTATGTATTCCTTTGCTAATTCAAATTTTGTTATATCCATTATATATGGGGAACTTTTTAAAAGTTTGGTTATCAAGGATAAAAGTTAAAGTAATACCTCTTAGTTTTGATGAAAACGGTAGATTGATTTAGCAAAACAGCAAGATGCTCTAATAGTTGGTCCAAATCAAAATTGATACCAATGGGTAAAAAATGGGTTACCTATTCATTTAAGGAATAGCTATTTGTACTGGATCTATTACATATTTAAGTATGTGTGTACCAAAGGATATAATTCAGTAACAATTAATAAAAAGATTTCTTCAGATATTAATAGATGGGAGCCATTAAACTCTTAAAATTTGGGGAAAGATGAAAGATGATTAAATGATGAAAAATAAAATTATATTCTGAGGAAATTCAAATTTATATACCTGGAAAATATCTTCAGAAAATATATCCTTTGTTTAGAACATTTCTGTGGTACTCTAGAAAATGTAATTACTGTTTAATGCAGGAGGATTTTGGTTTTTCATATCTGGAATTATATTACCATGCTTAACTATTGTCAAGTATTAAATATTGATTTGGGCAACTTTGTAATATACATATATAGTAACTTTGTTGGCTGGACAAGATTTAACTATTGAAACTCTAGTACTTTTGGAAACAATTGCATCCATTAGAAAATTATGAAGTGTAATGTGTAATTTTTTAAAAAAAATGCCCATTTTTCGATGCCAAATTTTTCTAGGATTGTCATTATTAAGCGATGCAGTCGTGTAACATTGTTTTACAATTGCATCACTTATTAATGAAAATTTTAAAAATCCTGGTCTACCTGTATTCCTTAACTGTCTGACAATTTTGGAGAAACTTTTTAAGTACAATGAGGATATTACTTGAAAATTTTGGTAAGTTAGGGAGTGGTAAACTAGTATTTTAGTGTAAAGTATATTGATAATAATACATCTCTTCCTGCCCTTCTCATTCATAGGTTGTCAAGATGAGAAAAGAAGTGAAGAAAATCAGAGTATTAACAATTCGAAAACTAACAAGGCATATTGCTAAACTGAAGGCAAAAAAGTAAGTTTAATTCTTTTTTATACTTCTATGATTTTTGTATAGAATAAATGGGAAAATATAATTGTCTGATTTCTGACCATGTAAGCTGTTATATTGGTGGAAGAAGGCTAATTCAAGGGAAATATGTCCTCATGTTTTGTATACTTTTAAAATTTAAATGATAGTACCTGAAATCCTATTTTATGACAGTTTGATAGTCATATATCAGAGTGGGTTAGTGGTATGTATGAAAGCATAACATGTAAAAAATTGTAATGGCCATATAAGTGACCTTACATGAAATCAAGTATTTTTTACATTTATTTTTTTTTTAAAAAGTCTTTTTTAAAAAAGACTCTGATTTTAACATTGTACAGTGTGATAATCTTTACAGAATAGTAGTAGGTATGCATTTATCAGAAACTATTAATAATGACCAGAAAATACATTAATTTTAGAATAAGCAGACCTAGACAAATGTCATTTCCCTATAGACAGCAGTTGTATTATGTCTGAGTCTGATATAGTTCGAAGAGAGTTAGAATATATGCTGCTTTTATTGCTTTAAAAGCCACATTTAACTTGTTTTCGCATTTCTTACTTAGAATCAAACTTGCTTCCAGTTCAGTTAAACTTTTTTTAAGTAAAACATTTTATGAAAATACTTTAGTTTTAATTAGATAGCAAGGAACAGTTAACTCTCTAACAGTTATTGTTACTTGAGGATCAAGAAGGAAGAATATTTATGCCTTTTATTATGATTTGTTGTACATTTGCTAGATATTTAGACTGAATTTGACATCTTTTTCAACCTATTGAGTCTTTTCATATTATGTGAAGATGATGATAATTAGATTCAGCTAGGTCACCCAACATTGCAATTTTTTCTACTTTACTTCTTCTTAATGCAGATGATACTGCAACAGCAGAAGAAAATTAAATATGTTTTTAGCACTTGTCTCTTAAGGTATTTCTTTAAACTGTTTGATCTATCATTTTAAATACAAATATATTTAAAAAGCTGATTTTTTTTATGCAAAATGATGAATTGTCCCCATAAAACTTTGTCTCATATATTTAAATGCCATGTTGTACTTTAAATTATTAACAATTAAGGCAAAATGAAATTATATTTGTTACATATGCAATCCAAAATTTTAAATATCTTTCTATTTCAAACCTGGGCATTCTATGATCCATGGCTATCCCTTTCTGGCCCATCTGGCAGCTCTATTGGTTTGGCCCTCCACAATAGTCCCAGTTTCACATATGTCCCCTTGGGAAACTTAATTGCCTGCCCTTATTCTAGTTAGTATTGCTGGAGATAAATTATAAATATGGAAAGAAAAATACATCCTGAAAATATTTTCACAGTTGTAAAAGTACTAATATTTATTTATATTACTTTGCTAGTTTCCAAACACTTGGAATGTAATTCAAAAGAACATGCCTAGCAAGCATCACAATAAATTTAATACCTGAAATGACTTCTTTTTAAAGGGGAGACATTATAATAGAATTCCCCATCATATGAATATGGGTGTCTTTTGAGAAGTATATCTCTAGCAGTTAACTGATCTCATTGTGCTTAAAAAGATTCATAGGTTTCCAGTAAAAATAACATTCTATTCAAGCAGGTGAGTTCTAAATTAGGACCATGAATATAAAACGTTACAATTAAATTTGGAGATACTTTTGATAATATTGTAAATAAAACCATTGATTGGTCTTTAAAATCATAGAGCACCTAAAACTTAACAAAGCAAGTACATGTAAACAATTACATAATTTGAAAAAGAACTTCAGCATAATCATTAAATGTACTGTGTTAACAGATATCCTTTCATGGTAAAACATGTATGTAGCTACATTAGGCCTGCATGAAATAATATATTTTGGAATAATATGCATACACACATACATATGTTAGGCCTGAACATATGGCCCATGAGACATATGCTACCCACAACTAGCCTTATGCAGCTCACCAGTATTCTTTGAAAAGTAACCAATTCATTACAGCCCAACATCACCATCACCTTGGCTTTTGTACCACTTCTACCCTGTACAGCACCTCCAGGCCTCACAGACATTGCCAGCTCTATTTCTGCTACTGCGAAACAGCTGACTGGCATGCCAGTTATTATTTGTGGCCCGCAATTATTTTTTAAGGTATCTGCCAGTTCCACTCTATGAGTTGTGCAGACCTGACAAACACTGTCATTTGCATGCTAGTAAAATAAACACAGAGGATAATCCAACACAGATTAAATTCCTACATGGAAAAAGAAATACTAGGTTTTCAAAACAGCTTTAGAGAAGATAAGAAACCCAAGACATTATAACCAATGTATAATGAATAATTGAAAAAGCCAAAGAATAGCAAAAAAAAAAAGAAACCTGACAAAGCATTGATTGTGTTGATGATGTTAAGCTGCTGATGTCAGGTTGTCAGCCTTAGGAAAATGGGAATGCCAGAACATCTCATTGTCCGCAGGTGAAATCTATAGGCCAGGAAAGTATACTATGAATAGAACATAGTGAAACAGACTGACTCCAGTTCGTAAAGAAATAAGAATAGGCTGCACTTTATCCTTTTATTTATTCAACCTATATGCTGAATATATATTAAGTAAAGCAGGATTGGAAAAAAATTGAGCATGATTTTAAAATTAGAGAAAGAAATATCAATAATCTGCTCTATGCTGATGACACTACTGGGACAATGCAGTAGTGCATTAATAATAATACAGAACCCCTCTGAAAGTCCTATTAATAAAAGTTGAAGAACAGGGTGAAAAAAATGGGACGAAACTTAAATATAAAAATCTAAATATAATAGTAGAACAGTCAATCTTAGAATTGACCTTAAAGCTACTAAAGTGATACAAACCTTCTGAGTTTTAGGCTCAATCATCAACAACGAACAAGCAGTCAAGAAGTAAGCCACAGACTAGCACTTGTTAGAGTAGCCATAAAGACTTTGGGAAAAAATATTGAGATGCCAGATGTGTTTTTACTTACAGAGATCAGAATTGTGATATTCTATGAAAGTGACACTATAAAAGCATATATTAAATTGTGAAGAAATAGGATAGAAAAAGCATTGATGCCTTTGAAGTTTGGTATTGGAGAAGAATCCTGAGAATGCATAGACAGCCAAGAAAACAATCAAAGGATTGTTCAACAAATTGTTCTTATTCAAAACACAAATGATCAAGTGTAAAGTATTTTACTTCAAAAACTAGGTCTTTTTGACGTTAGTCATCACAAGAAAACCTGAAGGACCAGGTTAGGGACCGATCACTATGGAGGAAAACCTATGTGGCTACTAATAGCTGAAAACAATTTGATCACATATAATCAATGAATTATGTACAGATGATCCTTGTCTTATGATCAGTTGCTTAAATGACCATTTCAACTTAAAATAGACCTAAAACTACTTACAACCCATCCTTGAAGTTAAGACTACCGTGTCTTCCTGTGCAGTCACGTAATTACATTTCAAGCTCCTGGCAATCAACTCAAGTTTATGATCAGTTGCAGCATCCTGAAAAATAGTAGAAAATGTCCATTGAATATACTGGATTTGCTTAATGCCTGCAGTGGCTTGATTTACAACCATGTAAAAATGTAAAATTGAGTCATATCACATGTTGACCCATTTAACAATCTTAGTGACTTTTAATGATCCAAATTCTGGACTCAATTGTCATTGTAAGTCAAGAACTATCTGTATTGTTATGCATAGTGTATAACATCAAGCATTCTTACAGTTTTAAACATAATTTATTATCTGTAAAATGATAATATGTTAATTGATAGATGATAGAGCTTTGGAAACCAATTAGGTGGCTTTTCAGAGCACTACTCCACATGACAAAGGTTGCAGCTTTCTCAGATCTTCAAAGGTAATGCTGTGAGCAAAGCATTTCCCTAAATGGCTTAAGAAAGGGTGGGGAGCATAGAAGATAAATGTTTGTGATCACATATGTAGGTATGTGATACAATATGAAGTACATGCCTTTCTTTTTTAGGGGTAGTAAAGATGCAGTGTTGAAAAATCACAGACGTGCACGGAGATTACTGGAAGAAATTCATGCTATGAAGGTAGTGCCATGCCCATTGTAAACAGATCAAATTGCATGCAATTTAAATTCTACATATAGTTTGAAACTTTTGATTTTCAAAGTTTTTTCATTTAAGTGAGCTTGTGGTTATAGCTCTTGTATATGCCAGGTTTGTCTATTTATGTCTGAGAAACGACCAGACTGTAAATTTGATGAGACACTACTGTAAATTTGTATTCATTGTTTATTGGTATAATTGTCAAGGTGATAGTCACATTTGATTTTAAGTGTTCCAAAATTACTTTTTCCCAACATTACTATGAATCTCAGACTCTGTTCTTGAGGTAAACGGTTTTGTTAAGTGTGGCTGCTACTTAAAAGCATGGATGGCCATCACAGTGGGTGACATCATAGTTCTTAGTCTGTTTCTTGCCAACTCCTTACATTTTTATGTGGTGCTGTCACTGTTCTAATGCACAAAGCAGCAACTGACAAAGTGGATTGAAACCATAGCATTTTTTTCCCTAAGACTAAGGTATTCATTAGTTTCTGCAAGTCTTTTATTTCTTTTACACAGACATGATGGGCCATTAAGAAACTGGCAAACTCTCAGCAAACATGTTTATAGCAACCGTTAATTATACAATGTATTTGTATCATACATCAAAATATAAAAATAATCTTTGAGGTTTACCCTTATGATTAAACTACAGGAATGCTCTTTTTCGCTATTAATGAATGCTTAATTTTGTGTCATAATTAGATCAGCAATGTTAATTTAGCTTTACATACTAATCCTTGCAAATATTTCAAACTGAGAAATTTTAACCAGATTAATTAATAATAGAGTAAAACAGTCTCTTCAAACTAGCCTATAGAACTAGTTAAAATGGTGTGGAACAGCTTTCAAAACAATACATATTGAGGACTTCATATACTTATCATGCTTGAAATCTCCTTTTTATATAATTGCATATAATGCTGTCCCACCCAAGCAAAAACAATAGAGTGGAGCTTCAAGTCTTTCTTTTTTAGATGCCCTTTGCCCAGTTCAACCTATTACATGTACAGATAGTCCTTGCTTAAGGAAGTTACCGTATTTTTCACTCCATAAGACACACCTTACCATAAGATTCATCTAAGTTTAGAGGAGGAAAACAAGAGAAAAAAAACTGAACTGGAGCCTGAGAGGACCACAGATAGATGTCCTCTCATGTGCCAACTCTGTCTATTGACTCCTGTACTGCAGGAAAGAGACAGAAAAGGCAGGCGGTGATAAAGACAGAAGAAGCAGGATCCAACACTGTATCTCAAAGGTCCAAAGCCCAAACCTGGAACAAACAGAAGCACAGGCGCTCTGGAACTGTGTAACAGAAACCATATTTATTCAGGCCGGAGCCTTGGCACTCATTACTCCTGTCCAAGTTTGGGTGTAAAGTCAGCGTTGGGAGCTTCTGCCTCGCAGCGTCTTTTGTAAGGGGGTCCACATCACTCCACCTGGCCACACCTCTAGCAGTTCAACCATCATCTGGTATTCATCTGGCTAGCATGAATTTCATGAAGGATGAATTTCCTTGCAGCAAACAGCCTTGTTAGCTTCAGCATGTTATCGCAGCCCCAGCACGTGGCTCACCAGGGCTCCATTCCATTGTGCCCACCACTGGTCAGCTGAGTGATGGCTGGATCCTGGCCTCCTGTAGCCCCACCTATCAGTGGGCTGGCCAATCAGAAACACTGTCATTGCCTCCTCCATGTCTTCTGCCTCCACTGGGGAATGCTGGAGCCTTCACCATCGAGCAGCTGCTCGGCGGTTGGATCAGCCTCTCGGAATACCAGCGATCAGTGTTCCAGGTGGTGGGGATCACTGCTACCATTCACCTCCTGTCACCGCCACAACACCAACCCCAGGTATGGCAAACCCTCAGAGGGGGCTTGACACTCTAAAACGACCCCGCCGCTGCAGCCCGGTCTGTGATGCAATATTCATTTCATAAGACACACAGAGATTTCCACCTACTTTTGGGGAGCAGAGTGCATCTTTTGGAGTGAAAATTTCAGTAATTGGGACTGGAATTTTTGTTACTAAGCAATATGTCTTTTATGTGTAACATTACATTGTTTTACAACAGCAGTTTCAGTTTTCTCAGTTGTGGTTTAGCTAGGAACCTGCCAGTTGTGCCATTATTAGGACCTCATACCTTATTGTGCTTGCCGTCTCTTCTTTTACCTTGTTGTGCTTGCTTCTGCTTCAGTTCCCCCTCCCAATCTTGCCCCCCGCCCCACCTCTGCCCTTTTAGCCACTCTACGTTCCATCACTCCTATTGGCCTGCACTCCACTGCATATCACCTTGCACTCCACCTTTCATCCATGCCACCTTTGGTCTCTTTTTCCTCCCACTATTGAGGTGCACCAAGCTCTTTGCAAAACATCTGCTAGCTCCATGTGGCTGTCTCAAAGTGGCATGCAGCATTCCTCATATAGCTAGCAGCTGTCTTGTGGAAGGCTAAGCTAGGCATACTTGGTTAGACATAGGAGGAAAAAGATGGCAGAAGTCAGCTGGTGGAGGCAAGGGAACAGGAGAGGGGGAGAGGCTGACTGTAGGATTGCAGGCAAAGGAGTAAAGGGCAGTGCTGGTGCAGGGCATCCCAGGCAGTAGAGCACATGGGTCTAGGGCAGAGTGCAAGGCAGTGAAGACAGCAGAGGTGGCAGAATGATGGGCACCCAAAAATGGGAGGAAGATAGGTGGGTGGGAAGAGTTAAAGCATACTCAGTGGTTGTTAATTTGGGCATGCTGCCAAATGCCAGATTTTGATTATATAACCACAGGGACACTGCAACAGTCATAACTTTGAGGAACAAGTGTTCAGCAATGAACAAGTGTTCATTACTTCAGCAATGTCATAATTTCAAGCAGTCTGTGATGACCCAGGTGGGATACATATAAACACAGTCACAAAAAGACAAGTGAAGCCCCTTTTATTTCTCCACTTTGCTTCCAAGCTCCAAATATCCTTGACTGGAGACAAAAAATTCCCACCCGAGCAGATACCAGAAGGAGGAAAATGCCATTTAAATTATAAAGAGTAAAAAACAACACAAACTAGGCAAGATAAGGGCTGGAGGACATCCCCAGATAACAGAACACACACTGGAAAGGATGCCAAACTCAGAGAGGAACCATAAACGAGACTTTTCCATGCTTTGTTTCCAGCTGTCACCAGTATGCATGTCCATTCTCCTATCCAAATGTCATAGCTGCAGCCCATGAAGAGGATCAAGGTGCTCTCTTTC
This sequence comes from Laticauda colubrina, assembly GCA_015471245.1. NCBI lineage: Eukaryota > Metazoa > Chordata > Lepidosauria > Squamata > Elapidae > Laticauda > Laticauda colubrina. The sequence goes on along the minus strand of BLBF01000004.1, from coordinate 70,114,174 downwards.
CAAGTAGACCACGTCTCTCCCTTATCCTCTCCTCCCTGTGTGCCCTAGGATGGAGAGGGGATGGGCCTGGGTCCTCTTCTGACTGCTCAGCCGGCCTCTGCCCTTCCCCAGCTTCCTCCATAACCTCCGGAGCCACACTTCCACACCCTGTCGGCTGTTCCTCCTCTCCTTCAGAATCAGTCTCCACCAGGGGCATGACGTAGTCATTGAATGAATACTCATTAACCAAAGACTGCTGGTAAACACTTATCTGGAGAATTTAAAGATATATCTCTACTATTGTTATTCATTGAGGAAGTTTTTATTTATGGCCTGCTTTTATTTTATAAATAACTCAAGGCAGAACACAGTTCTTTCTCCTATTTTCCCAATAGAGATGGGTTGTGCTGAAAGAAAATAACTAGCCTAAAATATTGTTAAATTTTTATCCCATCTTTATGTATATTTTATATGCATATGTGTATGTATAAATATATATTGTGTGTGAGAGAGAGAGAGAGAAAGAGAAAAAGAGAGAAAGAATGAAGAATGAAGCCTCATGATACACAAGAAGCTATTTTATGGAACAGAAATAGTTCTTTCAACTAGACAAGTTCCTTTTAAGGAGTCGGGGATAGATAAAGTTGGACTTCATAAGCTGAAATGTATTTTGTAACAGCATATGCAAATTAAGCATCTGTTCAACTCTAGTTTTCTTTTCCATCCCCTGTGCCCAGAGGTGGTATTCAGCCAGTTCTGAACCGGTAGTGGAAATTTTGAGTAGTTTGGAGAACCGATAAATATTACCTCTGGTTGGCTCCACTCCCATCTATTCGCTGCCTCCCAAGTCCCAGCTGATCGGAGTCCCAGCTGGTTGATTGGGTCTTCTTTTGTTGCCTTGCACAGGAGAACAGAGGTGGAAAGCAGCTTAGTGGGGTGGGGAGGGAATGAGGATTTTACAGTATCCTTCCTCTAGAGTGGGGTGGAAATGGAGATTTTTGCAGTATCCTTCCCCTGCCACACCATGCTCACCAAGCCATACCCACAGAACCAGTCGTGGAAAAATTTGAATACCACCGCTGCCTGTGCCTAGTAACCTAACCTAGAGAAGTGAAAATTGAATTAAGAACCATGTGCCCTCAAACATTTTTGAATTGTCTTTTTCCTCTGGAAATAGTGTAAAACTATCAGAGCCAGAATTGCAGATTATATTACATTTATTTGGCTCAAGTTGTTCTGACAAAAACAAATTTAGTGTGATAAATTGCAGATCAGCTGACAGTCATTTCTACTTCTTAGAGAAGCCAGCTGGATCATTAAAGCATCCACCATTATTCTTTTCATTGCTACAAGATGAAATTTCAATGAATTCCAACTTTATGATAGGTGCAAACACAATTCTTTAAAGAGGAAGTCCTTGATCATCTTAGACCATTAGACACAACTGAAATTTGAAGTACTAATATTAAAAGAATATAGAGAGAATGCCCATTTACAAATGGTGGATGGAACAATTCCTGAAATATTAGAATGCTGCTCGCTATTATTTTTACTGACTATTCTCCAGAATTCTAACGGAGCCCAAATAATTTTTTAAAATTAAAAAGCACCTGCATCTATCTGTTGCTATTATTTCATGCTGCTCATTTCAAATTGGCTCCGAGCAACTGATTTTTGCAGCATGCCAATTTCTAATATTGCTTAAATTCAACAGTGTCATTTAAAAGCATACGTACACACCAAAAGATTATGTTAGTTGCAAGTAGCTTGGAATATGAAGAGCTATTGAATAGTTACTACTGTATTTAAAGTGCATGAATAAATATCTAGCCTCTTGAATAATTATGTTACCCTCAGTTTGCCATCCAAAAGGTATAGTTTATATTTAATTATTTCAGATTTACTCTTAAAAATGCATTGCAACAAAGTGGGTTGGTATGAGAGATCCCTTTCCCTTATGTTTTATTAAGGAAGAATAACTACTACCGTGTTTCTCATATAATAAGGCTGGGTCTTTTTTTTTTTTTTTTTTGAGCGCTGAAAAAACGGCTAGGACATCTTTTTGTGGGTGAATTAATTTCTCTCCCCCCATGCACCCTCACCTAGAGTGCCCTGCGGGCAGCCACGCCTCACCACCAGCCACTCCAACAGCCGATCATGGCGGAGCGTGAAGGGCTCCCTACTCCTGTCAAGCACTTTTGCTGCAGACCCAAGTCAGCGGGTGAGCGGCATTGGCATGGATGTCCGCCAGCATCATTTCAGCTGCTTCTCAGGGCTCTGTAGCTTCCACAGTTCCCGCTGGGGCTGGCACCTCTCTCGCCAGTGCTGTCTCAAACAACAGCATCTGAGTTGCTCCCGCTTTTCCCCCCGTACCCCACAACAACGGGGAAAAAAATTTTTTCAGGCACCTGGGAGCACCACGCATTGCATTTTTGTTTAATCCCAAGCGGTTGGTTGGGATTAAACAAAAATGCAACAAAATGTTTTTTTCCCTTATTGTTACCTGGATGGGGATTGGGGAAAAGCGGGAGCAACTCAGACACTGTTGTTGGAGATGGCGCTGGTGAGACAGACACCAGCTCTGGCGGGAACCATGGAAGCTATGGAGGCCCGATAAGTAATTGAAACGCTGCCAGCAGACATCCAAGCTGCCGCTGCCCACCCGCTGACCCGGCCTGCAACCAGTACCATACCTGGGTCTGCAGCAAAGGTGCTTGGGGGTAGGGAGCCCTCCACCGTTACTGGCCGTTAAGAGCAGCTGGTGGCGAGATATTGCCTGTGGGGCTCTCCTAACGGCAAGTTCCTCCCCCCCAATTTTGCATGTTTTAAAATTGGCATAAATTTGGGGGGAGGGGTTTAATTTCATTTTATGCCTATAAAACATGCTGGGTCTTTCTATTGGGAAGGGCCGTATTGTTGGAGAAACACGGTATTAGTAAGATTTTTTATAAAATATTCAGCATTACTTATTTAAAACCTAGAAATGTCCTTTTGTGAGGAAAGAACATGGTATAATATGAGCTAAGTGGATGAAAAAAATTGGGTTAATTGTTTGCAGGAGTTCTTGAAGCTATTGGAACTAAAAGTGTTTATAGTTTCTTCAGACTATTTCATCAGAACTGTATGAGACATTTATATTAAAATACCAGGAACAAAGAATATTATGACCTTGGTTGAATATTTTTTTAAACTGAGGTTAAGGAATTTTTCCACTATTGATGTTAATGGTACTTCAAATTAAAAATTGACACTACCTTCAGTTAGAATTTGAAATAGTTTAAGTAAATACTACAGACTTGCAGATTCATTATTTTAAAAAATAAAATCTATTAATCAAGTTCAACTTCTAGTAACTATGTGATGAAATCAATATCTTTGGATAACTTTATATAACTATCATACACATGCACACACACACACAACACCACCACCACCAACAACAACAACAAACCTAGAATTTGACTTTTCCTTCCTCTGGTTATTTATAGTATTTAGACTGGAATTGTCAAACTAAGCAAAAGCCCTGTGAACAGTTCAGTTCCACTACCCTTCATCCCAAATAATGAATATGCTAATTTGGAAGGATGGATAACTGAGCAAATTAATTTCTAATTTTGGAAACAATGGTTTATATTTTAGGGTGGATGGTCTTACAAATACAGACTTACACTGATAAAAATATTTATGATCGGAAGCACTAGGTCCCCTCATGGCCTTCCCCACTCTGAGATACCTTGTGCATCAGCAAGGAGTGATCATGTTCAAGTTATGTGATTCATGCCTACAAATCCTCGGATTACGAATATAATTGGCAGGCTCCATGCCATTTGTAACTCAAGGATTATCTATATAACGAAAATTACTTATGGCAGAATCCTCCACACCTTATGGAATTCCAAGAATGAGCCAAGAAGATCGTGGAACAAAAATGCAAATATAATTGGGAAGCATTTATATTGTAATATTCCCCAGGAGATCTATATTCCTCTATATATTTGTCAGCAACACTTTTAACCAAAAAAGTACCCTGTTCATGTTAGACACTAAGCAAATACATATAGTATAGCAGAAATTTTGAGTTGTTTGGAGAACCAGCAAATACCACCTCTGACTGGATTTTTTACCGTATCCTTCCCCTGCCATGCCCACCAAGCCACACCCACAGAACCGGTAGTAAAAATTTTTGAATCCCACCACTGAGTTGAAATTATATAGAAAATACAGGTGAATATAAAGATAATCATAAAATGCTAAAGAGAAAGGGAGGCAAAACACAAGTGAGGGAAGACAAAAATGCATTGACTTACAAATTTTTTCAGCTCAGTAAAGTAGAAAATAGAATTACAGCTTCAACTTTCCCAACTTAATAATTACTACCCTTTTCTACAACAGCAAACTAATAAGCAAAACCCAAAGTCAAGACCGTCTTTTTCTATTTCAATCACAAACTCCAGAAAAAGTTTCCAGGTAGAAACCAAGCTGAATATATTCTTTCACTAATTAAAATAGTCAGTTTTGCCATCTCTGCTAGTTCCATCACTTTTTCCATCCATTTTTCTATTGTGGGGTTGATGTATCGTTCTATTTCTGCACTTAACCTATCCAATAACAAAGTTCAAAATTCTTTTTCCAGTCCCTCACTCAATAATACCAAAATAAAAACTTCAAGTTTCAGTTTTATATTCATTTTTGAGACTCTTCTGCATTATAGCATGGATCTGGCCCCAATATTTATTTGCCTTATCAAGGCTTGATATTTATTTGAAAGTTATCTATTAATTTTAGCTTTACTTCACACAGGTTTCCAAGTGTTTTTTTTAAATCCCTGAACAGTTGTAGCAGCCTCTTTATTGTTTTTTTAAGGTTTTATCTCCTGAACATTGGCTAGCTTTAAGTTTCCAGAAGTCAACCATATTTAGGCTTCAGGAGTAGAAATTAAAGGATTTAATTTCCCTATAATTTTCACTTTATTGAATCAATATTTAAATCCATCAATAAGTAGATCAGCCAAGGTTGTTGAGTGGTGTGCTTGTGTATACACACACAGATACACACACTACTGTAGTGACTTCAGTTGATATATATACATATGATTGGTCTCTGTCAAATTATTTTTTGTTTCATGAATTAGTTGGGATAAAGCAAGAGATGACATTGATGGATTGAAAAAAAATGTTTATTTGGCAGGAAGAGTTTAGGATAAAAATGATACTTATACCACCTCCCCCAAAAATTTTTGAAAAAGAAATGAGGTACTGTGAAGAATGCCAAAATAGGAATATAGTAATTGGGGGGAAAACTTCCCCAGGACTGGGTATAAATGAATCCTAACTGCAATTTTCAAGGAGATGATAAAAGACAGCACTTCAAATGAAAAAGAGAAGATACCATCCCAAGTAAATGCTGACTTTCAAAATGGGAGTATTTTAGGAAATAGAACATTTAAACATTATAATTTTGGCTTCTTTGGTTGCCCTGCAAGATAATGTTATGATCTAGCTTTTCCTTTTGCATAATTTAGTTTTTCTAAAGTTGATAGCCAAATTACTTTCCTGCAATAGCTAGCAAAGAGCATTTTGAAGAACTGCTGTTTTTAACATTACCACAAAATTACTATCTTGTTCATTGATGGTTGCATCTTAAAGAGAAGACATTAAATTATGATTCTTCTATTTGAAATAGTTCCTTTAGTGATTTTGTTTAAAAAGCTCAGATCATAATTTCCAGTTTAAAGTTTAGTCTGAAGTCATTACATCATTTTCTTCTGGTGACTTCTTAAATAATAGGTAAGTATACAACATAAAATCCTTAATGTACATTTGTAGGATTTATGAAGTATGATCCTATGTGTAGTTCCCACTGAGTTTGGTGGAGTTTGCTCCTAAGACTAAATTGAAAGTTCATTATATAGTTTATTTTTCATTTATTTTAGTGCCACATATTTAAACCTATGAGCAGAGACTCTCTTCTGTTTTTAAAGAAAGGTAAACATTTCTCCTGGCCAGTCGTGTCCACTTGTAGGGATTGGTGCTCATTTTTGTTTCTTCGCTTGAAGGAGCCAATGTTGTCCAAAGACATTGCCATGATCTGTGGCCAGCATGAACATATGTTGAGGTACATGGAATGTTGTTAACCTTCCCATCGAAGTGGTACCTATTTAGTCACATTTTCATACTTTCAAACTGCTAGGTGATCAGGAGCTGGGGCAAGTAACGGAATTCACCCCATTGCACAGCACTTGGATCTTGAATCCGGACTGTCAACTTTTCAGCTGACAAATTCAATGTATTTAACTGCTGAGCCATTGTGCTCCCAATCTGCTGAGCATTGCACCCTTAAGCTTCTGTTTTTAGATGGCTATTGTTGTTGTACGATTATTCACTGGTTTGGCTCCTTTCTCTATGGCAGGTCCCAATGGGTATTGATAGGGAATGAGTAGTCCAGCTCTTGGCTGCTTTTCTGTGGT
>BLBF01000004.1:70048360-70092729 GCA_015471245.1 Laticauda colubrina | reverse complement strand
GAGAGAGAGAGAGAGAGAGAGAGAGAGAGAGAGAGAGAGAGGCTGTGCCCTAGTGCGAAATCAACGCAATGGAGATGATAGATTGAAGAATAACAGATCCTACTTCCCACTCACTCTACCCCACCCTCCCCGTGTGTCTTTGGTTTTAAGGTTTCATTTTAGCATTTTTGTTCTAACTAAGATGTACCTGTAAGCCACCCAGAATTATCATATAGTAAGATGGGCAGCCAATAAATTTATAAATAAAATAAAATATTATTATTACACGAACTGTATACCTGAACGCTTCTGATACTTTAAGAATGAGAAAACCTATGTCGAGTTTCTGACCCCATTGGTGCCGCAATAACTTACACTAACTTACACTACATCTCATGATCTTCAAAGCAGGGAGGAGTTGCATCCAGAAGCTCTTGAAAAAACAGGTTTGCAGCCCGTAGAGCTGTTCCAAAATAAAACTGCAATTTTTAAGTGATTATAAATTTTGTTTAATCAGTGGAATTTTTTTTTCAAGCCATCTTCCATATATATACATACAGTATGTCGGTTGGTTTACAAATTGTTTTGTGTTTCTATTTAGTTGTCTTCAATTACAATTACATTGTATATATTCTCATATTTTCAATCAAATATTAAGTACATTAATATCATGGTTAATCATTTGATTATATTTTTATTCATTCATGTTTTATGAAATAATCCATATTTTACTTAATTTGATTGATGACAGTTCATATTATCTCAAATCTATGCTATAATCATTTCGTAGATATAATAAAAAAAGAATACATCTTTATATATTTATTATTTTCTAAAAATCTACATATTTCATGACCATGTTTTATTGTCTAACCATTGACAGAATAGATCCCAAATTTTATAAAATTGTTTATCATCTTGTTCTCTGATTTCAAATGTCAATCTACTCATTTCAGCACATTCCAATATTTTCTTAATGATTTCCTCCTGTGATGGTATTTTCTCATTTTTCCAGTTTTTGGCAAATACAATCCTAGCCGCTATTAATACATTTATAATCAGATATTTCAATTCTTTACTATATATTTCAGGCAAAACTCCCAATAAAAATATGTCTGGTTTCAAGTCTATATGCTTTTTTGTCATTTTTTTCCAACCACGTATGGATTTTAGTCCAATATTTTTTGGCATCCGCACAAGTCCACCACATATGGTAATATGAGCCTGGTATCTGATGACATTTCCAAAAAATTTTGGATTTGTTTTTGAACATTCTTGCTATTTTTGTCAGGGCAAAATGCCACCTGTAAAACATCTTATACAAATTTTCTTCATATGCTGTTGACATTGTCATCTTATAATTTTGAGACCACACATTTCTCTAGATCAATCCCATGTCCAAAATTCTTTCCCCAAGCATAATTTCTTTAACTTCTTCTTCTAGTTTAATTTCTAATAAATATCCATATAATTTTTTTATCACATTTTCATCAGTACCTGTCAAAATCTTATCTAAATCAGTCAGTTTATCATAGAAACCTTCTGTTTTGGAATCTTTGTCATATCTTGAATGTATTTGCGCATACCTTTAATTTTTGTATAGATTTGAGTTCACCCTTTTCATTCAATATTTCACCATATCTAACTGTTTGTTCCTTTTTATATATTATAGGATAAGAATATGCTTCAATAGTCGATAGCCAGACTGGAATTTTCAGAGAACATTGTCTTTTAATCTTCTCCCAGTTTAACCACAGAGAGTCCTGTATATAATGTCTTCTAAAGTACCCCTGTGTTTTTGTTCCCTTATAACACAAAAAGGCATGCCACCCCAACAACAGGTCATGTCCTTCTAATGTTCAACAATCTAGTATTTCTTAATGTTATCCATTCTTTAACCCACATCAAATTTGTAGCTTGGTAATACAACTCCCAATTAGGCAAACCAAATCCTCCTCTTATTCTGACATCTTGCAAAATTTTATTCTTGCTTTCTTACCTTGCCATATACATTTCAACACAATTTTATTTAAATCTTCAAAATAATCTTTTCCAAGCCTAACTGGAATTGTTTGGAACAAATATAAAATTCTGGGTAGTATATTCATCTTGATTGTTGATATTCTCCTTATTAATGACAGTTGTAAATTTTCCCATTTCTCCAAATCTAGTGCTATCTGCTGCTTAAGTTTGATATAATTATTCTGTTTTAGTGTACTGCATCTTGCTGTCAAGTATATCCCCAAGTACTTGATCTTATTTGTGACCTGAATTTTCAGTACATCCGCCAGTTCTTCCTTTTGTCTTGATAGCATGTTCTTTGTCAAGATCTTTGTTTTATTTTTATTTATTTTCAAACCAGCCACCTTTCCATATACCTCTATCTTTTCTATCAATTTTGATACTGTTTCTAGTGGGTCTTCTAAAATGAAAACCAGATCATCTGCGAATGCTTGCAACTTGAATTCTTCTTTTTTAAATTTCATCCCTTTTATATCCTTTTCTTCTGTAATATTTCTGTTTAACACTTCCAAGGTTAACACAAACAACAAAGGTGATAGTGGGCACCCTTGTCTTGTTCCTTTTCTTATATCAATAGTCTCCCTCTATCATTACCTTTGCCATTTGGTTATGATATATAGCTTTTATTGCTTGAATCAATTTTTTTACCAAAGTCTATCTGTTCCAGCTGTAATAACATGAATCGCCAATTCACATTATCAAATGCCTTCTGTGCATCTAAAACTATCAAAGCCATGTGCCTTTCATGGTGTGCCTCGTCGTATTCCAAAGTCTCCAAGACAACTCTCATATTGTCTTTGTCTCTTTGACAAAAATCCATTTTGATCAATAAAAAAAATTATAATCTGCATTTAATGAGGAAATAGGTCTATAGTTCTTGATTTGTAGCTTCTGACCATGATTTGGGTACCTTCTTCTTTAACATAACTTCATTCATAACTTCTAGCAATGGAAGGTTCAACAATTCTTGTAGTGCTTTATAAAATTCTGCTGGAAGTCCACTTGGGCCTGGTGCCTTTCCTTTGTTTTGCTTCTTAAGAGCTTCAGTTAACTCCATCATCACTATATTGCTTTCTAACATTGTTTCAATCTCTGTAGGTATCTGGGATAGATTAGCATTATGTAAGTACTGTTTAACTCTTTCCTCATCAATATTCTCTTGTGTGTTTAGTTTCCCATAATAGTCTTGGATAATTTCCTTCTTGTCTTTACTACCATGGCAAACTTGGCCTTGGTCCTCTATTAATTACAGTATTTTCCTTGATTCTTTCTCCTTTCTCAGTTTATATGCTAACCATCTACCTGGTTTATTTGCATCTTCAAAATAGTTGTTTTGCACCTCTGATTTTCTGTGCTATTTCTTCTTTTTCCATTCATCCCATTTTATGTTTAATTATATCAATTTTTAACTTAATGTCCTTTTTCTGTAGCTCTTTTTCAAGTCCTTTATATTCATCCTCTAATGCCTTAGAGGCTAGTCTTTTCATGGTATTTCTTTTCCTTGTATAGTCTATTATCAAGCCTCTGGCATATGCCTTCATTGTATCCCATACATTCTGCATTGATGTATCTTCTTTTTTGTTTTCTCTAAGGAAGAAAGCCAGTTCTTTCTCGATCCACTGTATGAAGTCTTTTTCCTTTAATATAGTATTATTTAACGTCCATCGAGATCATCTTCTTTGTCCTTTCCATTTAATTGTCATTGGATTGTGATCTGCTTGTTTCAATATTTATTTCTTGAATATTAGCTAACAATTCTGTTGACATCCATATCATATCTATTCTGAACCATGATAAATGTCTGTTTGTATTGTTTAGTTTTAGCATTTCTTTTTCTCCATGCATCTTTTAAATTTATTTCATCTATCATTTTAAAAAAGGATTTAGAGAGAGTCTTTCTGTTTTGCTTTGTTTTTTTCTGTGCTGTATAGTCCAATTTATTATCTACAATTCCATTAAAATCTCCCATCAAAACTATATTAGTACAGTCCAGTTCAATTATTTTCATATGTAATTTTCTATAAAATTCTTCTTGATTGTCATTCAGGGCATAGATCAGGAATGTTTTCATATTATTGTCCATTATTTCCACCATTAGTAATCTTCCATCGTCATCGGTATAGATCAATTTTGCTGGGATAGTATCTTTAATGTATAAAACCACTCCTCTTTTCTTGCATTGTGTCAAAGAAGAAAATATTTTCCCTAATTTTGGCTGTATCAACAATTGTTCATGTTGCTTTTTAATATGTACTTCTTGTAGGCAGATTACATCAAATTTTAATTTCTCTAATTTATAGAAAGTTTTCCTTCTTTTAACAGCTGAGTTAAGTCCATTTATGTTAATTGTAATCAGTTTTTTTCTCTTCCATGGTTATATTTTGCAGTTAGGTTTAGCAGCTCTCATAGATCTTGGTTCATGTTGTTCTTTGACTTCTACCTTTCCGCCTACTGCACCTTCTTCCTTTTCAGTTGCTATTTGGCAGTCCTCTTGGAATTCAGTTAGTGACATTTCTTTTTCTGCCTCCTCCTCTTTCCCTCCAAAATATTCTGTAATAAAATAATTCAGCTTTCTCAATTGAGTCAGTTCCATGTCTCTGTTCTTGCCATGTGAACATTAAACCTTCTGGAATCAGCCATCTATAATTTACCTCTTTTTTAAGTAGAATTTTAGTCAGAAATCGGTATTCTCTTCTTATCTCTCTCACTCTTTTGGGTACTTGTTTCAAGACCACAATCTCCTTGTCTTTATATTTCAATGTTTTCTCTCTTACCATCTGCAATATTTGCATTTTAATAGCTTTCTTTGTAAATCTGATGTGAACTTATCTTGGTAAACTATTTCTCATTGCATATCTTGTGAAGACTCGATGAACCTCGTCTATTCCATCCATCATCTTCTCTTTCGTTATGTCCAGCGCTTCAGCCAAAATTTCTATCATTATCTCAGCTAGGTTTTGTCCCTTTTCTTCCTCTTTGTTTTGGAATCTGAGATAAAATGCTGATCTGTCCATCTCCCATCTCAACATCCCACTTTTATCTTGTTCAACCACAGTTAATCTGCTATCAGTATCTCCAATCTTCTTGTGTCTTTGTTTATCTTCTTCAATTTTTTGGAATCTCTCATCATACTTCATCATCATTTGTTGAATGTTCTTCACCTTTTCATCAGTTTTTTCTGTTCTTTATTCAATGTTCTCTGTTCTCTTTTCAATATTCTCTGTTCTTGTTTGTATATTTTGAAGTCCTTGCATAATCATCTGCAGCATCACTTTTTCCTGTTCTTTTTCTTGCTGTAACATTGTCTGTATTGAGTGTTGTCCTCCATATGGTGAAGAGAAAGAAGTAGAAATTGAGGAATCAGGGGCTGTTAGTTTCCTACTCATTTCAGACAATTCAAAATCTTCAGGTTCTTCTAGATCTTAATCCAATTGTGAAATAACCAATTGTAATTCCAAGTAAAAATAGTGGGAAATAAGAAGCCAAATAATAACAATAAGAAAAAAAAGAAGAAATTTATTCAGGTTCTTGTATACTAATCCAATTGATTGGTTAGATAGCAGTAAAAACTCAAAAATGGAAGAAAAGACCATCAACACACAAAAAAAGAAAAAATTGTTAAATCCTGGAACAGGCAGAAAAATAAACAATAAAAAACTAAAGAAGAGAAAAGAAAAGTTCTTCAGGTTCTTCAACACCTTAATCCAATTGAAAAGTCTCAGGTATAAAAGGATGCATTACAAAAAAAAGAAAGCCACAAAAAAAATACCAATATGGAAGGTAAATAGAAAAAAAAATACAAGGGAGGGAGAGAGAAAAAAGAAAAGAGACTACTCCCTTAAGAAAAAAGGAAGTAAATCGTTAATACTAAAGCTTTTCCTTCAAAATAAAATGAAAACATAAAAATTAGACTTCAAAAACAAAAAGAAAGACAAAAACAAGTTCCAAAAGGCCAAAGATCCAAATAACTATGACAAAAAGTAAACTAGTAAGGAAGGGGTTTGTCAAATAGTCCAGCTTAAAAAAAGTGAAAAGAGCACACTGTTTGGTTATCCAAGGCTTTTGTTAAAATTTATAACTCTTCTCCAGAGTCTTATGACCTTTTTTTTCTATAACCTTCAATACCAGACTCCAGCTATTGATAGAAACCCAGAAGAGCACCTACAATAATACTCTCCCATGCTCTTCCCTCTGTCTTATCAAACAGGCAATGTCCTTGAAAAGAAGTCTCAGTTTTTTCTCTGCTTTGTCTGGTCAAGAAAAAAAAGAGATAGAATATTTCCAAGCCTCTAGTTGGCAGTGTTATGTTTCTTCTGCTTTCAATTTCCCTCTCCTTTTCCAAACAAGATGTAATAAAAATATTTAAAAAGGGAAAAAGATATTTAAAAAGATGACAAGAAGGGAGTCTCTTGCCTAAATTATTATAAAGTCAAAAAGGAAAGAAAGAATAGGTGGAAGAAAAAAAAAAGCAGTCCAGTTTCAAAATCTAAAATCATGTGTAAAAAATCCAGCAATGAGAAAAAAAAAATATTACTTTGACTTCCTGTTTAAAATCGCCACTTAATCACTTCTGTCAAAAGTTTTACAGATTCTTTCTTTTCCTTAGGGTGTCCTTTCAAATCTTAAAATAAAGAAAAAATTCTCACCAAACCAGCACACTTTCTCTTTCCTCTCTTTCATTTAGGAGCTGTCCCAACTTCAGCAGCTTTAATGGCTTCCTCTTTGCCGCTGGCAAAAAGAGCTTTTCCTGGATCTACCAGGGATTTTGCTGTGTCCCTGGGATCAACAGGATGCACTCTTTACATTCACAGTCTCTTCAGGCCAGTTTAGATCCGTTTGGACTGTCCAGGAGCAAAGATACCGGCAGTGATCTCAGACCTCCAAGATTTCATGCTGTATCATCACGATGCCAGCTCTGCCCTCCTTTAATTAACTTTAAAGATACATTAAATTATCAAGTTAAAATTTGCACTGGTATACTACTTTTGGATGGTGCCTCCATCATGCCACTCGCGGGCTAATGGTAATCATTGACCTGAACAAAATTGCAAAGTTCTACCAATTCCACTTCCTATTTAGAGATTATTAATTAGGAGATGTAGAGGTAGACAAGAATATTCATGAAACCATCTCCTTTTTCAATTTGTGCTGGTAAAGAGGTCTGAATAAAAGTTGTAAAATGTGGTCAGATGAACAGGATTCCTTTTCTCAGTTAGATTTCTTAGATGGATAATGATAACTGCATTTAGTATATGCATTGAATTCAAATTTATCTTAAAATAGTTTAATTTTGAAACAACCATTTTAGATGTTTCAAGATCAGGACACGATTTGAAAACTTTTCAAGATTGGAAACATTTTACAGCTATATGCTGTAATTGTATGGAGTTGCAAGAGAATTCTGAGATTCAGTGAATGTTGGACATTACTTCCAAATGGGTTATTGGTTTATTTTTAAATTTTCTAGTCTGCTGATATAGCAGTGGAGATGGATCATATCACTGGTACTACTGACTGCAGAATGGCATGCTGGGCAAAATGGCAGGTATTCAAGCAGCACATGATTCAGTAAAAAGCCATTCAGGATCTAGTCTTTTCTGCTTTTGGAAAAGATTTGGAGAACTGCTATGAATCGGCTACAACTAGATTCTTATTGCTGTTGGATTTTAATAAGTACATCTTACTGCAGTATGTACTTTTTTAAAAAAGTTAGGTTTTTTTTTTATTGCATTGCATTAAAATTGAAAGTATAGCAAAATTTTAAAAATTGAAAGTGGTGTTGATATAGCTGATTTTCCTTTTTTAGCAATTCATTACCTTATAAAGAAGTGACATTTTAACCTAACTTGTATGTGAACGGTTTGCACATATATTTAATATTGAGCATATTGAGAAATATTATTGCAATGTATCATAACAGGTTTGCCAAAGTAGAATATATTGCCTCATCCTTTATTATTATTTATCTTTGATTAATGGAAAATGCTGCATTTTCCGGGCCAGATAAGAAATTATTTCCAAAAGCTATTCTTCAGTGTCTGGAATAATGCCACTTTTCTAATTTTTTCAACATTACTCTTTTAACCATTGCTCATGCATGATAGAGCCATAATTCTTGATGAACAAGTTCCAAACATTTGGTACATAATTTAATACTACATTGACATCTTTAACATTTAAAGGTGATTGCATAAGTTTTAACAAAGAAAACAAAGAAAGGTTTCCCTGTCAAGTTGTGTCAAACTTTAGGGAGTGATTCTCCTTTTCTAGCTAAGGAGCTAGCATTTCCTGAAGTTGTTTCCGTGGCCAACATAACTTTACGCAGGGAATGCTGTTTTCTTCCCACTGAAGTGATACCTATTTAACTTGTTGCTTTTCCACACTTTCAAACTGCTAGCTTGGCAGAAGTTGGAACAAGAACAGGAACTCACTCCATCACATGGTGCTTGGGTCTTGAATTGCTAAAGGCCCTGTCACACTGCCCAACGGATGCAAAACGTTTGTAAAAAGGACACAGCGGACGAGAAAAATGTTTCATCCGTTGTTATCCGCTCTCAAAAGGGGCAAAAATTTGCATAATCAGAGTGGATAACATGGAAAGGAACGGACGGGGGGAGGACGCAGAGCGGATGGAAAGCGGATGCGGAATGGAAGCATCCTTTTGCATCCTCTAGGCATCCTCTAGACATCCTTAATATCCGAGATAGGTCCCCTCTGCGAACGTTTTTTCCGTTTTAAATGCTTTCTTTGCATGCTGCATCTGCTTTCATCCTTTCTCCGTCCATGCTACTAACGCTGTGCATCCGTTCCGCGTCCGTTCCACTTCCTTCCTGCGTCCGTTTACCGCTGGAGCGGATTCGAGTTGCACAGATGCGCAGCGGATGCCTAGCAGATATAGCGGATGCATAACAGATGACAACGGGTGCAGAACGAATGTCCCCCGTATGCCTAGCGGATGCAGAACGGACGCATTTGATACATTTTCCGCTCAAAAGTTTTGAGCAGCTCAAAACTTTTTGAGCGGATGAAATGTCAATAGACTGATGCTGGATGGATAGAGAGGAAGCAAAACGGAGGCAGTGAGTACAGAACGGAAGCATCGCGTTAACCAACGGATGGTAAGTGTTTTTCTCCATTTTACATCCTCTTTCCATCCATTGCTGCAGTGTGACAGGGGCTTAACCTTCTGGCTGATAAGCCAATATCTAACTTCAAGTTACCATGCCCCTCCCTGTTTACATGCATTAAAATACCATTTCAAAACATTGACAAATGATCAAAAGAACCATATTGTACAGGTCATTATCACATTTTTACACCTCCAACAGGAAACACCGATGTCCTTCCTTTTGAATTCATTATTTAGGAAGTCCAATAAACTCATTTTAAAATTTTTGATGAATCAACTTTAATTGCAAATCTGTTCATGCCATTTTAATATTTTTAAGAGTTGGAGCCATTGGATAGAACATTATTAGATATTCCAATTCTTTAGATCATATTTAAATTATTCCAAAATGTTCACTTTAAAAAAAACCCTCCTGCCCTTTTGATAGAAATGTGTTATGGGGTTTATTTTGTTATAGATACATTTCAATATGAAAGCTTCCTGGGCCTTTGAAGTGGTCAAAGTGTCTGGCTCATATTGAGCCATTCAAAATTCTTGTTGAAAACGCTACATTGTTGTGAACTAAAAGCTCAAATTTAACTTGAAATCAGGAAAAATCCTTAAAATAATCATTACATAATAATTGGTTTGAAGGCATAATCCCAGCTTCCACCCCTTCTATTCAATAAAATACCCCCTATAATGAAACTAGACTTTTTTTTCTGAAAAATTAAATATTCATGAGTATTATTTTCAAAACTGTTCTGTGCCACAATATGATCCAAAGATTTCTGGCAGCTGGCACTTCTGGAAATAAAATGTCTTTTTCTGGTACATGTTGTTCCAAGCACTTGCTCTGATCCCAAGGCAAATAAGATAATAGCTTTACAACAGAGCTCATAGACTATGTTAGATTCTTCTATTCATCTTCTTGTTATACCTGACCAAGCTCATATTGTATTAACTCTTTGATTTATGCCAGTTATGGAAGATATTTTAAAACTGCTTGTTACCAAAGGAGGGGAGAGCTCTACAAACAATAGCAGATCTGTAAGGAAGAAAGTGTTCTCATAGACATTCAAGTCCCAAAATGCTTAAACCCAAGCTGTTTAGAAAGTTTAATATCAAAATCATTAAATTTGGCTATTAGCAAATCAATAATAGAGCTCTTTCAACACTTGTCTAATTTGGCATCACACAATCATTTATTCTCATCATGTCTACAGTTCTACATTTTAAAAGTTTCTTGCTTAGTCTTCTAAGTCTTAAGAAGTAAGTCAATATTTTTTTGCAAATGTCTTTATAATACCACATCTCCAAACTTTATATGTTGCATATAACTCTTGGAAAGTACCCTGTTTGCATATTTTTACATATTTTCCAACTATTGGCAAAATGGGACACAGCCAAATGCAGGTCAAAATTTCTGAGAAAGTTTAATATAGCAGGGGAAAAGCATTGCTGATTGTGAAAGCTATTAAGCTGAAAGTGATGGTCTGCTTCACCAGTGGAAGTTTGTATTAATATTTAGCAACACAATTTAATGCAGTCTTAGAAAAAGTACAGGAAGAAACCTTACCCAGATTGACAGAAAGATGTTTTGGATAATCCTAGTGGGTGTCCTCCATATTGATTTAATAATGGTCCTCTCTACTGCCTCAAAAATTTCCATGGAAGAGAAAGCTGCCATTGCAAGTCAAATAGCATGCTGCCAGAATATTTAAGAGAAGATGTAGATGGAGCACTGAAACACAGAAGACAACCTAGGAGATTATTTTTTAACAAAGTAACCTTTATGTGCTTCAAGATATGTTAAGTAGACTTTGTGGAAAACTGTTAGTTTAAAGAATTAAAGAATTTGTTGTTTAAAAGCAGCTATTATACTGTAGTTTTGTTAAAATCTTTTCAGATAAAATTCATAATTATCACAGAATTAGCTTTCCCTTTCAAAAAAATGCTATCAAGACCCAAATTAAAAGTACAAATGGAGATATTATAGAAAGATGGTCAAAGCAGCAGCCCCAGCCTTTGCGGCTTGGTAGTTCAGTTGTGGGGGAAGAGGGGAACCAGGCTGCTTGAGGTGGGCTGATGCGCATGTGTGCACACACATCTCCTCTCACACAAGAGAGATGAGAAGCCTTTGGGGTGCAGTTTCATACTCCTTCAGGCTTCTCCGTGACAAAAGCTAACTCCTGAAGAAGAGAAGTCCCATTCAGCCTCTGCTTCAAGCACTCCACTTTTGGATCATCGGAAGCAGGCAGCTTGGTCACTCGTCAGCCCGGCTGGGGGAGGAGAGGAGAACCAGGCCTCATGCACAGCTCCACTCATGCAAGAGAGAAGCCTTTGGGTTGCCAGTAAATCTGCACATGAGTAAAGTTGCATGTGTGCACTGGCTCACCTCATGCGGCCCGGTTCCGAGTGACCACAGCCCAGTGGTGGGCCATGACCCAGGGATTGGGGGGCCCTGGTTAAAAGGAGTAGCAGAAGACACTGTCTGCTGTTATTCTTTTAGAATTATTGTCCCCAACCTTGCACCTATGGTCTCATGCCTTGTTGTCAGCATGCCTAATTCCTAACTGACATTTCTGCTATCTACCACTCCAGCAACTGTTCCAGGTCATCAGGAGTAGATAAAGGTGATGGAGCAAAGTTGCACTATCTAGCATTTCAACACCTGGTCTGGAATGTAAGCTCTAGTTTGTAAACAAATACCATTATGTGTTTACTTTCTTTCACTAGTTGCACTAAAACTAGGCAGGGATTCTTGAATCCTGTTTCATCTGGGCCAATTCTATTTACTTCTCTGGCCATTATTCTACAAGAAAGGACCTCAGATTTTTCTAGTGTAATATATATTTATTTGCAATGAATTGCATTGAATTTCTGAGGTTAGTTTGAAAAGTAGGATATAAATAATTGTAACAAATAATTATATTTTTGTTTTTTTGTGGGTTTTTCTTTTGCTGTAATAATTTTTACTTCATTCTTTGTGTCTCTACCTGTTTTACTAATTACTCTATTGACTGTTCTCCTTAAACAGAAATGCAGCACATAAATAACATTTGTGTTGCTTGTTACTTGCAATGAAACTGCTCACAAAAATGCATAGAGAAAATAACCAGTACTGTTATATTTTCTAGGAAATAAAACTTGATCAGGTTACCAAATCAGCACTTGGGAGAGAAATTGACTTTGGGATTATTTGTAAAAAGGTATGATGCATTGAACTTTACTTAAAAGTTGTATTTTTGTTTGGAAAGTATTTTTCTGCAATCAGTATATTAACACAATGAGATATGTTTGCATCCCTTTTAATATAAGTAATACATTAAGCTTCCAGTGACGTATCAGTGCATCATATGGAACATCTCCAGGGGCATATAGCTATGTCAAAATGGTAGGCATGGCCAGGTGATCAAAATCTGGGCACCTTTTATTGTGTGCATGCGTGTGTAACTATACAATAGACTTTTTTTTAAAAAAAGCAAGGTTTTGATAATCTAACTTGCATATTGTTGGTATTGACCAGTCTTGTAGATGTCCTTGGCTACATGTTATAGCATGCGTGTTGATGTTAGTACAGATTTTTCTTGCCACTATTGTTCTTGAATTCTAGCTTTCTAGTTCCAAACTCAAATTTTAGCATGATTACTGCCAAAAGAGAAAATTAATTGTGCAGATTAACAGGAAGGTACATTTTTTTTATATTGAACATCTACCAAGACTATCTTTAGTCATTTTTCCTCCATCAAGATTACAGTTGGTTTGCTGTAAAATTAAGAATTTTCCTAATAGATCTAAAGATAATCTTGTACTTGATTGTTGCAGCTATTTTAGAATGAGTCACATTAAAGGTCTTGCTTTAATACCTGTATATAGATAGATACGTATTTATATTAAATTATGAGATTCAGTTATATCAGGATATTCATTTAAAAAATGGAACAATATGTCACAGTACATTCAATCTTAATGCACTTTTACAGTGTGCATTAAAGCTAACTGTCAAGTAATTTCAGAAATGTAGGAATGCAATCTCACAAACCAGTATTGTTTTGATGGATTAAGACTCTTAACTTTGAAAATGTTATTTTTCAAATGCTTTGAAAAATGTTGGCATTTCTTTTAATGCATTAAAAACCAAACACATGATAACTTAAGTAAACTCTTTACATTCTTTTCTTTAAAAAATGTATGTGTAGTCCTGAATTCACTAAATGAATAAATAAATAACTAGTCAAATATTTGTGGCTTAGCAGCTCTTACTGAAAATGTAATCTTTTCATATTGTACATATACTTTATATTGTATGAACATGGAATTCCATCACAGTAAAGGGTTTGCTCTTTACTAGCATTTTTGCATCTGAAATATTTGCAATATGAAAATGGAGCTTTTATTAAGGGACTTTGTTTTGTTTTGGGTTTTTTTGCTTGTTTTTTTAAATCTGCACACCTTTAGGGCAATACCATTGCTTAGATATCTTAGTGTTTTTCAAACTTGTCAACTTTAAGATGCGTGGACTTCGACACCCAGCCGGCTCCCATTGCTACTCAGAGTTCCTTGGATGCCAAAGTAATAATATCTAAATATTCTTACTTCCACAAATACAACAAAATTACTATTTTAGAGATAAGTTTTACAGATTTAAAAGAGCTCTTTGATCTTGGCTGAAATGGAAATGACTGTGGATGTATAAAACCACAGTTTCCTGATAAATTTCCATGGCAAACAGATGTGAACTTTAAACAGAAATAGCTGTGATTACTTTGGGAACGTTGGTGATGAGAGAATGTTACATGGAAGTGTAAAATTTGCCTGTTATGACTAATTCTGTTCCAGTAAGGTACATGAATAAATCTTCTGATCCTCAGAAAATGTGTATATTTGAACTGTGCTCTTAAATATTTTCAGAGCAGTAGAACTTTTTTCCTAATTAGTATCTCCTCCCATGCCAAAGAATATATCTTTTAGCAAAACTAGTTCAATAAAAAGCTAGTTATAAATATTCCTGTCTTGCATTACTATTTAAATGGAAGAATACTTAACTTGAATATTTTGTTTACTTAGTCTTAGGTTGCACTATGATCATAAGCTCAGATTCTCTGAGTGTGTCAATTCTGTTGATGATCATCTGCATATCAATCTTTTGATGAAACTGCATGAATATTTCCCTTGCCATAACCTGCAGGATGTCCATGTCAATTTGCCCAAGTAGAAGAAATTTTCCCATTTTATATATCCTGCCTAGGCACTATGCACAGCAGTTGATGGCCTTGGAGAAACTCTGCAGTGATGATTACAAGAATATGTTTTGAGTCAAGAAAATGAAGAGTTTAGAAAGAAAATCAAATTGATTGCACCTTAATTCCCTGACGTATAAGAGGGAGAGGAAGGAAAAACATAATTAGCCTTTCAAGATTCTGTTACTGTAGCCTATAAGAATAATCTGAGACCCAAGAGCTTATTAGACAATGCTTGGATTGTGAGCAATTATTATTCTTTGATGCATGCATAGGGTTAGAAAATATTTCTTCCACACCAGACATGGACAAAATCCATGGAGCACAAAATCTTTGTTACCCCAGTAAGAATAGCTAATACAAAGAAATGATTTCAAGGAGCTTTTATCTGTTGTGGTAATATTCTTGAATAGATGTCAGGATTCTTTTCAGTTGAGTTTCAGGGAGGGACAAAGAACCAAAACAATTCACATTTGTAGTTGACATCTGGACAGAGACAGTGGCTTAATGATGCTGCAGATCATGTTTGCTCCAGTGGTTTGAGTTCTGGTGGGGTGATCTGCCACTCTTCTCAGCTTCTGCCTAACTAGCAGTTATAAACATGTTATATGTGAGTAGATAAATAGAAACCATGTCAGTGGGGGGAGATGAACTGGTGCTTCATATGGATGGTTAGAATCCTGCTGATGCTGGATCTTCCTGCTTGCAAAGCCCGTTTGCGAGGTGGTTTCAGTGGAAAGAAATGGCCTCAGATGATACTTCAGGAAAGCCACTTATCATACTGGTGCGGAGCTAGCTCACCTCCTAAAGTACACCTTAGAAAACATGTGAGTATGAGCCAAATAGGGCTAGCAGTCTTAGGCAGCCAAACTACTACTATGCATTAACATTGTCATCACTTGGCTAATGCAATACTGCCATACTCTAAATAAATAAAATCAGTAGTTTTTGATACCACAGATAATGTTTTCTTTCTTAATTGATTCTGGAGATTAAGAGTGGGAGGAATGGTGTTGTAACAATTCTCCTTCCTCCACAACTAGTTGTATTCAGTGTTGATTGGGGTAAAGGCTGCCAGTGTTTTTGTCACTCATGTTTAACATGAAGACACTGGGAGAGGATATCTGCTAAGGTGCGGTCAGGAATCATCTGTACACTAATAATATCCAGCTGGACAGGTGAAACTCAAAAAATTAGAATATCATGCAAAAGTTCATTTATTTCAGTAATGCAACTTAAAAGGTGAACCTAATATATGAGATAGACTCATTACATGCAAAGCAAGATAGTTCAAGCCATGATGTGTCATAATTGTGATGATTATGGCTTACAGACCATGAAAACCCCAAATCCACAGTCTCAGAAAATTAGAATATTACATGCAATCAATAAAACAAGGATTGTATATAGAACAATATCGAACCTCTGAAAGGTATAAGCATGCATATGTTGTCAGGACTTGGCTTGGCCCCCTTTTGCAACAATTACTGCCTCAATGCAGCATGGCATGGAAGCTATCACTACTGAGGTGTTATGGAAGACCAGGATGCTTCAATAGTGGCCTTCAGCTCTTCTACATTGTTTGGTCTCATATCTCTCATCTTTCTCTTGGCAATGCTCCATAGATTCTCTATGGGGTTCAGGTCAGACGAGTTTGCTGGCCAATCAAGCACAGTAATCCCATGGTCATTGAACCAGGTTTTAGTGCTTTTGGCAGTGTGGGCAGGTGCCAAGTCCTGCTGGGAAATGAAGTCAGCGCCCCCATAAAGGTCATCTGCTGAAGGAAGCATGAAGTGCTATGGTAGAAGGCTGTGTTGACCCTGGACTTAATGAAGCACAGTGGACCAATGACATGGCTCCCCAAATCAACATAGACTGTGGAAACTTCACACTGGATTTCAAGCGTCTTGCAGTGTGTGCCTCTCCATCCAGACTCTGGGTCCTCTCATCAGAAAAGAGGACTTTGGTCCACTGAGCAACAGACTAGTTTAGCTCAGATAAGACGCTTCTGATGTTTGTTGTTCAGGAGTGGCTTGACAAGAGGAATACGACATTTGAAGCCCATGTCCAGGATCTGTCTGTGTGTGATGGCACTTGATGCCTCAGTCCACTCCTTGTGAAAGTCCCTGACACTTTTGAATGGCCTTTTCCTGACAATCCTATCCAGGATGCGGTCATCCCTGCTGTTTGTGCACCTTTTTTTTCCACACTTTTCCCTTCCACATAACTTTCTATTGTTGTGGTTTGATACAGCACTTTGGGAACATCCAACTTCTTTTGCAAATTACCTTTTGAGGCTTTCCTTCCTTATGGAGGGTGTCAGTGATGGTTTTCTGCACAACTGTCAGGTCAGCAGTCTTTCCCATGATTGTAATTCCTACTGAACTAGACTGAGAAACCATTTAAAGGCTCAGGAACCCTTTGCAGGTATTATGGCTTAATTAGCTGATGAGAGTAGGACACTTTGAGCCTAGAATATTGAACCTTTTCACAATATTCTAATTTTCTGAAATTTTGGATTTAGAGTTTTCATGAGCTGTAAGCCATAATCAACTTAATTATGACACATCATGGGTTGAACTACCTTGCTTTGCATGTCATGAGTCTATCTCATATATTAGTTTCACCTTTTAAGTTGCATTACTGAAATAAATGAACTTTTGCACAATATTCTATTTTTTTGAGTTTCACCTGTGTATCTCACATTTGGGTCAGCCAATGATCCCATGGAGGTCTAGTCCAAATACATAACAGTTGTTCAGATCTGGATGGAAAGGATCAGCTGCCTGCTCCTGATTGTTCTGGTACTAAAAAAATTGTGTTTAGTTCTGAATGCAAATGTGTTTTTCTGGGCAGAGCTGATGTTCAGTTTGTGACTCTTCTGGACTTAGAACTCATGCTCAGTGAAGCAATGATGGAAATGTAATTCCAAGATTTTGTGGAATTTTTTTTCTATCTCTGGTTGAGATCCTAAATAATAGCTGGATTCTCCAATGATGGATCATTGTTTTCATATATCAAATATGGAACATAATCCATATAAAATCAATTACTGTAATTCACTTTGATAAAACTACACCATCGTTTCAGTGAATTACAATTTAGATTGACTAAATTCTAATATGTGGAAAAGATAAAGCATATAAAACCAAGGTTTATTGAATTCAGTTCAATTTATTTAGTCAATAAAATGTCAAGCAGTAGATTCTTGGGTGTTTTAATATACATGAGTAAAGAGACTATGTAACTTGAATGCTTTGGGGAAAATTATTTAAGGTGTTTGAACAAAGGCAAAATGCACATAATTCCCTCTTTTAAAACCAGACATTCCACCACAAAAATATCTAGGAGGATCTGGGACTTTAGAGAGCGAATATCAGCTTTTGGTTAAAATGGTATTCTACCACTTTGAATGGCATATAGGTAGTTCTTAAGCAAAGTGATAGCTCTAATTTGGGATTGAAAGGTGTATGGACATAAACCTTTTTTGCAATATACCCTTGTTTCAAGGAATATTCTTGTAGGATCAAATATCTCTTTGTGTACTTTTCTGTTTTGCTATTATGTTCTCATTCAATATATTTTTTTTCATTTTCCTAATATAGCCCAATTCTACAGCAAGAGACAGAGCAATTGCTAGGTTGACATCTCATTCATTACTGAAGACGAAAATTGCTAATATTAAAGGTAAACAGAATTCACTGCAACTCAACTGTGTACAAGGTTGTGTTCTAAATTTGCAGTCTCTTGCTTTAATATATCTTAAACTATGCAGCAATATGTCTATATGTTGTTAGCCTCTGAAGAACATTTATAGTTACAATGCATTTTAAATATTGTTTCATTCTATTCACCTGAAGGAAAGGGAGAAGATACTCCATCAAGAAAATTAGTTGATAACGCAACTTCACATAATCCAAATAATTGCAGTATTTTTTGTGTTGAAATAAAGGTGTTATAAGTCATGCATAATGTTGCATGTATATCTTCTAGTAGAAGATTGATAAGCTGCAAAACTTTTAATTCATATTCTTAATCTTCCTTATGAAACTAAAAACTAATGAAAAGGATCAGGGATTCTAAAATCCCTAGTAATATACTGTGAAAGTAACATAGTTCATACAAAGGACGTATAGTTCATTAAATAAAGATTTTGGGGAGGTGTAAACTACTTAAAATTACAAATAGCAGGGTTGTTTTATAACTTCTTTACCATTGCTGTGCTTATATACAAGTTGTTCCTATTTTTTTTCTAATCAAACCTGCATTTTTCCTAGCTGTGGTGGAAGACTTTAAAAATGCAAGACAGACACCAGCTAGAGCTATTTCTTCAATGGAACAACAACTGGAAGGGCAACTTAATAAGCATCCTGGAGAGACCCAGCATTCTGTTAGCAACGAAACACTTAAACAAGCTGAATCTCAAGATAAAACAAAGGCAATCAAAAAAACACAAATTGATACAGGGAAAAAATATATTTTTGCAAGTGGAGTACAGAACATGGCAGATAATATGAAAAAATGTCCCTCGTACTCTTCTGCTGTCCCTGACATAGAAAATGGCAAATTAATTCATCAGGATCAAAGTGGAAACTCTGAATATTCACAAGAAAAAGTATATTTGAATGTCATTGTAAACAAGACAGTAGGTGATTCTGAGGAAGATCTGGATAAAAGTGAGGATGGTGGAAAGGAGGAATGTTTTGATGACAGTACAGAAGAGAGATTCTGTAATCAGTCTTCCAGCACTGATGAAAGTAACAACAATGATGATTTCTTCATTGGCAAAGTAAAGAGAATGAAAAAAAGGAGAACGGCTAATACTTTACAACCTACAGAAAAAAATAAAACTATGCCTCTAAAAAAACCAAAGGATCCACAGTGTGACAGGATATTAGACCCAAATTCAAAAGCCAGTAAGCAGAGTTCAAAAGCAGGGAAGCTAGAATCTGTGTTTTATCATTCATTGTCCAACACTCAAGAACCCTTACATGTGAAAAGGTAGGAACATTTTTTTTTGCACTGAAAATCTGATCAGTGATTTGTTGAAACAGTGTTTTAAAATGTTCAAACAATAGTGTAAAAACAACTTAGATTTTTCTGATAATGAAATGGCAGAGAATAGTTTCCACCTCAACTCTGAGAATCAAACACAGGACCTAGAGGTTTTCCCCATCTCTTCAACGTAGCATGTAGCAAAAGTAAAATGCCTTTATTTTCAGTGGGACTGAATTTGTGTACCAAGTATCCAGAGAGGAAACAGAAGGAGCATTATAGTGGGGAGGACAGATTCTAGTTAGGCCCAATAAACATAGCATTAAGGAGCTACTATCAAAGAAACATGTCATTAAATGCATGCCTGTAATTTATGTGCATATTTCAAGGTAAAATAGCTCTGCCTGGAGTTCTGTTTTGGAGTTGTATATTTTTCCCCATAATAAAGTAAAACTGCATCTACTCTCTCGGCCAGACTATGTGTTTCCCCTACTGTCTGCCTTACATGATCCCTTCCTGGTTATTGCATCAGTTTTCATATTGAAGGTTATTCAGAGAAACTGGATCTTATTAGCACCGTTAATAGATTAGGAAGAATCTAGATTATTGTAGGAAACATTATAGTCATATTTGTCTTAGCTTGGCCATGTAAGTACACTTATGTAAATAATGTATGCATTTATGTATTTATGTTATGTACATTAGATTCAATTTTTTGATTCACTAGCAGTGTATTGTTCTTTGCTTGAAACTATTGTCTTTTTTTCACTGTTAACTTTTGTATTCTTTATTCTAGGAATATTAGAGGCCGTTTTATTATACACAAGACAAGTAAGAATAGTAAAATAATATTCTTGGCATTTGTTTGGGCTCGCAGATAATAAAATCTGTATAGTTAATGTTTTTATTCATAATGGGTTTTAAATTTTTTAGTATTGGTATGTTTAATAGTCTAAAAATGAACATGTTTAAAAATATTAAAGTTATTTCTGCCTAATAAATATGAATGTTTGTGGCTTACCATCAGTTTATAATATAGTATAATGTGTATGTGAAGTTACTTATACTTTCAGTCAATCCATTTTTATTTGGTCATAGACAACAAATGAAACAAAAATATCATCATTAAGGTAAAAACAAAAAAAGTTCTGAAATATCGAAGATTCAGAAAAAAATATGGCATACTGTACAAACTATGTGAAAGTACTTAGCCATAATCAAGGAAATAAGATCTGATTTGTCTGATAATAAAAGAAAATGGCCAGGGTATTAACTAAAAAATGGAGATGATACTATTTGATGAGTGTCTGTGTAGGGAGGACAGTGTAAAATGTGTTTTATTATTTCAATTATTTCTCCACCAGTGACAGTCTCCATTCAAAGGGGATCTTTCAGAATCTCCCTCCAATAATAAAGCCTGTTGGAAACAACTTTGATTTTTTTCAAGAATAAAGACCTTCTAAATTTTGGATTTGTTATATAACTAAGGTTGAGTGAATAACTGATTGAGTTATTTACACTTTATTCTTTTTAATTTTTGGACAGCTTTTGAAAAAAATCACCTGCAGAAACGGATGCCTAAAAGCTCGGCAGTGAAACGTACTACTGAGAGGAACTCTCCACAGCAACCACTTCATCCATCATGGGAAGCAAGCAGAAAAATGCGACAGCAAATATCTCAAATTACAGCATTCCAAGGGAAAAAAATCAAATTTGAAGATTAGAATTTTCCTTTTAGAGATGGCATTAATTATTATTATTTGCAATGTTGCATATTGACAATCTTGTAGCATGTATGTGAAGCAGTATAAGCTAAAAAAATTACTTTGAGGAATAATTTTTCGCTGCAGACCATTCCTGTTTTGACATTGGCATTTTTGTCAAATATTTTTTAGGTTATAGAGATCTTGCATAAAAAGATCAGTGGTTATTCTGGTCTGTAAACACTTATAGAAATCCTTCACAGAGAATATTTTGAATCTTCTAAAGACCCATTGCTGATGATCTGCAAGATACTTACTAACCAAGAGAGGAAGAAGGAAGCTCCGTATAGCTAAATTAAAACTAAGAAGAAAATGGATTTTTATTTACTCAATCTTCATTATAGCATTTAAATGATAATTCAGCTGCAAGGTTGATTTTGATTGCAAGGTTGATTTTATGATTTGTTTTTGCCATTTAGTCCCTACTCAACTCCTTTTTTTCCTGTGGTCATGGATATGAAACAGAATCATATATACATATTATGTATATATACATATTCTGTATATATAACATATATACAGAATAACACTGATAAATCTTACAAAAGTAGTCTGGTGCTCTTGAAAGATTATGCCATAATAAATCTATAATTTAAAATACCACTTTGCTTCATTTATGCAGGAAATATAGCCTTTGTGTTTAGTTACTATTTCCTAAAAAAGCTGAATGAATAGATGTGATGGCCTGGTTAAGCACCATAAACTTTAAAACTAGAACGTGCAAGTTGGGCTCTAGAGGTCATTATGAGATAATTGACATGTAGTTGAATCCAGGGGGTGGCCTTGACAGGTGGTCCCACAAACACTGAAAAATGAGGTGGTCCTTCCTCCCCAAAATACCATTGCTAGACCTCAGTATATTAGACAGCTTTCATCCTCTCTCCTACTGAGAAGGTAGTTGTGCTGCAGGTTCAAAGAAACCCATAGGAAACAAATTATCTGGACCCCACTCACACAGGTTGCAGGCTTAGGTACAAGACTGAGACAGAATTGATCAGTTACAGATGGCCTCTGGTAGAAGGATGGGGATGTGTCCATCCATGCCATTTTTGACCTCTCAGTGGCTTTCAGTATTATGATGGTATTGGGGAAATTAAGACTGGTACCGAGCTGGTATTAATGGGAAAGAAAAATTTATCCCCCAAATTTATCTCTTTGTAGAATTCTTCACAGTTCGATATACTCACTCTATTCTGTAATATCTAATGAAACTTCTGGATGAGATTTGAAATGTCTCTCCATAAAAGAATCTCAGATCATAGACATAAAATTTAACTTATTCAAGATCTAGACTATATTTTGGTTGAATGTAGATGAGACTTTGAGCATTTGAAACATTTTTATTTATGTTATTTTCACATAAATTTGCAAACGGTACAAGAATATGGAAGTTCTGTGAAGAATACAATGTGAGTGTATGATTAATTATAAATTACTTCATAGATGTTTAGATTTTAAACTTCTTGGAAAAGTAAGATGTTTACTTTTTTCAGTTCAAGTTAAATATATAAGCACCCTTGTAATGTAGAGTGTGAAAATCTTTGTTGTGTTGAAAAGCACAGGATAGACCACTTTTAATGAAATTAGTATAGCACCACAGTTATATCCAGCTTGAAATGATAGGAATGTATAGAAATTCCCATTATTAGTTTGTCATTAAAAAAAAATCTTTTAATATAGTGCATCATGCAGTATTTGGCACAGCAAAGGAGTGTTTTTCTTTTTTTAGTAAAACTCACTTAGATGGGTCAACCTCGCAGTGTGGAACATTCATGTGACCTTTGCCACATTCAACATTTCTTCCAGTTGAGTGGCCAAGTTGATGATAAAGAGATATTTCTTTTGGAATTCTACTTCATAATTTTGGGTGAACAAAAATCCTTAAATCACAGTATCCTTCGCAAAATAGTATCCTTTTCTATTCAGGTTTTTTCCTGGATTCTACACATACCTTCTGTTCACATAATAAATAACACTCTATGTTTATACATGAAAATATGGTTTTATCATAAGAAAAATGCATTTTATACATTTTTTTATCCTATATTGCAGTTACTCAATTGTCAGGCCAACTATCTCTTACATTACTAGAGAGAAGATCAACAACTTTCCTGAAGGAATGTCCTCTAAGTAGTTATTGGTGTCACAATACCAGTTATAGTTCCTTGCTACAAGTCTGGGTTTTTTAAAAACTGAAGCTTATGTATAAACAATTCAAGTGGTTGACATAATAGTGCAACATATACGTTGATGTATGGTTGAGAAGATGATCAGCACTGGCAGTTCAACATCCATCAAAAAGATAAGGAGTCTTAACAAGTGGATAGAAAGGATCCAGTCCTGTGATTTTGGCCACAAACTTTTGGGTATGTTGCTTGAATGATAGAATAAATGCTTAATCTAAATTGATGGAACAAATTATAGTGCTCATTGGATGACGGTAAATTGCTATTTTTTTACTATGCAGTCAAAGGTGTTCCAAGCAGATTTTGGGAAATTTGCTCTAGAATGGAAGGGAATCTCATCACAGACAACTGGACAATGAAAGTTAAAAAGCATCCAAATATTTCAGATTCAAACTATAAAATCTTTCCACAAAAAATTATTTCATATACCCAAATGTTACATGTCATATAACAGCATATGAGCATATCTGTGCTTTCATGTATGCATAAAATAATTTATTTTGATTACACTTTAAAAGAACGTTTTCTTGTATGTTCATGAGGTACACAGACAAATCTAGGTAAGGCTCATTTTATGACTTCACCTGAATGTTTTTATTTTTTATTTTTCATGTAGCTAAAAAACTAGATTTTATAATGGAACATAAGATAAAGCATCAAGCTTATGAACTCAGCCTTTTTTTTCTGGTGAGCATATATCATTTTCAATCTGTTATCCAATTCCAATTCATGAGAAATGGTTTCTAAACATCTGTAATTCAAAATCTTTCCAACATCTTTAACTGAAACACTTTCCAGTTAAAAGGGGGGGGGGGAGAGAAAATGCAAAGCAGTCTGCAGGAAGCACTGGAAATAGGCAAATCTGGTGTTTTAATATTCTAAAGTAATGTATTAAAATACTGATACACTTTTTGGTTAAAGGTTATTTGCCTGCTAATACTTTAAAAATAGAATCCTTTTATATTCAATGGATGTTTAAGCATAACTCTGTCCTTTAAAATGAATCCTACTTTTCTATCTATTAGACAAAAAAAATGAAGCTTTGGTATTTGTGGAAGCTTCATCTTCCCTACCAGTTTGTTCCACAACTATAGTTTCTTCCTATACTCTTCACAATCAGTATTACACGACTGCATATCAAAGAACTATGAAATTGCTCTGTAATCCTAGAGGATTTGGACACTACTACCATTGGCTGTTGGTAACAAAAAATATTGCAAAAAGATGCCAGAAAACTTTCATGATACTATGAAGCAATGGGCCTATTGCTATTTAAACATAAATGTTTAAACTCCCATTAGGCGTGCCTCAACCATCCAATGAAATTAAAAGCAGCTCTTTGGATATCTGCCTGTGCTAGCACCCTTTATATTTCTAAAAAGCACTTACAAAATATGCTTATTTCCAGTAGTCAGTGGAAAAGATAGGTTAACTTCCTTTAGAATTCATTATTCTTTCTATAGAGTACTATTGTCTCACTGGCTTCAAAAGCTGAACAGCTGAATCAAACAAGCATTTCATTTTGAAGAAGTGTTTAATGCTTCAGAGTCAGATTAAAATTATTTGTATATATTCTAGTCCTTCTCATTTTTCAAAAGTGTTTACATCCTATTCAGTTTATAAAATAATTGCATCTCCAAATCTTGGGTATCAGTAAACCAATTTCTTTCATCCTAGTATCTACAGAAAAAAAACAAGTTTATTATTAGGAACAATGCTGCACAGAAAATTACAAATTACAATTTTAAAAATACAATAAATATTTTAGCCATTAGGAATGTGATAAATTTCAATTTAGAAATTCAATTTGGATGAGATTTGTGTCATCAGAATGTTTTAATCAATACAATTTAGTCTGAAGATTCAAATGATTTTGTTTTTGTACACATTCTAATTAAAACTGATGAGTCAACTCAATTCAAACTGGATTATTAATCTGAATTGGATTTGAGTTATTATGCCTACCCTTGTTGTCTTTTGTTTAAATTGTTTTTATGAATACTGCAAACAGAAGCACTAAACACATAGTTCACGATCTGCATTGACATGAATGTAACATCCTTCATAAAAGCAAGGAGTAGTAATGTAGTAGTATCTTTTAGGAGGCTTTCAGAGCTGCTTTAAAGGCTATCCTCCTTGCTTGTCAGTGCATGCATATACAGGTAGTCCTCAACTTACAACAATTGAGTCCAACATTTCTGTTGCTAAGTAAGATAAATGAGTTTTGCCCCATTTTACAGCCTTGCTTGCCACAGTTGTTAAGTGAACCACTGCAGTTCTTTATACCATAGTTAAGTGAATCTGGCTACCATTCAGTGCTAAGCATCTGAATTTTGATCACTTGACCATGGATATGCTGCAACTGTTGTAAGTGTGAAAAATGGTCATAAGTCATTTTTTTCAGTCCTGTTGTGTTTGTGAACTGTGTTTGTCGAGGACTACCTATACATTCTGCTGCTACCAAGAGCACAGACAGGGACAGCCTTTGGAACAACAAACCTAAAGAATGCAGCTGCTTCAACATTTCTAGGTTTATATTAATGTGCTTCACCAAGCGCTTTTGAATGCTTTTCCCATACTTAATATCCATTTGTATAAATCTTTTATAACTAATCTTAGTAGTCTGAGAAGACATTTGCTCTTTCCATTTAAAAAAAAACTGATTCTAAAAGAAGTTTAGCTTCTTTCAAAATAATTTCCAGTGTTTAAGCTTTAAGTTTGAGATTTGAAAAATGTCAAATTCTCACACTTCTGCTAATAGTACTGGTGACATTTAAAGTCATTCACCCGGGCTACAGCAAAAAAAAAAAAAAAAAAAAAGAGGATGGTCCCTCCACTGATTCTGTAAACCAACCACTACTTCAAACTGGTAGTGAAATTTTTCAATTTGTCATTTGATAAATAGCATGTAGCAACAATATTGGTAGATGCCAAATGCTAAATTATTGAATGCAAATTAAAGATTAAAGGAAAACAATAAGGAAGTTGACTAAAAAGATTAAGGCAAAAGTTACATTATAATAGATCATTTTAGTTTGAAAGATTAATACTAAATCTGAGATGTGTAAATGCTGTGCTTAAGCAGCTATTTAAATATTCACACAAAAAATAATATGTTTTCAGATACACACATGTTGGAAAATGGAAAACACTAAACTTCCCAACAACTACATGGGTGTTCTCCTTTAAGATAATTTATAATTATATAATTTTGAGTGGAAAGTCAAAGTGGGTCATAATTATGATTATATTTTTAATAGATATGCTACTATTAGGAATTTGTAAGTGTGAGCTAGAAATGAAAGCAGCTGTTTGTAAAATCCATGCAGCAGTAGGGAAGTACCAATCCCTTTAAAAGGTTCAAAACATGATTTCTACAGAAGTATTTCACAAACAATCCAATTTGAGTATCATGCTTTGGCAAACAAAATCAAGTCTGGCATAATTCTAGGATCATTTTAGGCCACTCAATTAAGACAGATTTATAGAAAAAATGTAAGTTTGGCAATGTAATTTTTATAATGGAATGGATCTAACATGAAACCAAAACAAGTATAAAATATAGGCAGGCATAGGCCCAGTTCCAGATATATGAAATCACAATAACACTGCACAGTACGCCAAAGCATGAGGGAGCCCAGAACGTAATACCTATTGCAACTCTAAAGCAGCTATGCCTTTTTCCAGGATTGCATGTATTACTGCACATCAACTGGATGAAATACATCCTGATGCTTTAAAAAGTTGCAGACAAGTCCGATGTGTGCAGGAGAACCTTTTTGGAATTGAATCTGAAGTACGACATAGCCCTACTTTGCAGGGTTCCATAAATATGGCTTGCAAATGTAGCAAACTTAAAACAGCTTTTATCTGTTTCCAGGTTTGATCCAAGTCATATCCCTGAAAGCAATACGTCATGCCTTTAAGCCCTTTCCAAAAATAACTTCCACCTTATTGAGACAATAAATATTTTATTTTTAAAATGAGTGTAATTTCCAAGCATACCTCAACTTTTTTTGTGGGAAGGAGCAGAGACTTTGGCTAGAAAATTATTCCCAACTTGGCATCCTCCAGATACTAGGTGGCAATTTAATTTACAAAGTATTTTATAAAGCAATTGGTTAAGGAAGGATAATTTGAACCATAGCAAGCTCAAGAAAATTAGGCTCCTGTCTTGTCTGAAAATTTATATTAAGATCAATGCAGAATTCTATTTAAAGAGTAGCCAACATATGGGAAGGAAAAAAAGAGTACAATATTTATTGTCCCTTACAGAAGTATAGCACATAACTTTAGTTGAACATTGTGTCTGACCATTTCATTTTAAAAAGTATTTTATATATACTTCCATCATTACAATGCTCTTCTATCTTCATGGAACATTTTATTAGTAAACTACTGCAAAACACTATAAACAAGAAAGAACTTACGGGGAAATTGTACACCCAGAGGCATAGGCATGATGGCCGGTGTAACGGATATCACAACGTACTATGTTGTTGGAATAGTCTGATTCCGGTACCAAGTAACTAGGGTTGACGCTAACCTACAAAAAATAAATGCTATACTTTACAGGTTTCATATAATACTAAATATGTTTAGGTTTTCTAATTAATGAAATGTGATTACCTTTAAAATGTAATTTCCAGGTTTAACATCTGTAATATCAATCCACTGGCAATCTATATCAGCATTGTAGGTATCATAACAACCAGGACTCAGCCCCTAGAAATGTAATGCTAATTTTTTAAAAAATTGGGAGAATAACCATTTAAAAATACAGTATAATAAGCATATATTACTTGCAGAATAAAGAAATAGTCACTTTTCTTCTGTAAAGATTATTGGTTTATTTTTGCCATATCTGGAGCCTTCACCAATCCTCAAATACCAGCAGATTTTTCTTCTTGAAGTATTTGAAGTCTAATACTTCCCCATGGCTGGTCTAAAAGCAAACAGTGACATCCATTGGAAAAAGCTAGAAAAACATATGCTTATGCTGCTGTCCTCTAACTGCTATAATGCTTGAATAACTCCATTTAAGCTACATGTATAGTCTTCATAATGTCCGATAGACAAAGTCGATGCCTTTCTCTACCATGAAAATATTCTAAGTAATATCTTGACTGGATCTAGGAAAAGTATGACGTTTATTCACAGACTATGTGTCATTTGGCAAGAACAGTCTTGGCTATGCAAAGGAAGGTCATGGGTATATTGAAAGTT
Source organism: Laticauda colubrina (assembly GCA_015471245.1). Lineage (NCBI taxonomy): Eukaryota > Metazoa > Chordata > Lepidosauria > Squamata > Elapidae > Laticauda > Laticauda colubrina. Next base: position 70,064,207 of record BLBF01000004.1, on the reverse strand, counting down.
GGCAGCTGAATATATATTTTAGGTTTGGAATCAGACTGCAGTCTTCAGTAATTGCTGAGGAAAATGCTACATAAAATGAAGCTGTTAAAATGATCATCTTAAAATGAGATGACGACTCATTTAAAAAATCCAGAGTATGATATATATTTACAGTTGGTTACTTATTTGTAATTGTGAGATACATGCTGCAGAGACTAAATATCCATCCAGACTTAATATGCTTTTAAGCGGTGTCAATCAAAATATAGTCAAGGACAGTGTTGCAATTTATTATGATACAATACAGTTCTATCAGCTATGAAAAAAATGAAGCAATTTGCTGAAAAATGTATGTAGGAAGAGAAGGATATGTCTATAGCAAGTCAAAATATCATAATAGAAGAGAGAACGTAAGTAATTTTCTCCTGAACAGGACCCCAATAAAATACAAAAAATCTGAATCAAAATTCATCTATGGTCTATTACCTTCACTATTAATGCTGTTACTTTTAAAATTTAGGTAATATTTAATCATATTTATTAGATTTTTACAAACATAGATCTAGTTTGATGTAGATGATATAAGAAAATGGTCTTTGTTGTTTTTTCCAGCCCGTTATAATTTTCTTGGTAAGATTTTGGAAGTGGTTTGACATTGCTTACTTCCTAGGGCTTAAGTTTTAAGCTTTGTGCCTAAGGCAAAACTGGAATTCATTGTCTCCTGATGCCTTCACCACTATAGCAAACTGCTCCTGTGATACTTATTTATTGTGCATTATACATTATAATTTGATTATTTAATATTTAATTTAAAAAATACTGTTCATGAAACACTACTGGACAATGTTGAGTATATACTGTAAGTAAATATATCATAATAATAAGGGCAGAAAGATACAAGCCTAAGTGTTGTGGTCCGCTGGCAGCCTGCAGAACTGGCAGCAGAGTTGGACAGTGGGGAAGAACATGGGCCAGTCCTGGAGTCTGAGGATGGCGTGGATGAGGGATCTGCCTCCACAAAGAGATGGGGCCAGGGCTATCTAAAGCTGACTCCGGAGCCTCCAGAATCTGACATCAGTGAGGCAGAGGAACTAAGGGAAGCCTGTTCCCAGTGCGCGCTTGCACAGAGCTGCCAGAAGGCAAGAACAGTTAAGACAAAAGGGGCGACTCAGCAATAAGGCTTGTAGATGATTGCCCCCTCCCATAAGACATAAAGGAGAAGCAAAGGGACAGGAGCCTTTGCAGGAAGCAACTTTGTTCATTCTGGTTGGTTTAAAATCTGAAGCTCCGTTTGAAGCTGTTGACTTTGTGCTCCGTTTGGCCTTGTACAGCTAACTGGCAATTTAGTCGTTAGCATTTCAAGGTAGATAAAGGTGGGTGCTTATCAGCCTTATCCCAAAAGACTGGCAGACTTCTGTTGGACTATTCATAAACTGGGACTCATTACGGACTGTGAATGCATATAATTCACAGCTGTTGAAATTTTAAAAAAAGGTTTTTGGGAACAGCATGTGATTGTTATTGCCTTAGGAAGCCAGGGTCAGAACACTAAGCTGATGATAATGTTGATATTTCCTTTAAACCAGTGCACCAAGAAAAGTGAGCAAACTATTATAAAGTCTCAAAGTTGATCTTAGCAAATCTACTCATTAAAATTAAAGCAACTCTTAACAGCTGCATCTCTTATGCATCTCTCACATCAGGCTTATGTGGAAATTTTAAAAAATTGAGCTGCTTAAACAAATCACAAAAACAAAGAAAGCTGCCCTGATGCAGAGTACAATGCACTTCTTTTATATCATTTTCAAAATATGAACAGCCCATCATCAACTACTTCTATCTACAGCTAAGTCAGTGTTCCTCAACCTCAGCAACTTTAATGCTGACTGGGGAATTCTGGGAGTTGAAGTTCACCCATCTTAAAGTTGCCAAGATTGAAAAACACTTGAGCTAAGTAATTCTCTGTACCAAGCTTTAAAGTGCAATAAACCTTTGAAAGGGATCTAGTTACTGATATAATGAAAATTGAATTGAAAATGAAAATCGTTTAAGGAAAGGCAAATTGCAAAATTTGAACACGATTATACTCAATTTGATGGTTAATCAATGAAAATTAATAGCATTCTGGAAATCAAATTTACTTAAAGAAAACTTTAAAAAACACCTTGATTATTTGCATTGCATATTTCAAATGAGTAAAACAATTCATTTACAAACTATTGCTATGTACTGAAGGACAGCTTCCAAAAGCCAATAGGATAATCAAGATTAGGTTCAAAATTATTCAGTCCTATGATTTTTATTTTCATTCTTTATTCTGAGGGATGATTATCAGGATGCCCATTTTAAAGAAAACTTACACTAAGATCCCCAGAGCAACTCTTCATGGATAGAATTCTTTATACCAGCGGTCGCCAACTGGTGTGGGCCGTGAGAAAATGTTGGTGGGCCACAGAGAAATCTCACCCCCTGATCACCCCTCCCAAAAAAGCAATTAATCCAAGTTGCGCAAAAACACAAGGCTGCGCTGCCCACATGGCCCGTGGGAACCCTCCCCGCCCACTCACTCCTTTTTCCAACCATCATCTGTTCTGCTGTGCCAGGAGATTTAAATTAGCTAGGAAGCAGGAAATGGTTGAATTTCTTGCTTTTTAGCTAGTCTTTAGATCTTCGGCTCTGCTTTTAAGCATAGCCGAAGCTCCCTTAGGACTGAAGGTTCTATTATTCAGTGCAGACTCACAACAAGCAAATTCTATGTGACAGACTGAGCTAGCCAATGGCAGATAGACAGATTACAGAATGATTCTGTGAGCAACTCAATCTGCCTGCCTGCTTTCCCTGATTTTGGGTAAAAATTGCTTTTTTAATAAAAAAAATTAATATTTACATACATTATGTGTTGTGAGTTAATTTTATGAGTTTGCTTGCAAGCAAATTTTAGGTGACAGATTGAGCTAGCCGATGGCAGATAGATAGATCTCTGAATGAATCTGTGATTCTGTGAGTTACTCAATCTGCCTGCCTGCTTTCCCTGATTTTGGGTAAAAGATGCTCTTTTTTTTAATAAAAAAATCAATATTTACATACTCACAAAATTAACTCACAACACACCATGCATGTAAATATTGAATTTTTTATTTAAAAAAAAGAGCAACTTTTACCCAAAATCAGGCAAAGCAGGCAGATTGAGTTGCTTACAGAATCCTTCAATGATCTATCTATCTGCCATCGGCTAGCTCAGTCTCTCAAATTTGCTTGCCGTGAGCCTGCACTGAATTTGCTTGTAAGCAAACCTTCAGTCCTAAGAGAGGTTCCCGAAGATCTAAAGACTAGCTAGAAAGCAAGAAATCCAACCATTTTCTGCTTCCTAGCTAATCTAAATCTTCCAGAACAGCAGAACAGATGATGGTCGGAAAAAGGAAAAACAGAAATTTAGCAGGCAAGTTTACCGGGTAAGGAGTGAGGATGGGGAGAGTTCTCGCAGGCCATGTGGTCTGCGTAGCCTTGTGTTTCTGCACAGCCTGGATTAATTGCTTTGGAATGGTGCTCTGTGGGTGAGATTTCTCTGCAGCCCACCAAAATTTTCTCACAGCCCACCGGCGGGCTGCGGCTTTATACTATTCTATTAAGGATATTGGTAGTCCTTGACTTACTGTATTACTATAATTAAGCCTGGAATGATGGTCGTAAATCATTGTCATAAATTGGGGCACTCATGTGACTTGGAAGTAATTTTCCAGCCTTTTTTTGTGGAGGTTGTTCAGCAAATACTGTGGTCATTAAACAAATGTAGCTTGTAACCAATTGTTAAGGAAATTTTTGTCAGAAACAGCAAATGTCAGAAACCAGCAAACAATGTTGTGAATCCCAGTCATGTGACTGCAGAATGTTGTGGCCAATCATAAAGCTTACCCACCCAACATATACTCAAGTGACATTGAGTCACAACCATTTATGACAGCCAGGGTGATTTACAGCTCATCAAGCACAGATTTCATGGCTGCCTTAATTTCAGTCATAAAACTACTAGTCATAAAGTAAGGACTAAGGACTATCTGTATTTTACACTAACTCATTCTCCCTGGCAATAGATTAGAGATGTTACTCACCATACCTAAATGAACTTAAATATCAGCTTTCATTCATTCCATTCCTAATTATTTTCTGGTAGATGAAACACTTTAAAACTAAATCAAAAGGTTTGAAACTGTTCATAATGTAGTTCTTTGTAATGCAAAGTTTCATAGTGAGTGGAATTTGATAATTTATATTACCTTAAATTCTATCTAAAGAATAGCAAAATTAATAAATATACATTACCTGTGTATGGGCTGTACATGCAAATCGCCTATAGTATCCATAGTCACAAGAAGTGTCTTCAAGACAAAAACTTGCTTTGTGTCCTTCAGCTACTCTACTTTGTGAGCTTGCTTCAAGTAAGTCATAATGACTGAATTCATCCATGCTATGATAATGTCTGTTAATAAATTAACAGAAGATTACTTTAATTTATTGCACCAGGAATCAACATCTTAATAATAATTTGGCCAATAAGGCCATAGTCAAAATAATATTTTCCCATATTTTAAATATTGCAGTATTCAAATCTATTAGACAAATACTTTGAAGCCCAGTGATACTACTATCTACATATTATAATTCCAATGATTTTAATAAAATCAAGTTTTAAAGAAAGTTGTTATATATTGTTTGTTTAAAAACCAAACAATGAGCAACTGTTATTTCCAAATATCCTATTAGATTAAGGGCTTAAATATGGAAAGTAGATTCATCCACTATTAATCTTGTTTTAACAATGTATCTGATTAAAAATATTTGTGTTGCTCTCATAAATTCAAGATCCTTCTCTTTATGAAATTTTTTCCTTTTTTTAAATGGACCTAGTAAAATATGCAAAATAAATTAAAATTAAGATTTTGTATTTGTATAGTTTTTTTGTATTTTGTTATTTTTGCATACTGCAGTTCTATTGTCATTTTATAGACCAGTGGAAGTTTGTCCACTATTTTCTATTAACTGTACTATGTTTATGGTCATTACATAAAGCTCTGATTAGAAATATATTTGTACTGGCCTCTAATTGTCACCTGTTTTTTGCAGCCTAGGTATGGTGGCCCAATCTTAGACTCCCTTAATCAGATATCTCCTAGACATTTTGGAATTGCAAATCCTAGAAATCCTAGGCCACATATTTTCTCCTTACTCTGGCTGGAAATTCTTTCTAGTTCTGGTGTATATAAAAAGCATCTGGTTAGAGAACCCTAAGATATTGAATAGAAAATGAAATCATACACACACTTCAAAATGAATGTCACTTTTATGATCTAAAGTCATAAACACTGACAACAGGTAAGGATCAAAAGCTATATACTGATTTTTGCTACTGTTTTTGTAATAAAAAATAAAGTTAACTGTTATCTTTGCAGTATTTTTACATCCAGATAATTCATATTTACACAGAAGGAAAAGGACTCTGCATTAGGTACCTTTACCCAGTAATGCCTCCATTATAATATTTAAATGTAATTCATCCTTTCTTTTCAATTAAATTTGGTTGGTATTAAAGTTTATACAAACATTAAATTAAGATAATTGGTGCCCATGCACTTATTTTTAGTATTCTAGTGTTTACATCCAAGTTATGTACCAATTTATATATTAAGCCAAGTAGTTCATTTTGATATCTAAAACTCGTTTATTGAGATATAAATCGAAGGAAAATGGTTATTCAGAGAGGATGGGTTAGCCATTCTTGATAATTTCTTCAGGAATTTCCTGAATTTACACAGTGCAACTCAGGAAAAGACAAAAGGTGCTGCCAATAAGTGTGATATGCAGGGTCATGCTTGCTGCAAATTATCTTGATGTTTTTGGCACAAGACCAATTAAAAAGAGTGGAACAGACAAAAACAGTAAATAACAAATGAACATAATTTAAAAGTGCCATACAGAACACTTCACTCACTGATGACAGCTGTGCCATTCCCATGAGTACCGTGGTCGGCTTGGTAAGAAATCTGATGTACCTTGATTTTTCACTCTCTGTGGAAATCTCAGAAGTACTCGGTTATCATAGTCTCTAACATCTGATCTGTAAGCTGAGCTGCAAGAATATGCATATGAAAAGAGTGAAATTGTTAGACAAGTAGGTCTTATTTTAAAATGTCACATTTATATTGTGTAATTGAATACATCCTCTTGGAATTCATCAGGTTTAATGCAGCTTTCATCAGTGAAAACATGAGCAGTTAAGCTAATCAGAACTAACATAAATCCCATTAATTGTAGTGGTCCACCTTAAGCATGACTAACAAGGATTCAACCCAGTGAAAATCCACTGCTTTTGAGATTCTAAAGCTGCTAAACAATTTTTATGGAATGATTACATTAGAAAATGTTGTACAATTTAATTAATGTTTCTCATTCTTTCTAAATAACAAAGACAGATTTTTTTTTCTAGTTGATTCAGACTTTCATTACAGGAAATATGTAAGTACTCTCAGCAGTATAACAATTTCTTCGATATCAGTATTCAAAACTTCAAAAATAAAGTTAAGACTATACATATCTCCATTTTTATTTAATTTGACATAAAAAATGCTATTGGTGGACAGACTGTTTTGAATACTTTTTTCTAATTAATATTCCTTTGAATAAAGTCACTAAGCAACTAGGTTTTCTGTTTCTTTCAGAAATTATGGAATAAAGAACCAAGGAAAAAATTCCTGAACAATTAATCAGTGGAGTGACTTGCCTCCAGAATTTGTGGTTGCTCCAGTACTGAAGGTTTTTAAGAAGATATTGGGCAACCATTTTTCTGAAGTGGTACAGGATTTCCTGTTTGAACAGTGGGGTGGACTAGAAAACCTCCAAGGTCCCTTTCAATTCCATTATTGACCCACCCAGTCCAATTTTTCTACGGATTTGTTTCTTCCTATTATTTCTGTTGTTGACACCCCCCTTGATTCTTCACTTCTTTCTTCCCCATCGATTTCAGCAGAATTCATTTTTGTCAATGTTTTTTTCTGACTAAAAGAAAAACTGAACAGAAAACTATAGCTGGAATCGTATTATATTCTTAATTTCATCTGCAGTTTAATTCCATTTAAAACTCATGCAGATTTACAACTATATCCAAAAAAAAGTACCTACCTCAAGTATAATATTAATCAAATCTAGATGAACATTGCTTTGAATTTGTTTGAGTTATAAAAATCCATTTTTTAGAACTCTACAGTCAAACATAAATCAAATATGTGTATGTTGTCAGAGCTCTGTTCATAAATTAGATTGCAACATCTCTACTGGAAGTAAGTCTAATTCAGACAAGTCTTGTGTGTCTGTCTGTCTATTATTAAGCCTGTGCAAAGCATTCAAAAGCAATGCTTCACAAATTAAAGCTTTTTAGCATTTAAGCAGTGACCACCTTTCAAACTTTGTTGTCTCCTTTAGAAACTGTCCTTGGTATTTTACATGTGTGCCTAGGAACTGTAACTGTTTACAGACACATTACCTTTGTTAGCAGTTGTGTGTCCATGCAAATTAATGGACAACTAGATACAGATTCCAAACTAGTAGCACAAACCTTGTATAGGGCACAGCTATTTTAAGTTTTGTAAAGTTGTACTTTGCAGGATCCAATTTACATCAGCCACTGGGACCAAAGGTTTATTCTTCCAAGCTATTGGGCTCCTGCTGAAGCCTGTCATTACGCTGTGTGGACGTTATGTGTACCTTTCGCTTCCTCTCTCTTTCCGCTTTCAGCTGCAATAGACGTGAGTTGAGGGGATGTCCAGAGGATGCCGAGAAGATACATTTAACGGATGACAACGGACGTAGAATGTTTGTTGCCCATATGTGTCGCAGATGTACATCGTACGGGGCAGAAAGTTCATCCGCTCAAAAAGTTTTGTGCAGCTCAAAACTTTTTGAGCGGATGAAATAGCAGTAGATGGATGTTTGACGGATAGAGCGTATGTAACACGTACGCAGTGAGTACACAACGGATGCATCACATTTTCCAATGGATGGCAAGCTTTTTTGTCCGTTTTACATCCTCTTTGCATCCGTTGGTGCAGTGGGACATGGGCTTAAGGTACTTCTCTTTCTCCAGAATATATGCACTGGGGTGTCCTATGCATTGTATTTATATGGCTCCTGATTGTGTGTAGCTTTTACTTAATTGGGGTGTTTATGGCTGGCTATTAAGTCATTAATTTTGGTTTCTTTGTGCCACTGCATCCTCGGCTCTTATGTACCTGATAGGCAGATGGTAGATCAGCACTCCAATTGACTAACAAGGGGCCCGTTTCTCAGGCTTCAATCATTTGTCTGGCTATTTTTGTCCCTACTCACCCAATAATTGGAGTAGCTGTGAAATTGAATATTCATTGTTCATAACAATGTGAGGCTACCAACAAGACCTCAACTCATTGGTAGCCTCACATTGCAGTGATCAAGGACATGCAATTAATTTCACAGCTAATATGAATACTGGGTAATCAGGGACAAAAATAGCCAGTGAAACTATTGAAGCCTGGGAAGTCTTTTGCTCCTTGTCAACTTGAAAGAATAAGTCAGTCCTGGTGACCAACTTAGATTGGATACTGCAAAATTATCTTGGGACACATATATTTACCTTCCTTTCTAACAGATGCTTTGGTCTGAAGGATTTCTGAGAGCACTGCTGACTCCTAGTGTCATGCATTATCAAAGATTTATCCTAATGCATGTTTATGAAAGCTTCACTGCATTTAATGTAACTTACTTCCACATGTATGCATTCAATTACAGCTTCATTATGAAATGAACTGCACTGATTGTGATTTGATATCTGATTATCAATTAGTCTAGATGCTGAAAAGCAATGAGTTAAAAATAGATTAGAGTAGGGAGATAAATAACTGGAAAGTACAACAATCAAACAGCAATTTAAAAAGTACTTTCTTCTGTTGCATACAAAGCAATGTGCGTAATAAAGACCTTCTGTTCAAAAATTAATAAAGCTCTGGGTTAATGAAAAACAGATCTTGATAAGAAAATAATTCCTAAACAATCAAGGCATGGAAACCTTATGTAGTTTGGTCATAAAGCTTTCAGCAGACATTAATAAACACAGTACAGTAAAAGAATTTTCTCTGCTGCTTAAATGTTACCAGTGCAATTCAAAATCTTTGGTAATGTATCCTGGATACAAAACAATAATGTTCAAACAATATGTGCCTCAGAAAGTTAATTCTTTTATAAACCTGTTTGGCCTTCTTCAATCTAGTGCTCTCCAAATATGTAAGGATTTGTTGAATTCCCAGTCAACGCTGTGGGGAAAGATAGGATACAGGGAATTGTATTCTCCCAAAATCTTTATATTTCCTGATTGTGAAAGTTCATAAATTAGCTCATAAATAAGTTCATAAATAAGTTCATAAAAATATTCAATAATCTTTCCATCCAGCAGGTTATTTTATGAGGATATGAAATCAAAGCCATCCCTGTACTTACCTAGCTAGACAATTCTCTTCAGCAGCACACCTTAGGTTGTACATGGACGTCTTTTGAACATAAGTGGCTGCTTGGATGTAATAAGGATCTGGCACTAAATCTGGCAACCCTGCAGTGCATCAAATCACACACAAATATACACAAAATAGATCAGATCCAGAAAACATCTATAAATTTCACTCTTAAAAAAAGGCAGCCAAAGTTGCAGTTTCTAGTCATGGTGTGAGAAATGGGAACTTATACTGTACACAGTCATTTAATAAGACCAAAAATCCCTTTTCAGAAGATCAAAAGAAACATTAAAATACAATGTGTTTTCCAGATTGGAACTATTATACCACATGATCCTGTAAAATATTTTTCTTATGTATCTTTAAGGCATTTTCCTCATAAGGCCACCAGCTGAGGAAAACAACAAGTTTGCCAGATACCAGAAATGTGTCTAGAACAATAAATTATGCATGTTGTCTTAAGCAACAACAGATATTCTCAAACAAAAGGCTGTGAACATCCATTAAGTAGGTTGTATTAACTAAATCACAACCAAACTCGAACCTCAAAATGAAGCCAACAACAGCCTAATCGTTAATTTGAGTGTTTTCTAGACCTACATTTCTACTTTTCATGTTTGGTTCAGTCCCAGCGCTGAACCCTCGGAGAGCAGCACTTGAAATGACTTGAAGATAATACCTATAAAGCTTCCTTTTTGCCACGAAATAGTCACATCTGAAGACAAGGGCAATCTGATTAAGTTGTAGTAAATGTATACGCAAAGAGGACTGGAATCCACCTCAGAAAATGAACCACTGCTAATAATTAACACTCCCCCCCGCCCTTATAAAATCCACTTCCGAATGGTTGCCGCTCTATTAGAATAAAGGACCTCTGCCTCCCTCCTCGTAGCCCTCAGCATCGTGGTGTTTTGCATTACTTTACTCTCAACAGTTTATTTTCTAGCGCATGATCCCGACCGACTACCGGGCGAGGGGGAGACTTGGGACCAGATGGTGATCAGCGGATGTGGGGCTGGCCGAGGTGAAATCCCGCAGGCTGCCGAGAAGGGAGGGACTTGCCACGCGGCTGGGCTGGATCTGGGGGTGGGGAGCGGGAGCTCGCTTTTTGGAGGGACACCGTGACAGACTCAAAACGGCTGAATTCGGTACCTGCGTACAAGTATTTAAAAACTTCCTTAGGACAGAAGTGCAATTCTTCACTTCGTCCCTTTTAAGCTGCAGCCCGCCCCGCTATCTGGTGTGACCGGTTGAAATGCGCGCCCTTACCGTATTGAAAATAGCCGGTGCCGTACCCCGGCCGGTAGCGGTCTCTCTGTCGGGGCCGTTCATAGGTATCATAGTAGTTATAATAAGGGTTGTCGTCCGTATACTTGTACGGGTTGTACGGGTCGTCCCCCACCATGACGTCCCCGCGGGGCGGCTGTCGGAGGTTGCTGAGAGAAAAGCCAGTCTCATTGCCCGTCCTGGCGGTGGCGCTGTCCGCGGGGCTCCCTTGCGCTCCGTCTCGGGGCCCTGCAGCCCTGCGACCCCCGCCCGTGCCATTTCTGTCGGACGGGTGCTCGTAGCCGGCTTGGAACCAGTACTGCGCCTCCGGCTTTCGGGTAGCAGGGGCGCCCCTGCCTGTTCCCGGCGCCCTGCGAGGAGAAGTGTCGTTGCCCCTGAGGAGCAAAACGTGGCCGCCTTGCGCGGGCTCCGGGCTGAGCTTACGCCTCGCGGGTTGATACTGGGAGCCGACGCTGAGAAGGCTGTACACCTGCCCGTTGTTCTCCCATTGAATCCGCTGTCTCCACACGGCGGGAGGAGGGGGCGGTGGATTCATCGGTGGCATCCCATCCGCCGGCAGCCACATCAGGCAACTCCAATAGAAACACGCTTGCAGCTGGGCAAGGCCCAGGAGAAGCGAAGTCCGGGAATGGAGGCGCATGGCGACGGCGTGGGTCTCTCACAAGCGAGCGGGAACTCCACTCGACGACTGCAGGACTAGGGAACAGGAGTGCACTCCAGCGTCCCTTCCAACTCTCTTATTCTATTCGGTCAAAAGGAGCAGTGGGCGGCTTTTCTTTTCCCAGCTGCAGACCTCCGACTTATTTTGCGCAAAGCGAGGGAAGTCCCCCTTGTTCTCTTTCTTTTCTTCCCAGCGTTCTCTTTTGCAGCGAGATGGGTTTGGGGAGGAGCAGCAGCCTTCGCCCCGTCCTCGCTTTCGTTGAAGTCTGGAATGAAGCAGTGGGAGAGAATTGGAGGAAGGGCGGGAAAGGGGGAGGAGATGAGGGATTTCAAAGTTTCTGGCATATTTGCAAAGTTACACAAGCCCATTCTGGCAGACGGATTCTCTATTTGTTCACGTAATGCCATTGGAAACGTGCAAGCCCGATCGTTCCTCTCCCTCTCTGGTTTTCCATCTTTTTTTCCAGCCTTATTTCCCCCAGTCGGGAGAAGCCCATGAAGACAAACCGCAATCGAGTGCCACTCGGGGTATTTAGGAGTCTCTGCAATCGGCACGCTTCTCGCCGTCTAGGGTTAACAGTATGCAGGCATTTCACTTTCCTCAGACAATTCAGTCTGCCAGGAGGTGGGGCGCTGCCAAAATATGCAGAGAGAAAAATGCTATTAGATCACCACCACAACTTGAGAGACAAGAAAGCAAAGTCAGAGAGTGAAGAAACATGTTTTCTGGGAAATATTTTCACCGAAGACATCCCCCACAGTTGGACCTCTGGTGAGGAAATTTGGTGGTGGCAGGATGAAAAACAACAACTGTGAATTCCCCTTGCATGATGGCCCCAAATCCTCCTCAGATAAACTTGTGCATACTAACTTTTGTTTTTCCCCTGGTGAATCATAGAAGAAGTTCGTGACAGACGTGAAGACATGAATTTTGCACAGAGGTGTATGTCAAATTGTCTTTTCCGTAGAAATGACTACATCACATCAGAAATACTGCTGGGGTGGGGAGGAGAAATCATCAACAGTTTCCACCTCTTTAAACCTCCTCCAAGCAGAATTGTGAACCTGTTTTTCCCAGAATAATTTATAGATGCTCTTTCAATCCAATTAACATATGGCTTCTATTATTAACAATTTTTGTACCAAAAGTAACTCCATCTTGCTGAAAATCAGTCTGTGTTTGTTTAGACTGTCTAGACTCACACAGATTTGATACCCCTACAGAAGGGGTATCAAAGTCAGCCCGTGGGGTGCTTAAATCTAGCTTGCAGGACTGGCCTGGAAATAGCAAAGGACAGGCATGCTATGCCTCTGGCAGCAAAACAGGATGCAGGGATCTGTGTGAGGCCCCCTGTGGCCCATTTTCAGCCTGGATGGCCTCCTGCAGCACTGCTGGCCAAAATAGGGCACTAGGGGGCTCGTTTTGGCCGGCAGGATGCTGTTGGAGGCTGTCCAGGGTGAAACTGGGGCAACGGAAACTTTGCGCACACCCCATGTCCCGTTTTGGCCTGCAGGATGCTGCAGGAGGCATCCATCCCATCTCCCCCACTCACCCACCCTGCCGGCCAATGGAGGAGAACTACAATGCTGATTTGGCCCTTGGAGAAATCCAGTTTGACAACCCTTGTCCTACAAGTACTAGATGAAGATTTCCACCACATCACCTTGTCAGCCTGAGATTGATATATATTCATCTTTCATCAGTATAGAAAAAAATAACTTGTCCTAAGAGATTGATGATTTCTTCCTGTGAATTTATAGATATAGAAAAAGAATAGCAAAAAGGGCCAAATGATGAAGACCTCAGCTTCCCTTCCTACACCCATGAAGAATAGAATCACTTCCGAAGCAGCAAAGCTGCTGTAGAACAGGGACCACGATGCCCAATCCTTGCAGTTGGTCCAAAAGGACACCATAATCAATGATACTGAGTACTGCTAAGAAATCTCCAGTTTCTTGGGGGTCCTGCCACAGATCATCTATAAAAAAAAATGATAAAGGAGCTTTCCAGTCAATTCCCAAGCCTCACTGGATCCAGGAATCTCAATAATTTGCTTCATTGAGAATGATTTTTAAATTCTGGGGTAACCTAATCTACAATCTTGCCTATAAAAAAAGGTTGGAGATAGAAGAGTGATTAGCCAGAATAGCCAGGTCGAGTAATTGCTTTTTGAGGATGGGAAATATTAACAAGTATTTCAAGATTGCGGAAGCATTATCCACCTCAAGGAAGCTTTCATCATTTCATTTATCCAACTGTGTGTTACCAGTTGTATTAAAATATCTGAAGACCAGATTACATATATTTACATAGATTAATTTGTTCTCATTTACAACTAAGTAAAATATCACTGAATTTTTCCCCTTTTTTTCCTCCCATACCGTTCTATATAGTTTTATGGGGATTTCTAGCTAAAGTTTAAGTCTAACTAAACAATTTTTATGTATATCTTTTTCCTGATTTCTTCAAGTCATTAATTTGAGACATAATTGAGGAAAAAAGAATCTATAATAATACAAATAGCACACCCCTGTCTTTTCTGTTAATACTAATCTTCACACATAGAAAACATCTCCTGCTTTTCTGTGCTACAGCTTCTGAGAAATAGTAATGGCAGGAATACACATGCCACATCTATTCCATATGTTCTCCTCATTGCATAGCATACACTCAGTTTAACATGCTGTCTTCCACTGCATGAAGGAGAACCAAGTATGCTGACAAGAATTTCCTCCATCAACATAGCCAGTCTTTACTTTGCCTCATTAACAAGACTAGTATGTAGCATGGTCCTAACAAATTACTGTAAAACAAGTTAGGGTAGATTTACTTTGGAACAAATTATTGGTGGATTTCCCTGCCAGAGAGGAAAGCATCCACCAATCCCCCTCCTTAACATAGGGTGACTGGGAGAGGATGTGAGTTTGACTAAAGATGAGAGAAAGGAAGGTTAAATCCTTTCTGCTTCTGCTTTGCTAGGAAGACTTTATCCTCCCTAGAGATCAACTACAGCAGCTGATCCATGGCAATAAGGGTGCAGATCTGTCAAACAGTTCCTGTGAGATACTGTGGGAGAGTGAAGAACCAGGTGTTTTAATATCTCTTGGAAGAGGCAACTGCTGAAGATCTGGAAAGAAAGTTCAAAAGAGCCTTAGTTAACTCAGTGTAAATATAACTTCTTACAGTTTTCAGAGTACAGCCACTATTAAAGTTGCTTTCTTAAAATGCATGTCATTCCTACTTTCTTGGTCTTATAGCTATGTAAGCTTCACTTTTTCATGGATCAGGCATTTGGAGGAGGCTCCAGTAAAGCAGGAAATAATCTCTTTTCCTCTATATTGGAAAGCCCCTACCCACCTCCAACATTCTCATTTTTCTCCCTCAAGATCTCCTGTGTACTATACTGCCAGCTTGTATGCATGGAGTAGTAGCATTGTGTAAAGCAGAAAAATTCAGCAAGCTCCACCACCATTGATCTGCTGATATAGATATCATACATAGGATTTACCCTAGATGACATTTTAGCAGCTGTTTGGGAAAATCATAGGGACGCAGCACAGGTTGAAGCTGCAGGCCTTTCCTGGTTTTACCAGCCTGGCATCCAATAGAAGCTACCAATATACTGTATTTCAATGAACCTCTTTTCTCCCTGATCTCCTGTGCAACCTGCCAGCCTGCTCCAGGAATGGATGGGAAAGACTGATGGGAACATAAGAATTATTTTGCTTCTGCCTAAGCCACCCCTTTCTGGTGTGTTGAGACCCATATCAGAAGTTTAAGCCCATGTCACACTGCCCAACGGATGCAAAAAGGACACAGCGGACGAGCAAAATGTTCCATCTGTTGTTATCCACTCTCAAAAGGGGCAAAAATTTGCATAACCGGAACGGATAACACTGACGCGGGGAGGACGCAGGGCGGATGCAGAGCGGATGCGGAGCGGAAGCCTAGCAGATGGAAGCGGATGGGAGCGGATGGTACATCCGCAGGGCTTCCGGGGGGCCTCAGCAAAGCGGATGCAGAACGGATACAGCGGATGCAGAACGGACGCCAAGTGGATGAAGCGGATGCACAGCGGATGCACAGTGGATGCACAGCGGATGCCTGGCATTAATTGCGCATGTGGGGATGATGCATTGCGTCAGCCCCACGGATATAACGGAAGCAGCTCGGAAGTAGGTCGCCATTCAGAGGAAAGACCTGCTGCCGGACGGATTGGCTCCCTTGCCTGCCCTGCCTGCATGTCTGCCTGCCAGCCTTGCTGCCAGCCTTGCTACCAGCCTTGCTGCCAGCCTGCCTACAAGCCTTGCTGCCAGCCAGTCTGCCTGCCAGCCTTGCTGCCTGCCTTCCTGCCAGCCTTGGTTCATGTCTGCCTGCCAGCCTTGGTGCC